>VZTY01000403.1:17561-88536 GCA_013400935.1 Turnix velox | reverse complement strand
AAAAAAAAAAAAAAAAATTAGTGCTTGAGTCTGCATGGATACATCTATCCATAATGACATCTCAGTTTTATTCCTTATTAAAAGTTCATTAATATCAAAAGCAATTGTAAGAAACTCAGATGAGACCATGAGTCTTGGGTTCTTAAGACTGAATGCATTCATGACATCAGCTGAAGTTCACTTATTCAAAAGCTGCTGTAAACACTGTAAAAATAGATTTCTACCCTACAGAAAGCACTGATATTCCTCTTGATGAGGGCTGAATGTAGTATTTAGTTTTCATTTAGTTTGCCACTCTCAAATTTCACCCTGGCCAAACAATATCAGGGAAAAAATGAAGAAAACAGAACTAAAGGAAAGTAATAGATACAGTCTCAAAAGCATTACATATTTTCAGTATTGCTGGATACAAGGCCGTGGAGTGGGATGCAAACAAAGAAGATTTATGAACAGGTAGGTTATTATCAGAGTTGTGCACAGGAGATTTTGCTGCATCTCCTCTCAAAGAGGGTATCTTGTACATCTTTGTAATTTCTGAGCATATACTACAATAATTGCAAAACCTCTGTAAAGAGAAAAAAATAAAAGAGGCATGCATTTCACTTGTATCCTGAGGGGAAGATTATGCCTTCTGGAAGTGTTCAAGACCAGGCTGGACAAGCCACTGAGCAGCCTGATCTAGTGGGATCTAGTGGGAGTTGGAACTCGATGATCTTTGAGGTCCCTTCCAACCCAAACTATTCTATGATTCTAATGATCATAGGGACAGTGTTTATTTGCATGTGTGTATATAAGAATGACATCAGTTATTTGGCAATTGAATTTTTTTTTCAGAGAGTTACCCAGCTATGGCTAATTATTATGATCATGCTTTCAGTCATAGAATCATAGAATATCTCAAATTAGAAGGGACTCAAAGGATCATTAAGTCCAACTACAGGTAGCTCCTCACAGACTACCTAAAACTAAACCATATGAATAAGTGCATCCTTCAGACATTACTTGAACTGTGACAGACTTGGTGCTGTGACTGCCTCCCTGGGGAGCCTATTCAGCCTGATCAGCCACCCTACTAGGAAAAAAATGTTCTCTAATGTCCAATCTGAACCTCCTCAGATGTAACTTAATTCCATTTCTTTGTGTTCCATCACCAGTCTCCAGGGAACGGTAATCTCACCCTTTTCTGCTTCCTTTGATGATGTTGTAGGATCCCCTCTCACACTTCTCTGCTCCCAGGGGAACAAACCAAGTGGCCTCAGCCTCTGATTCTAGATAGTGACCCCCGCCTTGCTCTTGATGCCTTTCACTGTATTGATCACCCTTCTCTGGACACATTCTAATAGTCTGATGTCCTTATATAGATGTGCTTGAAATTACTCAGGACTAGAGGAAAGGCTGTGCCAATGCAGTGCTCTGCAGGACAATCACATCCTTTGCCCAGCTGGATCTGCTATGCTTGGTGCACCTCATGTGCCCTTTGGCTGCCAAGGCATAGAGTTGACTCATATTGAACTTGTCATTAACCCAGATTCCTCTCTCCACTGGAGTGTTCAGCTTCTTGTCCCCTAGTCTGTCTGTATAATCAGGACTTCTCCATTCCAGATGCAGAACCCAGCACTTGCTGTTAAGTTCTGGGTAGTTGGTGATCACATATCTCTCTAGCTTATCCAAAGCTCTCTCTAAATCCTCTCTACACTCAAGTGAGTCCACAGCTCTTCCTGGTTTACTATCATTGGCAATGTAATGTATTTTTGACTCATTTGTCCCGACAATTTATTAAATACTAAAATTGATCCCTGAGGAACTCCACCACCAACCAGCCACCAGCCTGATGTAACCGCACTTACTGTAACGCAGCAGGCAATATACCAATCAATATATTATAGACTTGTCTAGCTGTGTGCTGGAAATTTGGTCCAGAAGGCTACTGAGCAATGCTGTGTCAAAAGGATTGCTAAGATCCAAGCCACTCACATCTATTGGTTTCTTATTTTAAGTATCCTAAGACCTAGTTCAGCGAATCTGGGCATCCAATTAATAACTCCTTTTCCCTCCTGGAAAGTTTATTTAACTTGCCTTGCCCTGGGGAATGAGCTACATGTCAGAGCCAGACACATCTCTTTCAACTGGCAAGTGTAGATAGCAAAAATATATTTATAGATCTAAATATGTCATTGGATTTTAGATATTTTGTGAGATTTGTCTAAGCTGATCAAAATTAATTCAGTGCATCTGCAAAGGGTACTGAGATGAGATTTTATCCCTGAAACACACACACTGATGGAGATGGAGACTTCCACTGCTCAAAAAGACTGAATTCCATTGATCAGTAGTGCAGAGAAACTTTGCTGCACATCATTGCCATAAATATCACTGGAATTAGCAATCATTAACTTTGTACATGGTATGAAATTGCCAGATGTGCATTGCTCTGGAGATGGTAAGTGGAATGACTAAGAGAGAAAGATAATAAAACCCATGAGAATAATAGTTTCATTCATGGAGATCCACTGCAAAATGGTTACATGAGCCAGTATTCTTTTTGCAAACACTTTATTAGTATTACTGACCTCAGACTGTTCAGATGTAAGGAGAAACTATAAGCCTCAAAAGAATATTTTGACCATGCCCAAACCCAGAATCCTCAAAAAAATCTCTAGATTAATTGTTATTGGTGTTCAGGGCTTCACAAATAGTATAATTCAAGGTAATGCACTCAGCCTATTTCTCACAGTTTCATGTTAGCCAAATTCAGCTTCTGCATTTAAGAATGCAGAAATATGACATTCAGAAAGGAACTGGGCTGTGCAGATTGCTCCAGTACCTCAATTTTTATGTTGGGTCAACAGATTTTATTTCAACACCTTTTACACAATACACAGCCCAGCAAATCCTCTGTAAAGCAATACTCCTTGTTCTTGTGGATGGTAGAAATAAAAAAATCAGCTCCCTTTTTTCCACATAATAACGTATTTTTGAAGCTTTCTGTGCTTTTCCATTTGATTTCCTGATTCTTCATCCACCTGTATCAAAAACATTGCAATAGTGTGGCTCACTAGTTTCTTAAATGAAAGCAGGGGAGGAAAAAAATCAATAATGACCTGTCACCAAAGCAGCAGGTATGGGATAAGAAGAGCAGGAAATAAACACCTGAACACTCAAAACAGATTCCTTATCTGATTACTCTGCTCTTAGAAAGGAAAAGATCAAGTAGAATGAAATATTCATAGGTTTCACACATTTTTCATTTTTTTGAAAAGGGCAATAGATAATGGCTATTTTTTCCCTTAGTGCATATAACTATAGGTGTACAGAACTGAGTTAGAAATATAAGGGAAATCAATACAATGCTCTAGCAGGTGATATGAAATTGTGAAAGCTGTTCAATATTTTCAGGATACTGTATTTTATGGCTAACAGAAATAAAACCATTTTGCTGTTTTTTTCTTCTTCTAAGTTTATCATAATTTCTTGCTTACAAGTGGTTGCATACCATAATTGAATGAGTACAAGGATAATGTAGCAATCACCCAAAATTCCATTTTCAGTCTTTTTGAAATCAGAACACAAAACTCTTGACTGGCGGTAGTTAGCAAAGTAGTACTTCATTAGTGAGTATTTAAGGATAACCAACTCAGTCCCATCACAATAAATGTTGGACATTCTGCCACGTACAACTGCCTCAGCTCAGCTCAACACTTTTTAGGAAGCAGCTGATGTAAAAAATGCAGGAACACTCATAGTTTATTCTTTTTCCTGTATATTTAATCTATGTAGGATATACTTAAGCACTGTATCAAGCTATCTGTGTCTGTAACAGGCAGTGATATAACACATTTTATTCAGACACAGTTTTTCCTGACTTTATGCCTTACATCCCAGACTGGAAGAACTGGACATGTCACCTTAGACTGCAGATGTGAAGGACTTGCTGAAAGGACATCTATGGCTCCTAGGCACATCTTGATCAACCTGCTATTTCATGGAGAAGATCACTTTTCCCTCTTACGGTTTTGGTATTTGACATCATATTAATAATAACATTACAGCTCTACTTTGATTTATTTGAATGCTGGACCCAGACGTACAGCATTGTCAAACCAATTTTGAGTAACATACGCTATCCAAGGGTAATGCCGTAAATATCTATTTACTAAGTCCTCTGTAAGGATGTGAGGACTTATCTCTGGTAGCTTGTGTTACTTGAAATATTAAATTCTGAAAGATCTGTTCAAAATGTGATGCTGCAAAAGATGTTTTAACAGAGCGGTGGGAACTATCCTCTTCTCTACTGCAAGTGTGCAACCCTTTGTGCTTCCTCCTTCTTGGAGAGGGTTCAGAGGGTGGGATTTTGGGCAGAACTGCATGAAGGTGTCAAAATGGCTTTGTGGGTGGCATGGATGAACCTTGAGACACCCATGCCTCCTTGCAGGCAGACACTTGAAACCTATGTGTGGTTTTCATGCAATTGTGGATATAGACCCGCTTCCGGTGTGCTGAAGTCTGCATGGGCATGCTGTTGGATCGTAATTTGCTGCTGAATACAGGCACAGCTGGCTAAAATGATATTGCAGTTTTTGAAGACAGTTGAGCGTTTGATCTAACAGACCAGCTTCACTTCCAGCTAAATCTTCTACTAGTTAAGAGGGTGACAAGGATCTTGTTCCCTCTGCAGTCACAGAATCACAGAATGGTTTGGGTTGGAAGAGACCTTAAAGATATCTTTTTCCAACCCCCTGCCATAGTCAAAGCAGGAAGCTTGCCAGTGGTTTCACTGGAAACAGAAATGCTGTGAACCACATTCCAATTAATTTCCTTAAGTAAGTAATATTGTCTGTGGCTGTGCACTTGTGCACAAAGTGTACAGTCAGGCACATATTGAATAATAGAAAGATTTTACTCACTGTCAAGCTTTCCCTAAGCTTGGTAGGTTTATTGCAGTTCCGATGTGTTAGGTACAGACTTCTGCATCTGGCTGGGACATCCTCAGATAATTAAGGAAGATACAGACATTTTCTTATTTTGAATACTTCCAGCAGTGGGTATTTCAGATCAGAACACTGGGTTTTCCTTCCTTCATTATTATATAAGCTGATTTCAAATAAAAAGCCCTTTCACTTCCACACAGGTTCCTGCACTCTCAAAGACAGGGATATCACGTAACATTAAAAAGCACTTTAGCACTTTTAGTGGGAGAAGGTAAATTAATTCCCTAGTTCAGGCTATACAGATTATATAGCATTAAAAATTATAAAAATGTCTACATCTTAGCTAACATAATTAAGCAACTAGTCAGCTGGTGGGCTCCAGCCATGCTTGCTTCTGGGAAACTCATATCTGAATTAGGACATATTTTTTAATAACTTCTGGTTCTATACCTTGAATTTGGATTCTGATCAGTGATACTGAAGAACTTTTTCAGTTTTGACATTGCCTGGATGTGATGAAGTAAAAATTCATGTTTATTCTGTTAACAACAAACACAGATTTAAAGAAAAAGTCTTCACTGCTGTTACTGTTAGCCTTAATTATGTTAGCTAACGAAGATATTCTTATAATTTTTAATGCTATAGAATCTGTATACCCTGAAGTAGGGAATTAATTTACCTTCTCCCACTGTTAGCCTTTCAGTCCCAGACTACTCTATGGGGAGGGGAAAGGAGCACTAAATACCAGCAACCACATTTGGGTAGATTATATTTTTGCCTTTCAAGGTCTATCATGTGAACATTTCTTAGTAAGTTTTAACTAAAGCCCAAGGCATTTGAAAGGACTGACTAATTTTCATTTGATTATTTTAGTGCATATATGATTGTAACTTATAAGTAATCTACACATAATTTATAACTAGTATTTTCAGTTTAGTTCTAAGGAAGGACAGATGGGCAGATTAGGTATTTGTGTTTTGAGACCATCATGTTTAAATGACGTTGAGGTCTAGTTTTCCACAAAAAAGCACCATAAAGATGGAATAACTTGCATATAGGTGTATTAGTAAATGAAGATGAGCGCTGTAGTGGAAGAGGTGATGGCTTGACAGCTGAACCTTTGCAGGCTTTCAGTATCCATCACTTCTGAAAGGGCAACACACAAACTTATGAAGCCTACAAGATTCTGGGACCCTTTTTATTTCAAAGATGTCCTATGTAAAATCAGCCATTCTCTTTAACACTAAATGGAATTCTTTAGAACAATGCAGTGCCATCTGAGACAGAACCATGAGAACATCAAGTACAAATGAGCACTGGCAACAGTACAGTTGAGTCAGATTCCTGTGGACTAAAACTTATCATCGATGAAGAAAAGCTGTGAACATATTTTGTTCTCTCATATCAGTATCTCTATTTTCATTTTAACACAAACACATCTCAAACAAGCAACATTTGGCTGCCATCTCTGTTCACAGTTAGGAAATTCTGCCTCAAAAGCTGAACTGCAAGTCATTTAAGACAGTTGGTCAATATCTGCCTTGCTTTATTAGTGAAAGGAAACTATGCTGGTAAATTTACATAGGTTCTGTTGATGGGTGTGTATTTACTGTCAATGAAGAAGGTTGTTGTTGCTTTTTAAACACCACTGTCTAATTTTGATTAAACTTATTTTTGTTGATATATTGAGACACACATGTTTTCCTCCAAGAAATGCTAAGATTAAGTAGTTTATCTTATTTTCTCCATGGCAGCTAAATCTTACTGTAATAAACATAATATGGAAATTGCTTGCGAGAAAGCTTAACCAAGTTTCAGGAAACATTGATGAGACAAAAGGAGGCAATCAAAGAGCTTACCCCACCTACGGGAAACATTCCAGAGCTCGGGAACCTCAGACAAATTGTAATAAACATGAATGTACTTTCTTCTGTTACTTTTATAAAAGTAAATGTATGTTTGTTATAAAGGACTTGGAGCTGAGGCAGGAAATGGGGGGGGGGATATTGTGACGAAAGGTTATCTCAGTGGCAAAGACTGGAAGGGGGAGCTTCTGACACCTGAAATGAAGATATGCAGGAACGCAGAGTACGGACATGATCACGGAAAGGACTATAAAAACTGCGAATTGCTTCGGAACACACGCGGAGGTGGGAGGAGAACGCTCCCTCGCCGCCCAGCGCTGTATATTGCTTATGTCTTGCCTTACTGTAATTAAATAAATTCTGATTGGACTCGAAAGCAATGTCTTTCATCAATAACATTATGAACAAGATTTTGTAGGATGAAGTTAGCATCATGCAGTTGCTTAGTGAGTGCAACTTGGAGGTTGATCAACATTTTACTGAATTTTGCACTATCAGCAGCACAGAAGAGAAATGTTGGTGGTTGCAAAGAGTGCTATCTGCTTATCACTCAAATAAGCATACCACTGGGACACAGTGGCCAGACCTTGTCACTGGAAGGGAAAAGAAGAAGCTCAAACCTTCTGGCTAATGCACAAATACAAAGAGGAGGGAATAAACAGCATTTGCATTTCTCTGGGACTGAAAGAATATGTTCTGGTTGAGCATTTCGCCCTTTTTTCTAATTCATCCTGCCATATGGAGGAATGAAGAGAGAATGAATCACTGACTTCACATGGGGCAGGATGAAGGGAAAAAAGGAACATAGGAGATAGGAATGGTAATCTGAATGTAGAACTGAAATCCTTCTAAACAGCAGTTTGACTAATGGCCGTAATTTGGAATGGCTGGGCATCCTTAAAAAAACTCAGAGGAGGTAGGTGGAGAGTAGTTTAAATGTATCATTCTCTGACCCACTTCCCACTTCCTGGCTAGCATGCATGTCCCCTGCATTCCTTCACGCAATCTGGGAATGCTGGTGGGAGTACCTTCTGGTTGAGAACTTCTGCCGTATGGAGCAGCTTTCCCAAATCTGTCTGCTTCACTGACTCACCATTTCAAGTAGAAACTCCCTGCTTTTCTTCCTTTTTAACGACTCTCTCTGTATTACTAACTGTTTAACAGTGCAAATGTTTCATTTAGCTATGAAAAGCAACCACATCACCTGAACAAATGAGTCTAGACACCAAAGTTGTGTTCAGTTACATATTAGGAATGTTCCAGCTACATCTGAATGAATGAATACTAGAACAAAGAGCATTGTAAAGAGGCCTGATGATGATGACATTAGAGACACAGAAGTATCTTAGTGGCATCTGATTGCCTCTATCATCTCCCAAAAGGATGGCCAAAAAGGAAGCCTGAAATTTTCCAAACTTCTTTAGGAAGATAAGTTACCTCTATTCTTGCCTTTCCTTCCTAGAAAAGTCCTCTTCAAATCAAATTTATTCAGACTAATATAAACATGAAACATATTGTTCCTGAGTAAAACATAAGCCTTATACAACATCTATTACATGAGTAATAAAAGCTTATATAATCACTCTAGAAAGAAAAAACCACAAAACATCCCAACCTCTTGTCAAATTTACATTTTGCATTCATAGAATCTGAAAACTGGGTGAGTAGGTTAAGGTTGAGGTTGATATTTTAATAATTCCCAGAACTGAGCAGCAAAAGACAAAACCAGTGTAAAGTATAATTTGAAAAAAAATCCCCACTTGTTGCTTTGGAGCTACATTGTAAATCTATCTGAATTTACTTGAGTAGTTTTAACCATGTCCTCCTTTGCAGAAAAGTAAATATTTGAAGTTTTACATCAGAAAAGTTTTATATAGTGTGCTGCCATGCCATCCAGTGCTAGCTGGTTGCTCACGTAGAGTATTTGCCACTATTCAGGAATAGTTTTTAGAGGGCTATAAGTACATACAGCATAAAATAGACTATGCATCTGTAACAGATATGCAAAAACCCAATCTTGTATGTTACCACCTTAACTTGCCAAGAAGAAATACTCCTTTTAGAATTCATGTGTGTTCATAGCTTTTCCAGGAGAAGAAAAATTTTTTTTCCCTAGTCTTGAAATTTAAATTACACTTGCACAGTATGAAGTGTGAAGTCTCTATGACATTCAGCTCCAGGAAGTATAAGAACTTTAAAGAGAGTTTTAATTAAGATAGTGTTGGAGGTCAGCACTTCACAGTTCCATTTAACTGGCTTTTTCAGCCCTCCACAACCCTGCCTTGTAGTCTTGGAGTAATACTTAGAAACTTCCCTTTGTATCACATTCTACTTGAAACATATTCTTAATGTATTAACCTGGGAATACCTGCTCCCCACCATAAATTCTAGAAGTGATGCAAAAAAAATCTCAAATATATTTGTGTAACTCTGTTACATGCCAAATTATCTAGAAATTCACACTAATAACTGCATGAAATTGTATGTGCCTTTTGAGGAAATGTTGAATACAGCTCTGATTTAGACTCTGTTTCTCAAAACTGCAGCTACACTATTTGAAATATCTTTATCATTAACTTGCCAAGACACTGATGAATATTTCCATACAGGTTCTCATGTGATCTCAAAGTTTCTTCCCACCACCAGTGAGACTGAAAAGTTAAAAGGCAAGTGGAAAAAAAGAGTGTAAAGCGAGCAGAGAATAAATAAATCCCAAAACGACTATGATATTGCCCTTTATTTTCTCCTGTTCAAGTCAGTCAAATTTAGTTTTTAATGCAGAGACACCATTTGTTATTTGGCAGTGTTATCTAGAACAATTTTTGATTCTCATACAGTGCAATAAAATCAGAATCAAGTCATATTAGCAACAAAACCATCAAAATGCAGATAAAGCTTGTGTAAGAAATAGGAATGTTGCCAAGAAGAACTGAATAAACTATGTTTTTTTGTATTTTAGTTAGAAGAACACAGTATAGAGGGTATGTGTTATGTCATCTGATGAATTCAGAACAGGGAACATTACAACTAACCAGCTTTTAGTTTGTGGAAACAGATGTAGTTAACAGGGCTTGCCATCAGCTACGGTCTATGTAATCTCTAGCTCTTACAAACAATAAAAACATGAGAAGATAACTTCTGTAGACTTCTTTTATGTTTCAGTAAAGGCAATTTGCATGTGAAAGGGATGGATCCAAACTTCTTAATAACATGAATGGTTATCTGTCACTAATGACTGTGACACAGTAGCAAATCCCTAAACATTGGTAGAGAATGTTACCTGCTGAGAAAAACAGTTTGAAATTAATCCAAATAAGTTCTGTTGTGAACTTATTGGTCTTAAATAAGTCCGTTTCCCATCATATGGGATTAGCCCCTGTTTCTGCTTTTCAATTTAAATGCAACTTTTTTCTCTGCTGCATTCATTTTAAAACTCTTAACCTAAGACCAATGCAGCTGGATCCTAAACACTCCACCACTAGGTCTGGGCCACCTGTCTTGTTTTTAATTTGCTGTCTTAATGTCCTTCTGTCCTTCATTTGAGAGGCCTTTGCTAGACTGGGTGTGTAAGGCCACTCTATACTGATAGATGCAGTGGCTGCTGGTGTCTGTGGGGGTGGTAAGTGCAGGGGTGCAGCTCCAGTGCAGAGCAGCACCTTGACACAACAAGCCACGTTCTGTGTGAACCTTCTGACACCCTCGATTTTCCCATGTTTCTTCAGGAGGCAGCCGGGACCCTGGCAAACATGAACTCACTCAGATTTTTCACTGGGACTCTTCTGGTGCTGATGCCACCACCAGATGAGACATAATGTTGGGCTAGATTAGACACTACCTAGCTTGGTATGGATGCTTTTATCTGCTTCAGTACAAGATCACCTTGTACACCGAGTACATGATGGTTGAAATTTCATCTAGAAGTTGACCTGCAGCTTTGCAGAAAAGCATTTTATGCATACAAATTCCTCAAGTATCATTTAGGGTTCTTACCGTAATAAGCATTATTGATTTAGTAGAAGTTATTTAGCTCCCCATAAAATTGTGGTCATGGTAAAACATTTATGACAAATGAAAAGAACTGGTTGCATTACATTTAAAATCGTTCACTTTAAACAAACAGCATTCTCCTGCTTTAATACTGATAAAATATTAAAGTGGGTATGTGGATTTCATGGTTTTAAGTGACCTTCTGCTTGCAGTTTCTGCAAAGCCTGATTATGGCGATAATCAACAACCCTTCTTTCTTTTCCCGAGAGTCTATCCCAATACTTAAAGCACTTTTAAAGTACTTTTCTCCTTCTTCACAGAATCAAAAAAAAAAGTTCAGAGAAGGGCTGTGGTGCAAAACGCTTTGGGACATAACACTGAAACAGAGAGGCACTGAGAACCTTTCCTCAAAACCCCTGCGAGTTCCTCGGGAAGTGGCAGAAGCAATTTCAGTTAATTTACCGAAGCCACTAGGTGTCCCTGCTAACCTACAGCAGCAGCAACGTTCTCAAGTCTTACTGGAAGATACAAGCACACTCCATAAACCTGTCCGAAGAAAATACAGAACTACAAAATCACGCAACTGCTTTTTGCAGAATCATCTGTCCAGCTGTGCATCACTTCAGTGTGCCGTCCATTACTTTTCCTTCGCAGTCTTACAGAGATGCAGTACCTGCAGGGAAGGTCAGTACCAGTCAACTGCACAGTTTCCTGTTCATTAAATAATCCAGGTATGTCCTTGGCAAATGTTTTCTGAGACTGTGGGTGTTCTAGGACCACGCACTTCTCAAGCAAAAGACAGGAAGTTTTCTGTGGTGTTCATTGCATAGTTAGTGTGCATCAAACTGAATAATGCAGCAATTATTGAAAAGAGCATAGATGCTATTCTTACAGTGCTGGCTGAGCAGTTTGAATATGCTAAGAGACCCTTTCTTTGATTGTCCATTTTTTCATGTTCTCTTTTTTTAAAGAAATTAACTCAAATATGGTTTGATTTAAATATTAGTTTATAGAAAGGGACAGATTCTGCAGTATTTCAGACGCAGATTTATGGACCCTTAAAACATCTGTAAACGATTGCTCCATGTTTCTTTTAGAGAGTTCATTTCTACATTGAAATTAATAAGATTTTAATTATTTGCATCATTGGAACAGCACACACAAGATGTTGCACTCTTTCCCATTCTAGAAGCCTCTCTGTGCAACCACAACCTTTGAGTTGTCATTCTTTTGCTACCCAAACAAAAATAACAATGTTTAATCTTAGAACGCAGTACTGACAGTTACGTATGATACTGCTATTGTATGTCTCTAGCTAACTTGTTTTTTTATAAACTAGAGCTTCATAACCCAAAATATTTTATTCACGGGTTATATTTGGCCTGATTTTGCCCTATGAAAGAACAGTATTCTGTCTTCTGAAAAATAAAACAAACAAAAGACAAAAAGACCCTCCCAAAAGCAAAACCCACCCTCTTGTCCCATTAAACCGTTGATATTTTGACTAGTACCCAAAATGCTTAGACATGATGGTAGCTCACAGGAGTTAAAAATGGCTATATTGTATTTCCATGAGCTGGTATTTGTACAAGACAGAGTACTTTCACCTGAGTTGCAGTACTGCTTCTTCCTGAAAAGGGAGGATTTTTAAAATAAAAATAATTAATTATGTTACACTGTGATAGAAATAGTTCTGCCAGATCGATGACACTACAAAAAAGCGCTGCATTATAACATCAGAAAACTGCAGATCTCACAAAAAGTAAAAAGATGGCTAGCAACATTCAGAAGTTTTACTGAGTTTTTTCTTCTCATAGAGTGTTTGAAAATAATTGCATGTTATTTACAAAGAAACTTGAAACCATTTCTTCCAAAATACTTTAATGGAAGTGTGAGCCATCAGTGTGTGCTTGCAGCCCTGAAGGCCAACTGAATCCTGGGCTGCATCAAGAGAAGTGTGACCAGCAGGTCAATAGAGGTGATTTTGCTCTTTTGCTCAGCTCTGGTGAGGCCCCACCTGGCGTATTGTGTCCAGTAATGGAGCTTGCAACATAACAAGGATATTGAGCTGTTGGAGCAGGTCCAGAGGAGGGCCATGAAGATGAACAAAGGGTTGGGCAGCCTGAGGACAGGCTGAAGGAGTTTGGGTTGTTCAGCCTAGAGAAGAGAAGGCTCAGGGGGGACCTCATATTAGCTTCTCAATACCTGAAGGGGGCCTACAGAAAGGCAGGGGTAGGACTTTTTAATAGGTTATGTGATGGCAGGACTAGGAATAATGGATATAAATTGGAAGAGGGGAGATTCAGGCTAGATACAAGAAGGAAATTATTTACAGTGAGGATGATGAGACAATGGAACAGGTTGCCCAGAGAGGTTGTGGATGCCCCCTTTTTTTCCCTCTCTCTTTTTACTTTTGTTTGTCTGCTCTGGTCAGCATGCAGGCAGTAAGGCATGACTGACAACCCCTCAGTGGTTTTATGTTTCTAAGATCAGGCAGATTTCAATGGCCCTCACTGGAGCAGAGCTGTGGGGAGGGACCACAGTACAGGGAACGACAAGTCACTGCCTACAGGAGTCGATCCTCCTGCAAGAATGAAGCTATATGCTAAGAAGGAACAGGATGCAACAGGAGAATAAATCAGCAAAGGGAAGAAAAAAGGGTAATGAGGAGGTATAAAATTAAAATAAAGCTACAGTAACACAGAAGAGGCTATGACTAAAAAATAGAGAGGCTGAGGAAAAAGAACGCTATAGAGAAAAAGAATGTTTATTCCTACAGAGTGTAAAAAGATGAGAATGGAAAGAAGGAGATGGAAGATGGAGCATTTTGCTGGGCTCAACTCTTAATTTATTAAGAGCTGGACACACTATTCCTGTTCTCCACCACTCAATAATAATCCATGCACAAACCAAAACTTTCTCTCTTATGTAAATTAAACACAAAAAGGAAGAAAAATATTGCTTAACAGCAGAGTGTGTATGGCAGAATCTGTAATTCAAACAGAAAGAAAAATATGTTAATCCTTTTCATTAGATGGCAAATCTCTGCAGGCTTGAGAAAAAAAAAGAAAGAAAAAAAAAAGAGAAAAAAAAAAGGTACCTCATAGCAAGGCCACTAGCACTTGCGGAAAGCTATTCAAGCTCAGACTGGGATTCAGGAAACACAGGCATGTACCTGACCTCTGTCACTGATTCTCCACTTGGGTCAGAGTCATTGGTCTTGGGTCACTCTCAGTTCTTCAGCTCTGTCTTCCTCTCACCACTTTCCTCATTTGTGTAATTGATCTGTAAGCTCTTTGAGAACTGTCAGCCTCTCACCGTAAGAGGATGGACTGCTGAGAGCTTTTTAGCTCTCAGCTAAGTGTTAGATGCTGCCTCTTCACAATCCCATATCTCAAGTAAAAATTACCCTTGATTTTCTCTCTGCTGAGCACATTATTTCATGCTCCTGGCAGTGGACTGTAGACTGTAACCACATTTTAATGTGTGTGCAGTACTGACTGTACTGCTATTGCCATCCAAGAAAGAAAAAATGGTTGCCAGCCCTGCATGCTGACCACCTCCAAGGAGGTTCTCCTCTCCATATTGTGCTGGGTGCTCTGTCTCACTCTTTTTCTCATGTGGTGGGGGCAGAATGGAGCTCCTGTAACCAACTGAGAGTTAGAGAAGGTATACTCAACTGCAGAGAGGTGTGCAATAAGACATGGACACAGTTCTCCCCCATGCAACTATATTCTCCATGGCTGAACTCCAATGCAAGGTGCAATGACTACCGGTTAGGACTAACTAAGAATTAACTAAGGAGTAGGGATAGAAGAATCCCATTCCCATTCACACCCACTTCAATTTCTAAGAAACTGTCTATGTCCTACTCTTATGCAATAACAATTTCTCGTGGTAATAGTACAGTCACTTGCAAGTGTTTTTGCCATTTTCAAAACACAGCCTAAAGCTGTGATTATTTCTGAATTGGAATCTTGTTGTTCTTTTCCATCAGAGACAGTGCTGCTCTTAGTTTTGCTCATAGAATACTATATTATTAATGTGAACCACATGTCCTCAGATGTTTCTTTGTGCCTTTGATGTTGTGAAAGGGTGGATGTTACACTGCAGTTAGAAGCATTTTTATAGATCCTTTTTTTTGTGTTTGTTTCCATTGAAAATATTTCTCCTCATTTCTCTCTCCCATGATGTCATGTGGATATCAAAGTCAGAGTAGGAAAGTTTTCAAAGAAGTGAGAAACAAATCCATGAGAAGGGTTTATCAACCTCAGATGCCACAGTCATCCAAAAGCAGTATTTTCTCATTGTTCACTTTCTATTAAAACCACTACAATCACAACCTTTGCTGCTTCAGTGTGACACCAACAAGCCTGCTGCTGTTGATATGCAATTATCACTGCAATAAAAGGAGAGAAGACAATGTCTTGGTCTGTAGGACAGAAAAACAGTACCACTCACCTCCACTATTATCAGCATTTCAGGGTAGTTATTTCTGAGAAGCAAACACGTGAGAAGTTAGATTGCTTGAATATGTTTATTGAACATAATAAGGAGTCTAAATGCAAATTAAGTGCATCCACAAAGAAAGGAGTCCATTGTCACAGTTTCATGAGCTCTAATAACAAAAGTCCTCTGGACTTTTGGAAAGGAGAGCCTAGTCTAGATTTTAAAAGAGAGCTGGAGCAGGTACCCTCTGAGCACATGGAACAGAAGGCTAAATAAAGAGTGGGCAGAGAAAAAGGATGTGAAAAATAATCCACATGCATGAAGAAAAGTGCTCACATAAAATGCAATATTTTACATAATTATTTTTTAGAAAAGAACAGAAATCCACGGAGTTTATAGAACTGCATTCTAAGATTTGGATTATATTAAAGCCATATCAAACAGTATAAATCCTCAATTTGAAAAACTCAGCAAGATTTCCAAGATGAAATTTACATGTATGATTAATGTAGGCAACTTACTACTGCTTTTTGCAGACTTAGTAGTGTATATTCAATATCTCTTAGAAGATTCAATACAGAACATTCCTTACTCATAATTTTCATTATAATCTCATTTACTCTCTATCAGTTTTTATTGTCTTTCTGTATTGAGACTTTAATGCTTCTTTCCCATCCTCTTTTACACTCTGCCATGCCCTTTGTGCTCCTTGAGAAATAAGAGGTATTCTGCTCTAAATCCAGGCTGCAGATGCATGAATGGATTATGGACATAAAGGAATGTATATGCAGCTCATATGAAGTGATGGGAACACACTACATGCTAAAGATCTGTGTTGCTTATGCTGGCTAGGAAATCTGCTCCTCTGCCATTAACACAACAAAATATATCAAACCCATATGTTCTATTTTGTAAAAGGAAAAAATTTACCTTGCAGAGATTCAAAATTCCAAAGAAAATACCATCCTGCTACCATACTTTAACTTCACACAATGAAGTTTCATTCGATTTACAGCTGGTATCTTAGTGTCTTTCTAACTAATATATTCATGTCAGCAATCAGATCCATGAATATATTTGCATTTAATAGGTATAATTTCCATCAATCACAAAGGGAATCAGTAGGAGTACTTAATACGTATGCAAAAAAATGAGGTGATGCCCTTCAGAATCGCAAAAGGATTTTATCAGCACAATCCAGTGTGTTTCTTTAAAAAGCCAGAGATTTTCTCCCTATTATGAATTTCACAGCAATATGAACGTAGCTCCGGATTTTTGTTTCAAGTTTTATGTGTACAATTAAAAAGAAAAAGAAAATCAACTGTTTTCAGCAAAGCTAAATATCTGGAAATAAAGGCTTGTAAAAGTTTACAGAAAAAAGCAGAACATACTAGTAGGTAAATCTGGAACTATGCTTATGAAATTTATTTTCTATTCTTAGTCTCTGGATAAATGCTTTACTAAGTGAAGTGCCACTGGGTGCTTAGAGAAAGGTTCCAATGGACATTTAGAGGAAGAACTTAATTATGCACAATGTAAAGCACAAACTCTATTAATTTTTCAGAATGTAGCCAGCCAGATGTGGCTTTTCATATATTTTTTCTGGAGCAGTTGTTAGAGGGTATCCTGACTCAAATTCCTTAATCTTTCCTTGTTGCTGTTGTGACCTTTTGTGATACTTGCAACATAAGAGTGTGAGAAGTAACAAAAATAAAGTGAGAGGATGATTTTTTGCATCCTAGGTGCTTCATTTAAGGTACAGTTCCATCAAGTCTTATTGTCCCAGCTGTAGTTAAAATAATTACAGGGCAATTACAGCCTAACAAATAAGACTGGTGTGATCTACTCAAAATGAGTAAGAGAGAGAATGTAGTGTTTCCAGGGACTGATAAATCTTATATGCATGCTACCATCCTACAAATGAAAGATGAAAACTAATATGTTTGGCAGCTAATATGTTTGGAAACTAAAACCATCAGCCAGTGCTAAACATTTTCCATGCATAGGAAAAAAGAGAGTTCCTGCCTCAGATGTCTGTCCTTAAAACTAGCTGGTGGAGACAATAAAGCACAACTAGTAAATGTAATTTTCTTTTCCATTTTCCCATTTTATATAATTTAAATAAAAAAAGTAGGCAGAGCAATAAGATTTTCAAAGGTATTTAAAAAAATTGTGATTTCAGGACTCATATTTGCAAGATGCATTCAGTACTTTGGAGGTGATGTCACTTTAGCCAGAAGAGGAAAAGTGAAACACAGAGTGTTGTCTACCTTTCAAGAAATCTTCAGTTCCTAAGTGCTGAATGTTCCTTCGAAAACATGATGGTTCATAAACTATTTGTTATTCGCGCACGCTGACAGCTACAGTGCAATACTGAGATACCTCATCTGGCTCTCGCATGGGTAGCAACACAATTAGAAGTGAGGATAGATTTCTTAATGCTGTATTACAGATCCCAGTACTAATTTACCTCAATCAGATAGTGATTTTCATTGGTTTACAGCACTCATTTTTCAATGAAGCAGATGATCTGGATCACCATAGGTGTAAATTGATGTCTTGTCATTCAAATCTTGTAATGTCATGGTGATACTACTGTCATGTATTGCATGCATAAATCCTAGCCTTTCCTCCTAAGTCCTCTGTTCTGCTCTCCTGAAGCTTTTTTTTAAATCAGTTATACTTTGCATCATGATTTCTAGCCTCTTGAAGATAAATTTGCATTGAACTCCTTTGTAATTACATTTGAACACACTTCATGTACATCTAGCAAAACTCAACATGGAGAAATAACTATGACTAAATGATCACGTCACTTGGTGTCAAAGGTGATTTTGGTGCATTCTCAGCATTATTCTTTGTTTCTTTTAGAAATGGATCACAAAGGCACCTCAGTAGTTAAATGATTTACTTACCGGGGGTCACAGCAATTTGCAATGATCAAGATATTGCAGAATAAGCAGGCACCAATCCGTTCTGCTGTTTAACATCACCACTGTGAGAACACTTTTGTTTATAATGGCTCACAGGCAGTAATTGTTTTACGTAACACTCAATTGCTTTCATGCTTTAGGCTGATGAGATAAATCATTATGCAACAATTACTTGCACCTCTACAGATGATGCTCAACAATTCAGGTCACTGAACATACTGTATATACGTTTCTGTGGGGGTATTTTTTTCCTTTTGCACCATTTAAAAGATAAAAATTAAAATCGGGATCACTGCTTTCTTTTCTTCTGTACTCAGAACTCATCAAAATGAAAAGTCTGTGTTCATTTTCCAGTAGCAGGCACTTTTCATTGAAAATAATTAAAATACCAAATAAGTAGATGAAGGATTAGGTAAACAATAAAAAAAAACAAACAAACCAAAACTGATTAGAGGTCTGGACCACATCTCCTACAGAGCCTGACAGAGCTGAGATTTTTCAGCGACTTTCTCATACTTAAAGGGTACTAAAGGAAATACGGAGTTTATCAGGGAGTATAGTGATGGATCAGTTGAGAGGTAATGGTTTTCAAACCAGAAGAATCTTAGATTAGATACAAGGAAGAAAAAATTTGCAATGATGATGGAAAACTGGAACAGGTTTCCCAGAGAAGCTGGGGATGACCTGTCCCTGAAGGTTTTCACAGTCAGGCTGGATGGGGCTTTGAGCAGTCTGGTCTAGGAGGAATGTCCCCATTCATTGCAGTGGGTTGGACTAGACGAGTTTTAAGATACTCTCCATCCCAAACCATTATAGGAGTCTATGACTCTGTGAACTCTGATCTGGCAACATGAACATTAATGTGACAGATAAATCCATTGAGAACTGATTTGATTTGAGGATTTCTAACGAATAATTCAAGCCGTATGCAATTCAACTATCAGCAGCTAAAAATACTCCAGCACTCTTTTCAGAAAATAGGCATGATGAACCCTGAATTTTTCAATGTATGTACCTTTTGATTTGCTAGCAGTAGCTGACCATAAATGTGGATCTTATCTCAGAAGATTTGTACCTGATGTCAAATACAGTATGGTTCTAGATAAGCTTATAATTTATGCCACAACCTATCTTTTGCTCAATCAAAAGAGGTAAACATGCATGAGATTGAATATTATTTAGCTAAAATAATGATGATTTGAGATTAAGATCATCACATGCAAGACTTCAGCATAACTTGTCTTCATAAAGCAGCTATTTTAGACAGAAATATTTTTATCCTAGAGAAAAGGATTTTGGACTGGGTTATCTGCGCAAATCTATTGAGTGAATTCACTCTAAAGATTCAAAATTGTAAGATAGGAGGGCATTATGAAGGCACATATCTGAGAGAAGGGAGCAAAGGATTTTATAGAGTACAGAAAGCTACTTCATACTTTTAAGTATTTTGTTGGTTTTGCTCTTCTACCTACATCTCATAAATGCAGAGAAACAAGAGGGATTGTCATCTGTAGAAATTTCTGCAAAGCACATTGGATTGCAAGATGAAAAGATTAAGGAATAAAATTTCTAGGCTCTGGCATATCACAGAAGAAGATATAGAAATGATGTTTAAAATTTCTTTAGTCAAAACTGACTAAAGGAGTCAGTCGCTAAGGAGTAGGTGAAAGAATGTGAAATGAAACTGTAAGCATAGGTGCAAATTAGACTTCAAATAATGCTCACAGTGAAAAGGTGTATGAGTATAATGTGAGAACTACTCTGTACAGTGTCAATACTTGGAGCATACTAGAGGATGCCATCTGAGTAACTCAGTAAAAGACTAAAGTAACTAATACAATTACTTTGTGATGAGAAAAAGACCTTTAAGACAGAGAAGGAAAATAAGGAAATGGAGCAAAGCAGTGCACAGACTGGCATGAATTTATGGGAACAGCTCAGGACAGAAATGACAAAGCCACAAGTATCAAATCAGGTCTATTGTGTAATGATGATAGTAAGACATTTATGACCAAGATAACCTTGCCTATAATGAAGGAATGCATGGACAGGAAATTACAACGAAGTGACAATGGTGAAATATAAATTATTTGTTTAAATGGTAGCAAGGCACTGGCATGTTGAATTTCTTGTTCTATAAGGCTGGATATATGACAAATATCTTGTGCTACTATGAACAATTGTGCATTTTGTACATAAAATCCTTCTGTTTATTCATAGTTAACTGCTAGCCCGTTGCTACTCAGGTTCTCTAATGCTGATATTTCCTGGGTTTCTGTTGCCACAGTTATAATGACTTGGGCTTATGTAAGTTCCTGTGACCACTAATTGTAAATGAAAAATACTATAAAAGCTTGAAAATACTTGAACTCCTGAGTTGTGTCTGGGCCCACTTTTTCCAAGGTCTCAAAGTTGAATAGTAAAAGTTGAGTTGATGACAAACTCAACATGAGCCACCAGTGTGCACTTGCAGCCAAGAGGGCCAACCAAATCCTGGGTTGCATCAAGAGGAGTGTGACCAGCAGGTCAAGAGAGGTGATTTTGCCCCTATACTCGGCACTGGTGAGACCACACCTGGCGTATTGTGTCCAGTTCTGGAGCCCTCAACACAGGAAGGATATTGAGCTATTGGAGCAGGTTCAGAGGAGGGCCACAAAGATGGTCAAAGGGCTGGAGCAACTGCCCTATGAAGACAGGCTGAAGGAGTTGGGATTGTTCAGCCTGGAGAAGAGAAGCCTCAGAGGGGACCTCAGAGTAACTTATCAGTTCCTGAGGGGGTCCTACAGAAAGGCAGGGGAAGGACTTTTTAATATGATATCGGATGGAAGGACTAGAAACAATGGATGTAAATTGGAGGGGGGTANTTTAAGGCCAGGCAGGACAAGGCACTGAGCAGCCTGATCTAGTGGGAGATGTCCCTGCCTATGGCAGGGGGGTTGGAACTCGATGATTGTTAAGGTCCCTTTCAACCCAAACTATTCTATGATTCTATGAAAAGTAAAATCTTTCTAGTTTTATTACTTGTTCATAGAGGATAAATAGCATACAGAGAGCAACATTTTGAACTTAAAATACTGTGCTGAGTAGATGGTATTTGTTAGGGGCAAAATAAGATCCGGATAAGGAGAAATCTGCAAATATAGGAAGAGCAAGCCAGTAATCCTGTTCAGACTGAAACCAGAAGACTTATGATCTACACAAGCATGAAATTATATTTCTCTCAATGAGTTGAACCCTAACATTGACTGCAAGAATGGCACCTCCTGACCGATATTTATTCACATTTCAGGTTGTTCAGTCATTCTGTAGAGCCACTCAGGTCTTTTATCCCCTTTTCTGCCACACTGGATTAGGCTTGTTGAGTGACAGAAATAAATCCAGTCTTCTCTGATGCTAGGCCATTACTGTTGCAGAGGAAAGGCAATAAACCATCACAGAAAATCCATGAAAAGATAATAATTGGGTTCTATTCTTAAACTATTGGCAAAACCATATCTTATTGTAATCCACCTGTCTTCAGCAGTCTCCTGTTCCTACAAAGGCAATTAATAACAGAAAGGAATAGAGAATCTAGTATAGCTCTGTTGGTGACCAAGGGCCAATGCTGAATTCAAAGGAAGAAAAAACAGAGGTGCTACAAGAATATTGAATCTGGGCTGTCACTGGAACAGTTAAGTGGCATAAGTGCCTAGTTATACAATATTTTATTATGGCAAAAAAATCCAAAGGAAGCTGTTCTGCAAATGCTACAGGATGAGTTTGGTTGTTGAAGGCTTCTTTAACAGTACAGTGTCCCACCCTATGTTTTCCTCCATTTCTCTGCAGCCAAAAATAGTGAAAACTCAAGTGTATGCACTGAACTAATGCTGAGAAGTAAGGTTATACTCTAAGAATAATGTACTATATTCATAACTTAATAAGTGAAAGTGATGCCTAAAATGTAAGAAGCCCATCATGGAAATAACAGCTCAGGTTTCTTTTCCACATTATTTACAACTACTCATATCTAAGTGTTTAAAATTTTCATTGAAAATAAAAAAAAACTTCAGTCTCCAAAAGTGCAGCCTCTTGTTCTTTGAATAGTGGAACTTGAAATAATACTATAGAGAACTGATGTCTTTTGATGAATGACATAATAACCCCAAATCCAAATTTCTGAAACACTTCTGAAAACATACAAATGATTGTATAAATCTCTGAAACTTTCAAAATGTAACTTGGTAGTGTAAATTGGTGATAGACTTATGGTGATGCATTATTAGTGACAGGTAATCAGGCAGATAATTTGTTAAAAAATCATCAAGCTTTGAAATAGGAAGTTTAACGTTGCCATATTAAGTCATACATTGAAACAACATTGAGGATTCTGTTCTATCCTCAAAATTCCACCAATACAATTTCTTAATGGATTTTATATCCCAAGCACAGAACTGAAGCTTTACCCATACCTATTCTGCATTAGCTTAGCTGATATAGCTCAGAGCACAGTTATTGTTAGAGGTGGGCAAGAAATTAGCAGCAGAGCATTTACTTAATTAGCTGAACCTCTTTTGAAGTTCAGTTTCTCTCAGACAACATTAAAATCTGGGTTATCCTTAAACTTTAGTAACGGTCATTTTAAAATCCCATAATTTCACTACCTATTCCAGTAATTCAGTAGTACTGCTTACAGTTTTATAAGGAGAAGGTAATTCATAGATTTTGGGAGATTGTGCCTGTTGTTTTGAGCATGGCCTTTCCATCAAAATTATTGCTGTTCCATCGTAATTTATGTTTTAATACTCCCTGCTGTTTGCACTCTCCTTTCCAAAAACTTAAAGAAGTGGTGGGAGAACCATATTTTCTTTATCTTCAGCAGTGTTAAAGCTGACACCTAGGTAAGATAAATGTTTCTTTCAATGTCCTGAAAGAAGTCTGCTCTGCCTTTGAGCCAAGTAATCCATATTTTTGAAGTTTCAGCATGGTGTGCTTATCACCAAACCCTCTCTTTTATTATTGCTCAAGCACAGTTATGCTCTTACATTTATTACTTCTTTTTTCTACAGAAAAGACATGTGAAACAGCCCAAATTTTTAAAATGCTGGCATCTGTAAGTCTAGAACTCTTCTGCTTTCTGCTAATTAAAGAAAAAACATAAGCACATGGTCAGTGAACTGTAATTAGTTGATTTTTCTGAAGTGACATTATGCTTCTCTGCTGATATACTCTTCAGAGAGGTATCTCTTAAGTAATTGCCAGATTTCCACTTTTTGACACTATCTGCAAGATTGAAGAAGTCATCTAAAAATTGCCTAGCAGCCATGAAAAGGCAAAGGACACATTCAGGGAAGACATATGGGTGTGTGATTTTAAAAAAGTCCATAGGCAAGTCTTTAGAATAGAGAATAATAACTGATTGTAATTTTAAAATTAATATAAAGTTCTTTTGAAGTATCTTTATGTATGGTACAAGGCAATTCATTCCCTTTCTACTGCAGTGGGTTCCAACTAACCTCTTGCATTAATAAGTTCTGGAGGGTTTGTATACTTGTTGTATACATGTTGTATTAATTAACTGCTTCTTAATCATTCTTGCCCTAAAATAAAAGCATTGTGTATGCAATGTCTTTCTACAAGTGGAAAGATTAGCATTTCCTTAAAATCTGCAAATGATATACTTGAGGTATAAGTCACCTGTATATAATAACCAGTGCTGGTTATTATTTTGTTTCCTTTTGAAGTTACCTTATTCTGCTGAGCTTCACAGACCTGCATGATAAGTAAAAACTGCCTTCAAAAATCTAATTTTTATGTAAGAAAATAGACATGTTTTAATTTCTAATGACATAAAACTTTGCAGATTTCAGGTTTAAGAACTAATCTTTTATGTACCTCTCTTCTAATAAGAAGGAGGGAGTTGACAGTTCTTGTTTTCATGCTTTAATTCCCCCTAATAGATTCAAATTTACTTCCAGAACGTGGAAAGATCAAAGATATAAACCTAGCTGAAATTATATTGTAGGAGTCTTTCCTACTTTCCTACTTACTGGGAAAGATCTCCAAAAAGATCAAATCACACAGGAAATCCAAAGGGCAGCATGGTATACAAATGTTGAACTTTGAGCTAAAGAGCCTGTTTCACCGAAGTAACATAGGCCCATCAGATGGGATCTAATCTCCTCAAAACCAATCCACTCTCCCATTCTGCAATCTGTAAAATCCCTTTGAGGAGCTATATGCTGCTGCTGCTCTTCCAGGAGGCTACTTCCATTGGCTGAAAGCAGCTCTGGGTCAGAGGCTTAACCTCTGTGTACCAGACTCCATTCATATAGCTGCTACTGCTACAAAATGGAATTTATAACTAGACCTCTCTTTAGGACTATGTAGCTATTATTCAGCTGTCTCTTAAAGGCAAAATCCTGCATGACACGCAGGATTGCTATTATTATTATTATTATTATTATTATTATTATTGTATGCTTATTGACCCTGTTCGGTCACTTCCATTTCCACCTACCATCAATCAATGCTTGCTTTTTTCTGGGAATCAGTGCCGAGATAATATTACTGTGAGATGAATTTCTCTCAATCAAGCTTGAATCAACTATGACAGATAACTGTGGCCACATGAATGTGGAATGTCTACAGACAGGACTTAGTTTCATTAATGCAAATTTCAACAAAGTGAAATGTGAAGAAATATCCCCAGTGATGAGGCTAGGTAGAGCAATACATAATGATGTTAGCAGATGCTACTGGTTATGTGGTAACCTGGGGACAATTCAGATTATATCCACTTCTTCTCTACCATGCTCTGCAGCCATTCACAAAACATCCATTCATTTTCTATGCATGGGAACTAGGGAGTGCTGGCAAACAAATAAAAGATGATTTCATTCTCAGTTCCTTATCATGCCAGGGTTCATTTCAGCGTGACTGAACTCAATATGGTTGAAAGGAGCAGAGGCCAATGAGAATTTTGCTTGGAGAAAAGCCCAGGGAAAGGGGCTGCACATCCCATAATTATATCACAGCTGCAGCTCTACTTAGTTCACTGGATGCAAATAGTTACAGTAAGCCAAAACTTCTCTCTTGCTTTATGTCTCTATCTGTCCGTCTCCTTCAATGTTTCCTTCCTTTTCAGTCTTGACTCTGTCATTTTTCAGTCCTTACTCACCACACTGGGTGCAGTCCTGTATAAAAAAAAAAGGCAAGAAGACAGAGCCAGAGCTCCAGGCTTTCCAGGATTGGTATTTAAACTGGTGTATGTAGCTTTTCAGGGTTTCTTGTTTCACAAGTGTAAATTCAATAAGCTTAGTCCTATTATAAAAATAACAGTCTAGTTTCCATCTGTGCACCCCCAAGTAATGCATTTGTGTGATAATGGGTCATTTCATCATGTGCACAACTGGTGTTACGTGTATATTTTTCACTTGGATGGAGCCAAGGAAGTGGCTTTTTAGGAGAAGCAGAAGAAGAAACCATAATTTTTTTTTTTTTTAGTGGAATCTCTAATAGATGTTTGCAAGAGTCAAAAACATCCTCTTTCCTCTGGCTTTTGCTCTCTGGATGTTTTTACAAGATATTCCTAGTGCGTGAGGAGGAAGGAATACTTTTCAGGAGCAATGGCTTGTTAGGAAGGGTGTCACTTCATATAGATAGTGAAGATGTCCAGCATAAGAAGTTCACTGAGCTGTTGGAGCAGGTCCAGAGGAGGGCCACAAAGATGATGAGAGGGCCGGACACCTCCCTTCTGAGGGCAGGCTGAACGAGTTGGGGCTGTTCAGCCTGGAGAAGAGAAGGCTCGGTGGGGACCTCATAGTAGCTTCTCTGAAGGGGGCTAGAGAAAGGTCAGGGTAGGACCTTTGAATAGGGTCCAGGTTGGCAGGACTAGGAGTAATGGATGCAAATTGGAAGAAGGGATTTCTAGGCTCGAGAAAAGAAAGAAGTTCTTTCCTGTTAGGATGGTAAGACAATGGAAAAGGTTGCCCAGAGAAGTTCTGGATGCCCCCTCCCTGGAGGTATTTAACGCCAGGCTGGATGAGGCATTGAGCAACCTGGTCTAGTGGGAGGTGTTCCTGCCCATGGCAGAGGGCATGGAACTAGATGATCTTGAAGGTCCCTTCCAACCCAAACCATTCTATGATACTATGAAAATTGCTCAGTAGAGATTGAATTACAGCTGCCATGGAAGTCTCTATCCCTGTATTTTCACAAAGGCCCCTTTCAAGTCATAGTATCATGTGGGCACTGCAAATTTTTTTATAAAAGGTTTAAAAATTTCAAGTCTTTGGGAGCAGAAAAAAGTTAAAAACAGCTCAGCTGCAGTCCCAATCTGATTTTTGAATGTTTGAACTGGCTGGTCTGGTATCTTTTGTATGACGGGAGCAATAGCAGCATTACCAATTCTCCAGTGCTTCAGTTTCTGAGTATTGTATACAGGAGTATATTTGTGTTTCAATCAGAAAGACTTTGAATTATATAAATGTACCTAGGAAACTGATATTCTGAATTCAAATAAGACAAGACTTTTCAGGATAACAGAATACATTTAGCAACAGGTGTTGTGCACAATTTTCAATTATTCCTTACCTTTGTACACAAACAGATCAAGCAGAAAACTAGACCATTTAGTCCCACGCTGACTAAGCTGAGGTAGCAGCAGGTCATCTTCAACTTAATACTGAAAGTATTCTTATGAATAACAGAATCAAACCATGTCTGGAAACCCATATAACTGTTTAAACTTGTGGGCAATTTAGACTCACTGCTGCTCCGCTGTGTCTCATAAAAAATCAGCCATGTTCCTCATCTGCAATTCCTAGTGTCTTCCGTCTCTCCAAGGCATTGTGGTTTACATACTAGAAACAGTGAAATATCTTTTACCCACTTTAAAATTTCAGGAATATGGTCAGTAAAATCAAACATCTTTGAGTAATAATGTTTTGGTTAATTGAAACTCTCTGTTATCTTAGGTTTCACATGCTAAAAGTTTAGAAAAATTTAAAGTGTTGTGAATACATTATTACTTAAAAACATCAGGACAAAACTAGACACTCGTGTTCTGAGCTTGCTGTCATGTTTCATCTAATAATGTTTTTCATTTTTGTGATGTTGAAATGCTTCACAAATAATTTGTTACGAAATTTGTAAGATGCTCTTTATGTATGTAAAAGACATCTCTTTATAGGGTAGGTGACTTGCTCTACAGTTCTTTCATTTGATTTCTAACCGACTATATACACACACTTCTAGCACCCAGCATGCAGAACTCTGCTTAGTGTTCTGTTTGGCATAAAATCCAGATCCAAACCAGAACATTTTCAGAGAAAAATAGTTCCATGTATTTTAACACCCATTTAATTTAAAAAAGAAACCCAAGATTTCAGAGAAGAACACTAAAATAGCACATTCAGGTTGGGCAGAATATCTCCTTTTTTAAGTATATGTGTTATGACAGCCTTTAAATACATAATACATTTTCCCACAAAGAACACTGACCACTGGGTAAACAAACTGAAAATTCCTCCTTTAAGAACTTGTATTTTACGGTTTATCTTGACTTGAACTCCTCAGAAAATGTTCCCTATAGACCTTGACTAACAACATATCCAAGGTATGCACACAGAACAAGCATTTTTTCCTCTAAATCTTTTCAATGGGTCTCATTAATACAGGAACAAAAACTTAAATTAGTATTTAATTTATGAAGTGTTGCTCCTGTTCAGACAGCCTGCATCCATCCATCACAAATCCCAGATTGGATTCAAGACTTGGCTGCACTTCTGTACCCGTTTTCATTAATGATTTCTATTCCTTCTTTTTTGCTTTTGCCCAACCAAGCTGAGCCTCTGCCTGAGGCACAGGCTACCCTTATGATCTTGTCCAGCATTCATTCTCGTCCTCTTTGTCTCAACGGGATCTTTTCAAGGAAAGAGAGCAAATGCTGAAGCCACCAATGGAGGGCACTGGGATAAAGATGGGAGGTGATGTATGACAGCTAGACATAATCTTGGAAAAGCTGTGTCCATTGAGTTGTTGCCTGATGAGAATGGTCCCTGGTATGTTTACACATAGAAGAGATTTTCTCAGTGTAATAGTGATTAACAGTATTGGTGATTCAGTGCTATAAAATTTGCTGATGCATTCTAATTTAATACAGCAATATAGATGTAGTAGGTCACACAGTCTTGTTGTGTTCTTGGTTCTGTGCGTAACCAAGCATTACGTCCATTACACAAACTTTACCTGTTGTTTCTTTTCACAGTTACCTCCAATTTACTTAAAAGCACAAGATATTTTTATTTTGCCTTTAGTATACTCTTGTAGGCTTCTTTATGTTACAAAGAAGCTAATCAAGGACATAGCATAAATACTTACAAGACACTTCCCTTGGAGCAGTGTGTGAATTCACCTGAAATTTGCTTTTTAAATCTAAATCAAGCATTACAGATTACTATGTCTAAAAGAGATCTAACAGGAGAGAAATGATGTGGAAGAATTGAGAGGCATGAGTTCTCAGTAAACAGAAAAGTATTTTTTACATACCTGTAAGCCTTTAAAGCAGTTCTGCTTCTCAGTTCCGTGCCAGGTGTGAAATGCTCTCTGTGAGCTCTGAATGCCACATCAATGCTCAAGTGTCCCTATATGAGATTCCTAATTGATATTTCTTAAGATGAATTACTGTTACTAAATCCAACCAGTTAACACAATTCACTTATCTTTTCTGAGAATTTTAAAATGACAGATCTTTTCACCACAGCTATTTTTTAAATCAGCCAACAACTTCAGAGAAGTTCAGCCTCTGCACCTTCTCACATCAGGACTATACTATTAATTCTTCTGGCCATTTCTATGACTAATTTGAAGTGACCTGCTCTTCTCTAAGAGAGCTCAGAAAGAAAAAGGAAGTGTGTGCTTGCTTTCTCAGGAACTCCTGGCTATTGGACTCTGAGTCTGATTTTGAATTCGAATGTTTCCACAATGCTTTGTTCTCTTGCATTAAAATTACCTAAAGGGACTAGATATTAATTTGTCTTGTGTTAACTGGGTTTTTTAACCTTCAAACCTGCTGTAGCAGTAATAACATGAAGGTTTGGGATTAAAAATGTACTTACAGTTTGGCAGTCATTCAAGGAAGAATGTAGGTTCCATCAGCAGCTAAAGATACCTGGTCCAGACACCCTGTTCTCCAAGAAAAGTCTCTTTGCAGTCATGTTTTTTGAGAAACATGAACACTTGCCACAGCTTACAATGAGATGCAGATTTTGTAAGAGCTGAAATTCCAGTCCTTTTACAGAATCACAGCTGAAATCTTTATTGAGATAGGCAGAAAATGGTAAGAAATGGTAGAAAAATTTGTGGGGAGGCAGGTGGGCATGTCATGTGGTCTGAGTAATGCTAACATAAAATATAACGATTACGTCTAATCCTTTAGCATTATGACAGTCTTCCCAGAGGAAGTTAAATAAAATCAGAGGAGAAGATCAAAGACTCAAATACTGATGAAAATGGAAAAATGTGAGAGTTCCTTATCTCTAGGACTGCTTCTCCAACTATCAGGCAGGTGTGCAAGGAGTACAGTGACATCAGGGATAAAATGGGACAGCACCAACATACTTAATGCTACTCAGGTTCAGCTGGTAGATTGTTCCTCTGTTTTCTATAGCATGAAGAATATATTTCCTAAATTCCAGTAAATAGCAAAATCCCAATAAATGAAAAGAGAATCTGGGACAAACTCAGAAATCTTTGCAGGTCCATGTGATTTTCTGTGTCCATAAACGTTTCAATTTCAACTGTAAAAGGCAAATACTTAAGAAAAAAAAAGATGTGTACGAAAGAATTAATTTAATAATTAATTTTAAAATGGAGCACTTTGAAGAATAACAAGTGTACTTTGCAACTGCAGGGAAAAATTACAAGTGCAGTGCTTGGCATTTGAGACCATGTGCAGCAAATTTAATGTGCAAAATCACTCAAACTGCTTTTTCCCTGCTGTGTGTAGGACCATGCAGCTGCCAGTCCACAAGCAGAGCCCTGCTGGCTGGCATGATTTGTATTGCTCATTTCTCCAAGCCTGGGATACCCCTTTCCCAAACACATACCCAGGATGCAGCTTCCAATTCGCTCCTCAAGAAAGTACTCTCACACAACAGACAAAATTTTAATTACTCTAGGAGAGGGCACAGTTCATGGAAACCTCTGGTTTTCATAAAAGGCTTCTTCCCATTCCCTCTCTCCAAGGATGCAAACTCTCATTGTGATGCAAATGAAACTCTTGGAAGAAAGAAGTCAGTATCAACCTGACTATGAAATGAAAGGGCTACCTCGAGACAAGTGTAAACATGAGTAGTCATTAACAGTCAGATGAATCTACATCTTGACCCAACATATTGGAATACTACTGACAATGAGAATCTGCACTAATTTAGCCTTGAAATAAAATAAGTGCATTCACAGGCATGTCTAAGCCTGTCTTACCAAATCTGGCAATACCGCTTGGACAATCATGCCATGTTTGACTTTCAGATGAAAGCAGTATCCATTCAAAATTTTAAAAAAGCCAAACAACCACAATTAAAAAATCTGCAGCATCCAGGCTATTCAAACAAAATCACTGGTCTACTTGCCTGTGTGCACTTCCCATAGAATCACAGAGTTGGGAGGGACCTTCAAGGGTCATCTAGTCCCTCTCCAGTGAGCAGGGACTTCCTGCACTAGATCAGGTTGCTCAGAGCCACATCAAGCCTGGCCATGAATGCCTCAAGGGATGGGGTCTCCACCACCCCTCAGGGCAACCTATTTCAGTGCATCACCACTTTCACGGGGAACAACTTTTCCCTAATGTCTAATCTAAACCTGCCCTGCTGTAGTGTAAAACCACTGGGCCCTCATCCTATCACTACATACTCTGAAAAACAGTCTCTCACCACCTTTCTTGTAGGCATCCTTCAGGTACTGATAAGCTGCTATAAGGTCCCCCTATAGCCTTCTCTTCTCCAGGCTGAACAGCAACAGCTTTCTCAGCCTGTCCTCATAGGAGAGGCGCTCCTGCTCCCTGATCATCCTCTGGACCCTTTCTAACAGGTCCATGTCCTTGAGCTGAGGGTACCAGAGCTGGACACAGTACTCCAGGAGGGGTCTCTCAAGAGCTGAGTAGAGAGGCAGAATTACCTCTCATGACTTGCCTGCTTTTCTGATGCAGCCCAAGATACCATTGGCCTTCTGGGCTGTGAGTATGTGCAGCTTGCTCATGTCCAGCTTTTCACCCACCCATCCTTTTCCACAGGGCTGCTCTCTATCACATCTTCTCCCAGTCTGTATTGGTAACAAGGATTAGCCTGGCATAAGTGCAGCACTTTTCCTTATTGAACTTCATCAGGTTTTCATGGGCTCAACTCTCCAGCCTGTCCCATACCCACTTCCATACCCACTATGATTCCTAGTAGGAAAAGAAAGATCAAATAATAAAGTGTCAGATCAGTGAGAGATCAGCAGCACTAGCATCAATGAAAAGAAATTGTAAAAGATGCAATCACCTTGCCATTCATTTTGGCTTCCTGCTACCCTTAGTGCTTTCTGAAGTGGACAGCAGTTAAGTGATAGCTTTCCTGTCTTTCTAAGTGCCTTTGGCTGCAGGCAGAGGCATTTTCACAAGTATTGCACATTTAACCCTGTTCAGAAAACTACCTTTGCAGGAAATAAGTCAAACTGAAAAGCACTTGAGGTTTCCAGAGTCCATGAGATCCCCCATGGGCAACTGCAGGGATCTTTGGGGAACAAAGATCCACATGAGTCTGGATCGTAAACCTAGGAAGCGAGGGGTAGAAGATTCCATGGCTTTGAACAACACACAGATTACCTCTGACAGAAATGGAGAAAAATTCAAGTGATCTTGCTTCCTTGCAAGATTTAGGCACAATCTCATCAGTTTAATTAATCACTGGGGAGACAAACACTCCACCAATTATAAAGTAATGGGTCCATCAGGAACACTAGAGTCCAGGTGAAACACTGCAGTTTGCTTGAATTCAAGTAAACAATTGTAGGTCCTGGATGGGACACCTTTTCTAATTAATCCAAAGAGAACTGAATTACTAGCTTTTCCCCAATAAGGTATATAAGGCTTATGCTTCAAGTCTCCCTGGTAATTAAAGGTGGATTTTCACATAGGTATACATTCCATTACAGTAGCACCCCTTAGACATGCTTCTCCCTGTGGCATGCCAAACTGCTGTGCTATTACATCATTTCCAAAGGTACCACAGGTAACTTGATGTAATAGTATCAAGGAGAATGAAATGCTCACAATAATATAATGTTCCAGAACACATGTGTTTGGTGACAAGAAAATTTACAGGAAAAGTTACTCAGCTACTCCATTAGAGACAGAAGTCTTGGTGGCAGCACATTATATTCAACTTCAGCAAACTTTAGGTACTAGCAAGTACCTAGGGAGAGAAAAATGTCTGTTTTGGAAATTCAGCATTGATAACAGATGCATAACTGCCTTTAATATAGTGTCAATATTTAGATGTCTGATATCAACTTTTGAATATAAAAGAAGGCTGACTAGTTCTGTTAAAGGAGTTTAATTCAGTGTTGGGTCTGGAAAAGACCCTTGAATAGAGCCCTTTAGATTACGCAATGGAAGAGCCATACACAAAGCACGAACAGATCTGCCTCACTGGAAGAAGTATCCGGGGCTTCTACTAGAGTATGAAAACTCTTCTCTTGCCATCTCTCTTTAGTTGTCACATGTCAATCTGAACATTTAGTCCAAGGTGTGCAAATTTTAACTCCCATTTCCCATATATGCACATTGATCCACGAGAGTCAAGTCTCTTCAAACTCCCTGAGCAGGTGAGTTCTGGAAAACTTATTATTGCTCAATTCAAGCATGTCACAACTCCTTTCAGCAAGAACTAGACATAAATGGTGTTGGTCTTCTCATTCACAATACAACAGATTGCATGTAATAGTGTGTTCTTCCACAGAATTTCAGAAGACCTCGAGAAGCACCATCAAATGGTGACAAGTTCATCCATGTCAGTTTACTTAATGGCTCCTTGTACAGCTAGCATTATGTCTGCTCACCTTACAGAACAGTTGCCTTCTGAAAGGATCATTATACATCTCAGTATACTGAACATACACTTGCATTACTGAAATCTACAAGATATTCATATGGATAGGTTGGCACTGTAAGGAAAAAGTAAGGGAAGGTTTTACCTCAGGTCAAGGTCTATTTCAAAGAATTTAGTTATTAATTTGAAGAGTCACTTGACTCAGCTGTCATAGCAAAGAGAATATGTCATAAACTCATTGAGGGGTCCATTCAAAGAAGGCACTCTATCTAGGAAGATAGAGATCCTGGCAATAGCTATAATACGTATGCAATACCTATCCTTCTTGTTAGCTGACTTCATACTCTGGTAGCTGACTGTGACAAGGGAATGTGCTGTTGCACATTCAAGACATAATGTCTGTTCAAAAGAAAGCCTCACCCTAATGCATTAAGATGTTGACATGCAATAATCCTTCCATGGAAATGTAATCTGCTGGAAAAGATGACCATTTTCCATCTGGTGGTGATAGGTAAATCCATGACAAATATCCTTACAGAGATGCCTTCAGTTGTACAGGCAGGTGCTCATCTAAATTCTGTTCTGCACAATTCATATAACGCAGGCTGTAGACTTAAAAACACTCCTCAGAAGAAGCATTTTCAATTTTTAATGATCTCTACTGTTATAGGTTATCTCTGCTAATATGAAAGACTGCAATACAAGGCCTTAAGAAGTCTTTGGCTCATTCTACCCATAAAGTCAATCCCATATGTTTAATCAGACAAGTAGGAGCAGCTGCTTCCTTGGGAAAAATCTTGAGACCTGCAGGACCCCTGTATGCATCACTCAAAGAATTCACTGTGAATTTTCAGTCTGTCACCCAGTGTCAAGTGCATTCATCATCTCCAGTCAGAGCATCGTCTTATGTATCTGCTGACATCTGGCTGGATCCCCCTTGTATTAGTGACTGTAGCAATGTGTGTGTGCAATCTGATACCTCAGAGTAATAATCAATGGATAAACTTGATTATCTTACTTTCAACTTATAACTTATGCTTCATTGTGCTTGCCACAATCTTAAGCTAACCCAAAGAAAATAAAGTAGTTGTTTCATTGTCATCTAGTTTCCAAACACTGTTACAAGGGTTATATTTTAGGATTTTTGGTGAGTTTATTTTGGTTTTAATTTAATAGGACTGCAAAATAATTTACAATCCTACTTGACTTGTCCCCATTATACCAGCATTAGAATCTAAGGCTCACTTGGAAAGGCGTATCATCTGCCAAATTAATGTATCTGCAAATTAATAACGAACTTATAGATTATTCTTGTTTTCTTTCAAGGTGATAGACACTCCAACAGAACAAGACTTCCTCAGGCCACTGCAGAGCCCTCAAAAGGACTCTCAAAAGCATAATTTGGAGCTGTTACAGCTGTTACAGTAAGTGAATACACTAAGAGACATCCTTCTCTCCTTTGAACAGTATAGTTTCTGTTTACAGTATTAAAGCACTGAAATGAGGTAATGAAAACTGTGCTGTGCTTACTGACTACTGCCTCAATGGCAAAATCAATGGAATCTACACTTCCGCCTAGTCAGGGCAGGACCTATTCACAGGATGTCCCACCATCTTTCATACTTCTGCTCGTACAGAAACAGTGCTTCTAATTTCTGAGCTACACAAGTACTGTTCTGTGGGAGAATGGCTATGTGGCAAAGAAGCTATGAAGGTTCTCATGGGAAAGGCAAAGATAGCACATCCTTGAATCCAGCTGTGTTACAATAACAAGGTGCCACAGTTAGAAACAGCAGTAATTGGGACAGGATAAGCAAATGTACATTTTACTTGCCAACCAATAAGATGTGTGCTTACTAATGAGTGGATCATATATAAGTGTGTGAAAACCCCAATAAAAGGAAGCTTGCTTATCTATCAATCATATTGATTGTCCGCATCTTCCCGTGTGCAGAACTGTTTCTCTCTGTGATTCAGAAATACTAATTTAGGATATAGAAACAAATATTTTCTAACTAAATAGAGATGTAAAATGTAGTTGCACCTTCTTCATTAAAATAGAGCACTGACATTAAGTTAAATAGGCTTTTTACAATAGCAAAAATTCTCAGACTACAAGGCTAATAGCAGAGCTCTGAATTTATTGATAGGATTCCATAAATCATTTGAAGTATACAAATGATCTGTTGACTGGCTGTCAACAGTGATCAAGTATGGAAATGGATTTTTCTATGATTTATTATTGCTAATGGTAAATTACAGCACATAGCATTTGAATTTCCCATTGACATACATATTCAATTCTTTAATTCTGCAACATTCTCCTTAATCAGAGTAAACTATGGATGCTGGCCTGAAAGTGACAAAACTGATACTGTTGTAGCTCTTTTGAAGCTATGTGATTTAATCTAGTGTGCTCAGTCCAGCCACTGCTGAATCCTGCTAGGCAATTTCAGAAGAAAGGACTGTAACTTGACAGATAAAACTAAGCCCCCAATGGCTCAAGGGTCTATCACTCAAGACAATGAGCAGCCTGCTTGTTTGTTGGTAAGGGGACTTTTGGTGTAAGGGTTGTTAATCCAGCTGACTGCACCAAATTTAGGAAAAAAGAATCCCTTGAAAGAAAAAAACCAACAAATATCTTCTTTATGCACCCTTAAATATCTCAACAAAGATAGCATATACTCCTTTTTTTTTTGTGCCTGGAATTCTGTGCAACAGCATTGGCTATAATGTGCTGTGATATCTCATATTAAGGTCTACTGGGGAATGTTTTTCAACAGTATTTCACCAGCCCTCCCCTGAAGCTCTCTCATGCATCATAGTCTCCTGAGTTTTAAGCCGGAAATTAGGCTGGAAAAGCAGTAAGCCTCAGATGTAATCATTTGAGTATCACGAATATCCCCATAGTATTTTCTCTGTGTGTGAAAATAAAAATAATTCCTCTTGCCTGGTCTCCCCTTAGTTTTTACGTGGAGACAGCATCCCTTTTTTTTTTATTGCCAAGATTTCTTACCCCTGGAAGGTGAATCAGTGTTCCCTAGAGCCATCAGATGTGGTCTTAAAAACCTCCTGTCTCCAGATCTGCTTTTGGTAACCCATTCCTGCAATCATTTGCATCCCCAAGATGCTTGTCCCCAGCCTAAGGCAATGTGATATTGATACATCCTGAGTGTTAATGTGTTATTCATATTTCTCTGAGTTCATCAGTACCTCAGATTGTTATTCCTTCTGTTCCTCAGAATAACAGAGCTCAGTGAGGCAATTTCTGCTCAAATTTTTCAGTGTGTGAAAGTAACATCTTCCACTCAAAAATATTAAGGAAAAAATAGCAACTGTGTTTAATAACCTTTCCTCCAGAGATTTAAAGCACAGTCACATTCTCTCTAGCTGTACTCACTTAACTGTAACTACTGTAGAATGGCTCAGAAGCTTCTTTCAAAGGAGCTCTCTTTACTCCTGCTTTAGATTCAGCTCCCACTGGAGACTCACTTCTGATGATGTCTCATCAATGTAAATAGGGACTAATGCCTCTAATGTCACCATAGCCACAGTAGAGTAAGAAAGAAGTCCTTAGCATGCTGTAATACACGAAGTTGTTTTCTATCTACATCTTGCTGATATCATAGCAATGCCCGTATATGTATTGACATAGCTTTGCAGTAGACTGAATTTTTACAGACAAGAGAGGAAATCTATATTATAAATTTTAACTTACGTTGAGAATCAATATATTCAAGAACTATAATGAAGTGTATTCTGGGGAAGACTGCCCCAGCAAAACTCAAATCATGTTCTCCAATTTAATCAGATTTCTGTACACAGGAGAAAAGAATTTTTCCTCAATGCAGCATACAGACCTGCATTCATCCTATCAGGCACTCATCAGATCAAGTACCAAGTATCAGAATAACAAATTAGATATTGTAAATTCTTCAGCCTCAATCTTTTGCCAGGTAGCATCTCAGGTACAGAAAAAAGTGCATTAAAATCTACCATTTAGGGATACTTTCATCATAGACTTCATGTAACAGGGAAAGAACGCATTTAAAACAACAAAATAGACATCTGACAACAATATTCATGATACATTTATCTCCCAGATTGTTCTAGATATGGAAGCATAACATAAATTATTTTTATTTTGATTTGAGAACTTAAAAAGCAAAATTAATTGAATTCAGGGGAAAAAAAATCAAGGTAGCACTTACATTCAAAGAATATAAGAAAATATCTGATTAACTAAACTACTGAAACAATAGTGTGTTTATTTTATGTCATACTTCATGCAAGCTTTTCCCTTTTTATATTGCTTTAGTACAAAGATGTATTTATATGTTAATTTCCCTCAAATTCTCATAAGTTATTTCCAGGATAGCAGCAGAGCTGGTCTGCATACAGTACACAGGTCCTGTGTTAACTTTGTAGCTACTGTTCCTTGACACCATCCCCAATACACCATCCCCAGGGAAGCACTCCCTCCTTGTATTAGTTATTGTGTGAACATATGCAAGATGTCATAGGAATGAAACAAAGCTGTATACAAAGTAAAATCTTTTGGGAGAGTGAAATCACTAGAGTTTGAAGACTTATTAAAAAAAAGTACAATTTCTTATTGCAGTGATTTTCCCATGTTATGACAAATGGCAGATAGAATCATAAGAGAAGGAAAGAAATAAATAAGAGAAATGATAGTAACTAAGAGAAATAAGAATTTCAGCAAAAATATAGCAGCATGTAATCACAGAATCAGAGCTGGCAGTGATCTTCAAAGGACATCTAGTCAAAGACCCCTGCCTCATGAAGCCTGGCTTTGATGGTGGAGGGACGGGGCCTCCACCTTCTCTCTGGATAAGTTGATTCAGTGTTTCATCAGCCTCTTGTGATATTGACTTGGAAGAGAACAACAACAACAAAAAAGTACAAGATACAGTGATATTTCCATTACGAAATAAATTTTCCCAAATGGGATGCAATTTTCAAAGCAGAAGGCAATATTTCAAGATTGTGTTCTATGTTTTGCTCTTTTTTATTAACAAAAATAATTTCTCTTTGTTTTTATTCTGGCAAGAGTCCTACATTTTTTGTTTATTGTTGTTTTATGTCAGCCATTGTGTTGTTCTTTATGAAATGTATGATTATAAAGAAAATAAAAGCTGCACTGCTATAATCATAGATGTCTAAAAAAATTCAATCAGAAGATAATTATAATAATAAAAGTTCTTCTGGATACAATCAATTATAACTGATAGGGTAAATATTTTTTTCTGGAAAAATCAGGATGTCTTTTTTCCCTTTCAGACTAGTAATATGGTATGGAAAGGTTTTACAAACTATCTTTATTTAAGACACAGGATAAGAATGAATTCAGTTTTACATAATTGTCCTAAAGAAAGAGAAGAGAAATTATATTTGTTCTTCGTCAACATGAATTGTTCAATTTTAATGAGACTGTGAACTGTGCTCTCATTTTATGTTAGATTTCCAGTTTACTCTTCCTGTGGCAAAGAACAGAAATCTGATTTGACTAAAATGTGATAAAAATTAGAATTTTCACTTTGGCAACATGAGTGGAATAAGAGTACAGTGAAATTTTTGGTGACTTTTGGTGACTTTGTGGAGATACTCCATGAGGTCTTTCAATGAGATGGATTCCAGTGCCTAAGGGGCTTATAAATGCTAAAAAAATGAAAGTGAGGCTACCTGGCACAGAAGCTTATTGGACAGGGCCATGAACAAGCACAATTGCTACACAATGCAATTATTTTAAAAGTTTCCATACAGATATATAAAAAATATATTATCTGGTTTAACTTCATCTGACCAAGAATATTGAATAGGATTAGTGTGCATCTCTGTGCTCTGCCATGTTATCAGTGTTTCGGTTCTGCAGGCATTTGAGGAACGATTGTAGTTTGAATAGAGAAGTAAATTAAGCATATAATGGTGAGAACATAAAAAGACATAACAACAAAACCAAGCCAGACCTAGATATCAGCAGGTAGACCTTAAAATTGGGCTATTTTTGGCAAGTATTTTCTATCTCATTGCATATAATCTGTGAAACAACTACTGTTATTATACACTGATTTACTGCTGTCTCTAAATTAATGATGCATACTGGTCTCGGGTGAACAGTCTAATGAAAAAGGAAACATTTAGATAATTCCAAGTATAAAAATCCATTGGCTTTTCTGAACAAATCATTTGGCTTCAGCCATCACATACCTATAGCAGGTACTTAAAACTACTTTTACATTGTCTTTTGTAAAACACTGGAAAACAAGCACAAGTAGCTTAAAGCACTGACAGCATTTTCTGCATTTTTCAATGTACAACTTAATATATAAGATGGCTTGGTGACATGATTCTAAAAAATCTTCAGCATTTATGGCTCCTGGCAGACCCAAAATTTTGTAGTGGATTTCATAGCTTCAGGGAGAAGCAAAACTCAATAAGAGAAAGAATATGAGTTACAAAAAAAGTAAGCAAATGCATGAGGGGAAAAAAAAGCAAGAATAAGCATATAAATAAGAAAGAAGGTAAGATTTTTTTCACCGTTTTTCACCTTATGCAGCTGGCAATTAATCTGAAAGCACTATTTTTGTTTGATCAGTGCAATAAAATTAGCAGACTGAAGAAGTGCTAATAAAGTATAAATGTTGTTTTATCTAGCTACTATGTAAGTACTAGAAGACAATTTCCAAGGAAAGGTTAAACTTGTCTCTTTTATGGAATGGGTGTACAAATACTTTTCTCTGTAGGGAAGGCATATGCAATAGATTATTTTGTCCTAATCGCAATACTTTAGTTTCATTCCTGCTTGCAATTTTTCCTTGATGCTTTAATGCAGTTTTAGATTTTTCGGTTCCCAGTAGTGAAATGGATGGATTCCAGCCATGTTATGCAGCTCAAGATAAAGACTGCTATGCTTCCCTTTCATAGGGAAGTAAAACAGTAGTTTTACCATTCACTGTACTAGGAAAAGGACCTCTATGTGAGAACCAATTCATTTTAAAGTAGAGCTTTAAAAAATAAATTAAGAAAAACCTACACAGCCTCAAAACATATCAATTCTTACTGCAAGCTGGGAGGGAGGAAGGAGAATTTATTTCAGAAGCTGTTTGCTAAAAGGCATGAACTCAGAAAGAGTCAGCTCTGATAACTCACATATGTTTTCCACTGAATAAAGTATTTTGACATTTTTGTTGTTTAAATGAGAGCTGCTGAGAGTTGTTCACAGCCAGTTCAAACACTAGAGAGAAAATAAAAGTAGGCTTGCATGAATTCATAACAGCACCTTCCCCTCCCAATTAACCTATTAGACTCTCTCCATGTGGAGGTAGAAAGGAGCAGCAAGGTCAGAAAGTGTGTGGGTCTTATCACCTCAAACAGCTTCTCAGGATCTTGGCAAAACATGGCTAGGATCAATCACATTCTGTCTTCTTTCCCTTTTGTTTCTCAGTGAAAGTTCTGGGCTGGGGCATTATACCTACTGCTGAATTATTACCTGTCCACCTCTGTCTGTTAGAGTAGGTTATGTATAAAGGTGTAAGGGAAAATTGCAGTCTGGGCTGGTGCAACACATCTGCAACCCATACACTATACCCTACCAATGTCTGACATTGCCTTTGGAAGAATGGCTCAGAAGGCCATGGCAGATGAAGTAAATTATGAGGGTAAAAACTCCTCATGAAGTCAGAGGAGCAGAGTGCATGAGAACTGTGGACATGTGCCTTGCAGTGAAAGAAAACTTGAAGAAAAAGAGAGTATTTGTACACAGAATTGAAAGGCAAGGCAATCAAATTAGAGTGGAATGGCTAATTTGCTGAATGTATTGGAATGAGGGGAGAGGGAATGGCTGACATGGTATGCTTCTGGATGTGAGCATGAACCAGGTGGCTGGAGACTGGCCCTGCAGAAATAGATTTGGGGGTGCTGGTCAGCAGCAGGCTCAGTATGAACCAGCAGTGGGCCCTGGCCAGCTGAAAGGGCAAACCACACCCTGGGGTGCATCGAACACAGCTCAATCAGGTGGTCAAGAAAGCTGATTCAGCACTGGTGCTGTGTGTTGTTCTACGCCCTACAATTAAAAAGGATGTGAAGGCACTCAAATGAGTTTGGAGGAGGACAACAAAGCTGGTTTGGATTTCAAGGCATATCCTCTAAGGAGCAGCTGAGGACTATGAGTTTGTGTAGTTTGGAGAAAATGAGGCTGAAGGGTGACCTCATTGCTCTCTACAGCTTCCTGAGGAAGTGGAGAAAGAGATGTGGAGCTCTTCTCCTAGAGATAGAATGTGTAGGAATGGTTAAAGCTATCTAAGGGGAGGTTTAGATTTGACATTATGAAAGAGTCTTTTGCAAAGACACTGGTCAAATACTGGAACAGGCTTCCAGTCCCCTGCCTGTCAGTGCCAAGTACAATCAAAGGTAAGGTAAAAGAAAAAGTCTTACATTTAATTAAAATACATGCATATATTTGAGTGCAAATAGAAATTAGAAATTAGCAGCTCTAGCTTGGAAGTCAAACATATAGGAGTATTTCTTTCAATTATGCTTTTCCAAAACAAGCTATCTTCAACACAGTGTCAGAACAGAAGTCTCTCAAAAGGATATGAAAGCAGATACTAAGATTTATTAAAAGCAGCTAGACACTTCAATTTGTAAAATGTAGCAAGGTCTAACATAAAATTGTGAATTCTTAATAACTGTGGTGTGCTTAAGAGACAAAAGGAAGCATTTTCAGCACTTCTCCCACTTTTCAGGACATAGCTGAGTAAAGATTTTTGAAGAATAAAGGAAGACTACTGCCTACTGATTCAGTATTGTATAAAAACTGAAGGGACAGTGAAACAGCTTGAAACTTTCACAGGGATTGCAAGTGTCTTCTAGGGCTAGCCTGGTTTCAGAACTGAAGTCTCAATGTCCAGTATGATAAATATGAAATTAACCGAGGCAGCTAGATTTTCTACTAGAATTCTCAGAGGCTTATTAGAAATTATGTGTTGCAATATACATTGTAAATTGTTCAAGGCAGTAAAATTCCTTTGCTTTTGCATCTATCCTTACCATAGTTAAATTAGTCTCCTGTGTAGACAAGTGAACTTCAAGAAGTTTAGATTGTTTTAGTTGTTTTGCAAAAAGATCTGTTCTCTGTTGTTGGTCATGTACATTTATAGACTCACAGAGGAGAAAGGAAGAATAAAAGTGCAGAACTTGTTAAATTCTCTTGTCATCATGTTGATACATACTGAAAATAGATTGGTTGTGATTAAAAGTGAAACAGTCCTTATCCCTACCAATTAATCATGTATTTAATACATATTAATCCTTACTTAATGATGCCTGAATCATTAGAATCAATTTTGCACAGATACAGATAGGTATAATTGGTTCCACAAAAGTGTAACTTTTATGTGTGAAATGAAGGTCAGAGCTAGAGACAGACACAGCTTTATTATTAAAGAGATGTCATGCTCATTATTGATAGGTTTGATTTGACTGCCCACTAAATGCCAGAGAAAAAGAATTGTCTCCTACCTTAAGAAAGCAACAACTCTTTAAATGAGGTTCCCTGCTTGGAAAGGGTATCTGAAGAATGTAGAAAAGAACATGTGTTTTGAGAGATGAACAGAAATAAGGCTGATCTTAAAGTGGTTCAATTATTTTTGTTTTTAAATAGGGAATATAAACATCTCATAACTTAAAGAGATCAACCAGAAAAAGGTTACAAAACTTGAACTGCTTATGGATCTTGAAAAAAAAAAGAATATGGATATTAAAAAAAAAAAAAGAGAATGGGGTTTTTCTTTTTTTCTTTTTCATGTAAAGCCTTTATGAATCTGGCGATGATAACCAAAAATGAAGATGAAAAGATGAAGCAGTCCACTTCAGTAACAAGTGGAAATCTAAACCAATGAAACTGCTGGTGGATTATTTTTCTTTGTTACTTTTTTAGACAGAAAAAACCCCCAACCTTTCCTGACTTTACTGTTGCAATTCCAAAAGTGGTCTGGAAAAAAGTGAAACAAATTAGCTTTAAGTGTGGTCCAAAACATAATAAATTTCTTTCAGCTAGTCTTCTTTTGCAACAGATGCAATTGATGACTTAGAGAAACCAGTACAGCAAATGCACATTTGATTAACCTACCCATGATTATCTAACTGCGCAACTAAGTAAATAAGCAAGGTTGAGTTTGATGTTACTTTTTTTTTTCCTTCTAATTACTTTTTTTGGTACCTACACCTCCAATCACACAACTCAGAAAGGATCAGTGTGCCATTTCATCATGAATTAAAAGCTACTTGTACAGCACTTGAGTTGTTAGATTGGCTTCAGCTAAGAAATGTATGAACTAGTGAGGAAAAAAGCACTAATTAATTTCCTTCAATCTGAATGAACAGAGTTTAAAGTATTTTTTTTTTAAATATCTTTTATTCTTTCAATTGTGGTGAAGTAGGAAGGAAAACAAGAGAGAACAAAATCATGTATACATTCTGCATCTTATTTATATCGAACTGTCAAAACATGAAAAAAGCTTTTAAAGAGAAAAGCTGAAACTTTACATTTCCCACAAAGGTTAAACCATTCTTAGCTGTGCTCAAAGACACAAGGTGATTTTTCTGAACAATCCTTCCACTTCAACTATTCCCATGAAAGAGAGATGAAACAATCTTTGATAAAGAAAGTGAAATGTTGTAAAGATCCAAAAAGCAGTATTGAGAATAATGACAAAAATTTATCTGAGGATGATAATGAAATCTCCCACCCTCCAGTATAATTTAAAAATTAAAATTTTAAATGTAAAAAAAAATCAAAAGAATTTATGCTTGTTTGCAATAGATAATTGAAAAAATCTTAGTATAGCCACATTAAATACATACAATCCACATTAGATATTTCAAGTATCTTTATCTAGCTAAGGTGCAATATTTTTACCTTTTCTATTAAAAAAATACCTATAAAGAACAGCACTCTCTGCCTTGGCTTTTTTCCTATCTGGAAGATTTTCACAAGTTAGCAAAGGATGTCATGGACACCCTGCAAATCATCTGGCTGAAACAGAGCTGAAAGTATTCAAGGCTGCTGCAGTGTGGAGCGGTGTGTCACTGCTGAAACCATCTGTGAGAGTTCGTCTATACTGTCTACTCGGGCACAACATCAAGAACTGAAAAACCAGTATAATTCTTCCAAAACAAAGGACTACAACATAATTACTTTCTAACAGAAAATAAATCAACTTGCCACTCATCTGTCTTGTTAGATTTGTGACCTCATCTCCTCTCATCTCATCTCTTCAATTTCATTCATGACATTTCAGCCTTTTGCTCCTCTGGCTTTCCCCATTTTCATGTGCTCCATTAAGAGATGGAGGGTCTCTTATTGACCCCCTTCCAAAAAACCAAAAAAGCTAAAGGTACTCCAGAAAATACTTTTAATGAGAGGATGTCGGAATTAAAATTTTGTCATCACCAAAATTGAGGGTGATTTACAAATTCAGCTTGGAACTCAGAGATAGTATGAAATTCTGACATAGCATTAGTCAGTTTTAATGACAAATTCATTTCACAAGGAATCAGAATTACTAGAGGTCCAAGTAATTCCAGTTTGATTTATATAATGTATTTTTGTGGTAAATATATGGGTAAATATGAGATATGTATACTTTTACATACATATATGGTACAGAGTCACATAGATCCTTCTCACAAGGATACGCAAGTATAAATTATTTGATAGGCAGTCCAGGTTCCCACATTTTTACATATTTTCTCAACAAATAACATTTGCTTTATATTCTTTTTATATAAGAGAAACCAAACAATTATGGATACGCAATCACTATTTCAGGCACAAAAATCTTAACGAGGAATCTAGTTATGATGGTCTCTCCCCTACGTCTAACTGCAGGGCATGCTGGTATAAAATTAATGGAGACAAGATTTCACTGTCATTGGTAAAAGAGAGACAACCAAAGAGCCAGAGGCTCATTCAGAGCTTATTTGAGATGGACCTAGATAATCCAGACCTGAATATTGCTGTAATTTGCTCTGTATACACTGAATCATAAGAACAATGTGAATATTTACATAATATAAAGAAACATAAAGCTGTCCAAGACAGCAAAATCAACTTCAATAACAGGAGTTAGCTAATGATCTCATAATTTCAGAAGTAGAAAATATAAGGCAGTCAAAAACAACTCTTGGGTCAGTTAAGGACATATAATAACCTGAAGTGAGCTTAGAAAGCACGCAGTATACATTTGCTGCAGCAATGTGTCATACACACAATGGAGCAAGTTAAGTTTCTAGTAGAGAATTCTCCTTTATGAAAGCACAGTGGAAAAAAGATTGTGTCCTATTGACTTCTCTAGTCCAGGAAGTCCCCAGTCAGAAATGCTCTTATCAGGTAAAACTGGAGAACACTGCGAAAAGCCTTCTGTCTTAATCCAAGTGAGCGGAAATTCTACTTCTAAAAGAAGTATTTGACTTCAGCATTGATCATGTTTTATCTTGGTGCCTAGACAGCCTTCAAGTATCAGTGTTCAAACTAACACATCCTCTTTCCTACAATGGCTAGTTTTATTGCAGTGTGTTCCTCCTTCTGTACTAAGCATCAGAGTCTGAAAAAAAAATCTCAAAATACATTTTTTAGACAAATAGCACTGCAAAGCAATTTTTTAAAAGCAGATACTTCAACCTGTCTATTTAAAAAAATTTCTTTACAGATTTTGAAGTAGATCTCAAGCAATAAGGGTATTGCCATAAAAGAAGCAAACCTGTGGGCAGCTAAATATCCTACACCTTCTTGGAACTTGGATAGTGCACATTTTAGTCTCACTTATAATTTGTTGAATTAGTTTAAAAATATTTATGTTTGGAAGCCTAAATGTCACTTTATCTCTCCTGAGAATATCCTGAATTTGTAAAGTCTGTGTATATCCTTGTACCTCTCTCAAATGGCTGTATTGTAGTCTGCTGAGCCATTTGTATTAGGAGGGAACAGCTGGCATTACAGTGATAGTGAAGGAGGTTGACACTTTATTGCTTCAAAAAAGTTTCACAGAATACAGGAGAGGTGTAATATTTGGTACTTTGCAAGTGACTTTCAAACAGAAATCTTCTGAGTGCCTTTAAGACACATTATAATGGTACTGAGTCTGAAATATGATAGAATTGCTGAATTGTAAACTAGAGTAGCTGAAGAACATAGGCTGAAGTGGAGTTATTACCAGAAATACTATAATTAAGTATAATTATACTTCTATAGAGACACTATAGATAATAGATAGCTACAATACATATTTGTATGATGTAATTATACAGTACACAGTTAATTATGCATCATATAATTAATTATATTTATATAATTCTATATATTTATTGTTTGTTATTAATGAGTATAGTCACATATTCATCCTTTGCATCAAGCAGCGCTAATTTCCCTTCTGCAAGAATTCAAATAAATAGGCAGTTTCTACCCAAAGGAGTTAAACAAGTGCCTTGCCCCTCTCTTTGCACATCCATCAGTGTGCAGGTAGAAAGAATGCTGCAAAAATGGGAAACAAATGTACACTTAGGATGTTAGACCTTTAATCAACATTACTGGAGAGATTCAGTCAATATACTGAAAGTCAGTATGGCCAAGGCTACAGATCATGCACACTACTTTCATTATCAGCCTTATTAAGTAATCATGACAAGAGGATACTGTACATTCTTGCAAATCAATTTCAAGTCTGGGATAAAAGAAATCCAAATGCCTTCTTTCCTTTTAAATATCAAGAACGTAAACAGTTGGGAAATGAAGAGCCCTGCAAAAGTCAAATAATCTCATGCTTTGGCACACAAGTTCCTCGGGTGAAGCAGTACCACATGGACCTTTCCAGCATTTTCTCTTATTCTTTACTATGGACAATAAGCTCTAATGGTTGCCAGGTTTCACTTTTTAAAGAAAACAACTCAGCACTTCTTGTGGAGGTAAATTTACCTCTTGTAAGGTAAATTTTAAAATGCAGAATGTGGTAATTGTCTCTGAAAGAATTACAAATCACTTCTTAAAAGACCTCCTTCTTAAGAGACATATTGCTGTTCTTTTGAGATAAAAATAAAATACTTTGGCCCACACTATTTTACAGAACAGAATTTTTCAACAGACTTCACGTGATCAGCTCTCAAAGTTCATATTTAAAGTACTCAAAATGTAGAGATGTATCTCTTATGTGACATATTCCATTCTACTCCAATTTGCACAGCTGTAGATGCTCTGAAGAATTTGACAAAGATTTCATGTGCACTTAAGTAGTTACACTTGCTCTGGGTAATGCTGGGCAGTAATTCCTCCATCCTAAACTCCTTAGCATTCCTAATAGCTAACACTGTAAATATATAAGTGAAATACTTTATATAGTAAACTCAAATTTGTGGTAATTTTATCTTGCTTATTTGTCACATTAAAATACTGACAGTGCAATGATTTATTTATAAAAGAGAGAAACAGCATATACTTGAATAATTTCCTTTTACAAGGAATGAAGGATTAAAACGTGTTCTGAAATTCTTATTGCAATTCTTATTACACAAATTGAGCATAATTCACAGTTATGTATTAGATTTCGTGGAATGCCATTTGTGACCACAACTAGTCTTTAGTCAGTTATCTGGGGCAGAAGTGAAAGCAGAAACAATACTCTCCTCCTGCCTACTCATGAGGTTTTATACAGAGGTTTTATACAAAAGCTTGGATAAAGAATGGCAAGAGAATGGCTGTCACTAACACAACATTTACAGCCATAGACATAAATATTCATACCCTAAACATATTTGTGTATAGAAGAAATGTACACATCTAGAATAATAATTCATTGTCCCCCAACTCTAGCTATGACTTTTCATACACGTCCACCTGTGCAGTGCATTTCCTCTGAACTGAGAAAGGCCACAGACACGGTGATTTTAAGAAATCCAGCAAAAATCAGAACCAGCACCTTCCTCAGGTTCTGCAGAGGAATCTAGCATAACTAAAATAACCTTAGCAGCGGAAATAGTGCTGCATGGCAGACAAGAAATATACATCGGAATGAATGAATCTGTGCACAGCATCTTTCTCATGTTGTTAGACTGTACCTAGACTGCTCAACATAGTTTTTGAGACAATTAAGTAGTTTCTCACTCTATAGAATATTTGTAAACTCTGATACGGCACTGTTACATACATCATGATCATATGTATGATCAATGATACATACTCACACAGAGAAAGCATTTATCTTCTGTTTCTTTAAAAAAAACCCCAACACATTGGAATGACCACAATGAAATTAATGTGACTTTAGGATAATGATATAGTATGTGGTCTGGGAAATCCAATTTCCAATTTTTTTTTTTCTGAAACAAATTTAACATTATTAAATAAATAATTCAAATACTGACNCATACACGTCCACCTGTGCAGTGCATTTCCTCTGAACTGAGAAAGGCCACAGATACGGTGATTTTAAGAAATCCAGCAAAAATCAGAACCAGCACCTTCCTCAGGTTCTGCAGAGGAATCTAGCATAACTAAAATAACCTTAGCAGCGGAAATAGTGCTGCATGGCAGACAAGAAATATACATCGGAATGAATGAATCTGTGCACAGCATCTTTCTCATGTTGTTAGACTGTACCTAGACTGCTCAACATAGTTTTTGAGACAATTAAGTAGTTTCTCACTCTATAGAATATTTGTAAACTCTGATACGGCACTGTTACATACATCATGATCATATGTATGATCAATGATACATACTCACACAGAGAAAGCATTTATCTTCTGTTTCTTTAAAAAAAACCCCAACACATTGGAATGACCACAATGAAATTAATGTGACTTAGGATAATGATATAGTATGTGGTCTGGGAAATCCAATTTCCAATTTTTTTTTTCTGAAACAAATTTAACATTATTAAATAAATAATTCAAATACTGACTGAAAAATGATATGAAAGCTCCACTCTGCAAAATATTCTGTTTCTGAACAGTTCTCTGTTTGATCATAATCTTTTCTCTATCCATTTTTATAGGAAAAATAATGCATTCTATTTTGCATTTTCACCCACAAAGTGATTAGGATGTTGATTTGTTTCAGTAGTTTTGACTCTTAACTCTTCAGAAAGAAGATAAATAAGGCCAAATCCAACTGAGATTTTAAGTAGTTTTCAGCGTCTGAAAAAAGATGCAAGGCCTAGAAGTCCAAAATAAAAAGAAACAAAAAGCAACAGAAACAATAGTGTATAATATATTCTACTTAACAAAAGGAGATCACAGGTAAAATTCCTTGGGGATTTTGACTGACTAACAAACTGGGATGATTATATCAACAAAAGCTAATCACATTTCCTCAGTTCATGTTTTTCTGGTAGCACAACACTGTCAAAAAAGGAAGAAAGGGAGCCATTCATTGCTTATTACTGAAAATACACTTAATTTCTGTTTTGGTGCAGTATAACATCACTATATGGTGTCACTGGTAGCAGTGGTGTACATGTATGCACTGTGCATTTGTGATGATCCAATGTATGCTTTTGTCTGCGCTGCTCCACCATTGCTGGGGGTGGCTGCCGAGTTTCTGCTGGCAGGAAGCTCAGCCCACTGCTGACCCTCATGGTTCAGTGGAAGTCAAGCCTCAGATGCTATATGCCTTAAATTCACACTGGGCTGTAGATCCCTTTGGGGAGAGTACTCAGCTTTCGCCATTTAAAAGGAAGCTGTTTCTGTCTTTGGTCCTCGAAGGTGAATCATCCAAGCTACTGTCTTTACTACTGAACTCAGAATAATCAACTAGTTCTCCATTTCTCATTTTCTGTCATTTGTAATTTATCAGCTAGATAGCAGATATTGTGAGCGCTCAAGTGAAAGTTTGTGAGTTAAGCCTGAGGATTTCCAAGGCCAAGAGAATACAGCTCTGCCAAATCATCCAGGGAAGCCAACTGCAACTAGAGACTTCATTACCTGACCTAAGTCAAAGTTTTGCATTGCTTCCTTGAGCAAATTCAGTAAGGCTCTTTTGAGATAATCTAAATAAAATGTAAACCACAGGAGTAAGAATAAAAATAAACTACTTTGTGCGCAAGCAGTTGTAGGTGTTCTCTTTTAATATGTCATTATACCATCCTTCTACAAATTGGAATGTTCATACAAGTACATATCAAACCATCTGCTCATTTATTGTACTGAGTGAAAAAGAAGGTTTGTCAAGCTTGTGTGCCTGCATGTGTGTAAGTAAAATGAAACATACAGAAGGTAATTTAAATTGGGGATTGATTTCTCAAGATTGTTGGTGGACAGAGCACAAGCACACCATGAAGGTGAAAAAGTACACCTCTGTGTTTATCTGCTGCTTCCACTGACAATGTCCAATGGGCTAACTAAAGAATAAGGAAGCTAGCAGGACAGCTACCAGCTCTCATTAGCAGACAGAGAAAAAGCAAAAAGCAAGAGGCAGCTGCTGGAACTAGGTGGTCTGGAGAGAAAAATGAGAGAAGTGGGTTTATCAGTACTTTAACTGCCCTTTCTGGGTTTTATAACATGCCATTTCTTTTTGTTCAGTTTCACTCAACCAAGCAACATGTAGTGCATAATAAACTGCAGTTCTCTTGACAGGAATATTGTAAGAAATTTTCCTTGGGCAATGACTTCATGTAGTGACATACAAGATAGCAGTAAATTATTTACACAGCTAATTATTTACCAATGTATACTCATATTAATAGAAAGAAAAAAAAAACATGAAAGAGATTTAAAAAATGCCATTTTTTAGCTTAATTTTCACCAATTTTAGCCATCTGACTTGCTGAAACTTGAATAAGTCAAGTGATACTTTAATGTTGATGTTTTTGTTACTGTTCCTTTTGTTAGTTTGTTCTGTTTTTAAGATACTGTCATGATTAAAGTTTTCATAAGACTCAAGGGGAAACTCTGGATATAAATTCTAAATGGCCTTCAGTGGTTCAGTAAGCATATGAGTCCTAAGTGACTCATAGTCCTTTCTATAACAGAACATCACCCTTGACCTAAGCTACTTCTTTTAGTCTATCCAGTCTATTCAAAGAACATTTATATATATTTGAAAAAGACAGATGCACCAAGAGAATACAGAAGTGGTTACAGGACAAACACATGATAGGGATGAGAAATGTTGTCTTGCAGGATGCCAGGACTAATGCGAATGATGGACTTTCCTTCTTTTTATAAGTTAAATAGCAATGGTAAATTGCAATCCAAATGATCTACATAAGCAGGGTTTTTTCACAGCCCAATCACTGAGGCATAAAAAGTTTAAGTTCCTGCTGAATGATGAGCACTTTGATTGCTGAGCCTTGAACTCCAGGGAAATGAGGAAAGGAGAATGGAAGAGTACGAATGGCCTTCCCTCTGCTGAAGCAGGAAGCCCATGAATCTAGCCAGTGACATTAATAAAAAGCTGAGGTACTGCACAATCAAAGGTATTGATCAATCAAAGGAAACAGAAGTCACATCTAATCCAACTCTGAGGGTCAAACTTTCACATTTCCCCAAAGTCTCTAATTGCCAAGATACTTACTTCTCCATTTGGAATAAATACTCTCTCGTGGAAAATTTGTCTACCCTTCAATTAGATCTTGGATGTGAGTGCTGAATTGAATTTTAGCTGCATAGGCCGACATCACAGCTTCTGCTTAATACCTTTTGCCCACTTCATCTTAAAAGTGTTACTTTATTTACAAATGCTGTTTAAGTTTTAGGCATGTTAGAGAACAGATAGAATACCAGTCTATTGTCCTTTGGAAGGTGAAGATGACAGGAAACAGCACAAACTAGCAAATGAGAAAAGGTGGAGCCCTTTTCTTAAGACTGCCTTTGAGTAAAAGAAGAAAATGTTATGCCATTGTAAGAGAAAGGGGGACAGGGAGAGATAACTTCATCCATCCCCCTTGGCACAAGATGAAACTGGAGTAGAAGAGCAGAACAAAAATACTTCTACCAGCTAACACAGTGCCTTTATCTGCTCCTGGGATGGAATATCTGTTGTCTAAGAAGTTACTCTGTGTATCACAAAAGTATAGCAACTTTTCAGTTATCTTGACAATCAGGCAGGACAGTGGCAAGTTCTGAAGGGAGATGCCCAGCATGAAAGTTGTATTAGCTTTAGTAGAAAGAGAAATCCAGATTTAGCATTACAGAGGAATGTGGTATAACTGACACTGAATGCAGAGCAAAGTGAATGGCAGTGGAACATTTTTTCATTAATAGTTGTTCAAAAGTAAAACTAATTTTTCCTTTAGCATATTTACAGTGCCTTCTGTTAGCTTACTGCAGGGTTCTGTGCATTTTAGCATGAAAAAACACAAGTAAGCTGTAAGCTTCATTGGTCAAAAATTTGAAATATGCATTTGATTTCAACAGTTACTGCTCATTTCTTATCAGAGTTAAAAATGTCAGTGATGTGACTTTGGAATCTAAAAACTAAATATGCCAAAACAACTCTAAAACTATTTCATTTCATTCTAAAACATGCACAGGAAAAATATAAAGATATGATAATACCTATTTGTGGGCAATTAAGAAAGACATAGATAGACAAAACTGTTAAATAAAGAACTCTTTTATTTTTTTTCACATTATTGCAGGGGAAAATAAGTGCCATTTCAACTAAGTAAAGAAGTAGGGAGAGAATATATCAGCAAGCTCTATGTTTTTTGACTCATGCCATTTTATCAACTCTTTTCTGAGTTAGAAGCATATTTAACATTTTGCAGGCCCAGAATTTCAAAATCTAGCATCTCTGTTGTTGCTGCATTGTTTTTCCTTATTGATCTGCCATGCCTGCATTAAAGGACACTCTTCTTGAGAAAACAGGACAAATCTTGGACCTCATTTGGCCTCATTTCATGAATGTTGAAAAAAATTTAGCAGTGCTGCTTTGGAGGTTGTTCAAACTGTCACAAACTGATATATAGACAGCAGTCAAGCATTTAATTCTCAAAATTATGAAGTACGAGAAAAAAAAGAAATAAGGAGCTGAAATAAGTAAAGCAATTTGAATATTAGCTTTGTTACAAACTATGCACTCTGCAAGTGTTTGCAGTCCCACACAGCACAACTGTTGACTCAATTCAACCCTTTAGATAAATGTCATTGGAAGTGCATGTGTTCAGAACAAGATTAGCTGCTCCTGCCATTATGTTAAAAAAGGCCAGCCTCCCACCCAAACACACGCTCACACACACACATACACAGAAGCAGATAAGAATCTGTGAAAATAATATTTTCTGAGAGGAATTATATGAAAGCCAAAAGAACCATTACAAATTGACATTTCTGGAATCAAAAGCCACTAAAAGTAAAAATACTAGAAAGAGAGGACTATAAAAGCGGTGATGTTCAGGGCTAACCACTCCCTCAGCTCCATACTAGTTTGACATTTCCGAGCAAAGTGCAAAGTACAATTTTCATGTTTGATCCTTTTTATAATCATAAAGAGATTCTTAGCTCTCACCTCTATCTTTATGTAAAGTCAGTCACTATGGCCATTTTTACACTGCCAAGTGGAAGATGGAAGGCTTACAGCAGCAGGCACCTCTGCTTCTTTGGAATTGAGAATAAAAGCAACAAACCAGAAACAGAAGCCCCTTTTGCCCTCCCTAGTCACTGTCAAAGAGCCAAGCCAAGTGACAAGCGCACAAAGCCAATCTAATCTGAAAAGGCTAGACTTTGACATCCATTAGGAGGAGACTTGACTAATGGAGCTAGATGGCGAAGGCGGTCCCTTCAGAAACTAACAGTTAATTTACAAATTACACTTCATTAGCTTGTAAGATTAATCCAGTTGCAGATGGCAAAATGTAACTAAAGCTGTATGATTTTGGAGGAAGTGTCAGAAAAGTTTTTTCCTAAAATCACAAGTTTAGAGATGAGTGCCTCTCTCCAACCCTCAAACTGCAAGAAAGCAGCAAATTATTCTAGTCTAGACTTTGAAGGCAATTTTAATATGACTGAAAGGCAAAGAAGAGATGTTTCAGTAACAAATGTGTTTGGTTGTATGACTCATATTTTTAAATGCAGTCATCATGTTTTTAGGCCTGTGTATAAGAGTGAACATTGCAGCTAATGTTGATGCCTCCTGACATCAGAGTAAATCTGTCAAGATTCATCCCAGAGAATTTAGGAATGCTCGAGCATAGGGATGATCAGACATTTTTTTAATTGTATAGGTTCTGGTCAAAACCAAATGCACACCTGACATAAGAAATTATTGAATGGAGTGTGTAATTTCAAATAAGAATTTTTGAGAAAGGACTTCGGAAGAAATGACCATCAGGTCATGGATTCTGGTGGACAGAAGGATGACCCTGAGACAGCAATGAGCCCTTGTAGCCATGATGGCCAATGGCATCCTGGGGTGTATTAGAAGGGATGTGGTTGGAAGGTTGAGAGAGGTTCTCCTCCGCCTCTACTCTGCCCTGATGAGACCACATCTGGAGTATTGTGTCCAGTTCTGGGGCCCTCAGTTCAGGAAGGACAGGGAACTTCTTGAGGGAGTCCAGCGTAGAGGGAGCCACAAAGATGATTAATGGACTAGAGCATCTCCCTTATGAGGAAAGGGTGAGGGAGCTGGGTCTCCTTAGCCTGGAGGAGACTGAGGGGTGACCTCATTAATGTTTATAAATATGTAAAGGGTGAGTGTCAGGAGGATGTGGCCAGGCTTATCTCAGTGACATAGGACAAGGGGCAATGGGTGCAAGCTGGAACATAGGAGATTCCACATAAACATGAGAAAAAACTTTTCCATGGTGAGGGAGACTGAACACTGGAATAGGCTTCCCAGAGAGGTTGTGGAGTCTCCTCTAGAGACCTGCCTGGACAAGTTCCTGTTTGACTTGATCTAGGTGTTCCTGCTCCAGCAAGGGGATTGGCCTAGATGATCTCCCGAAGCCCCTTCCAATCTCTGACATTCTGTGATTCCAGTACAGGACTCATTTAGCATGTAAGAAGTACAACAGCCATCAGGAAATTTATTTGTATATGTTGTGAGAATTTCCTTATAAAGTTCAATCGAACAATTTAAAATTATGAATACAGAGGTAGACAGTTTCAATAAGGGATGAAAACCTTTGTTATGAAACCACAGTTTGTGAAAGTATTAGAAGGGCTTTAAAATATACCTGGTCCATAAAAGACTAAAGTGTAAGGAGAGGCTATTATGGCTTTACATTTTTAATGTGAAGCTTGAAAGACTAGTTTTAGCCTAATTTCAGGAAGGATTTTTTCATCCTCCAGCTTGCTCTGCTCTTCTCTTCAGTGGAAAAGAAACCTTCATCAAATTTTTTTTCTCTGTATCTGTGTAACTTTATTTTAGATTCATCATTACAAATGCTTAAAAGTGCCTGAAAGATTTCCATAGTAATTTGTCATTTCTCTATTTCCTGTACAAGAAAACTGTGATCTAAGTCTTCATATTGATCCTGCTGAGTCAGTTCATCTCAGGATAAGCAAAAGAACACAGAAACTGGAGTATGACAACACTTACGACATATGACACCCTAATAATATGATGACATGATATAATATTTATAATGCACCTCTATCTCTCAAGACACAATAATGTAAAGGCATAGCAGTATACTAACAATATAAGCACAATTTTCTTTTTCTGTCTTCTCTGGACAAATCTTTGTACAATTTCTAATAGATTTTTTTTAACATAAAGTTACTTCTCTTCTGATGAGTTCTTATAAATCTTGATTACCAAGTAGGCAAAAATGAAAGAAACAGACAATGTGAAGTAAGTGCAGAGCAGATAACAGTAACGCTGACATTCTGTTCACTTATGCTTATATTTCTGATGATCAGGAGGTAACTTAGAGTTCCTGAAGTGAATGAATAGCACCTTGCATACTTGATGCACATATCTCATTTGTTCTTAACAACACTGCAACAGAAAAAGAGGAAAGAAGCACACAAAGCTTAGCATTTAGACAAAAATACCCAAACAAAGCATAAACCACTCTAAAATGCAGCAAAGCTCACCGGAGAGGGGATGACTCATCATGTAAAATTCTCAGAGATTTTTACAATAAATTTTTCAGGCCAATGACTTTCTGACATGACTCAGGCTGTTGAATCAGTAATCAGCAGAACTGTGTTATGTCAGTCTTCTGGTCATTTCTAGAAAACTAAATTATTTCTGTTCATCAAGAGAAGAAAAGACAATTGCAAGGTTAGAGGATGGAACAGACCTAAACACCATAAGGGGAACTAATAATTAAATGATAGCTTTGGTTTTCAAACAGACAGTTCTAATTTATGGTCCAAATACACTTCCCTTACAGAGGCTACATGATGTCTTTTCAAGAGCGTATATTAAGCTACTCTTGCTTTTTATTTACTACTCACAGTGAATAAATGTATTGAAATTTGTTTCTAAGTTAAGAACAAACAAGATTTTGATTTGATGTCTTTGTTTTGCCTATGTACCAGAATATTTGATTTTAGGACTTCAAAGTACAGCTTTAATTTAGAATTAGTCTAGTGATCAACAAGCAAAAAAAATACACAAAGAAAATAACTATACTGAAATACTTTGAGGCTACAAGTAAAAATCCAACCTATATGAAGAAATAAGTGAAAATAATATGATTCAGGACCAATCTTTAGTGTATTGACAATCTACTCAGCACCTGTAAAGCCATGTGCACAAAAATCATTAACAAAGACTGATAGTTAAGTTCTAAGTCAGCTTTGTAAATTCTTTGCCAAACTGTTGGAGAATGGCTGAGGGATCAGAATCCAAGGTCAAGTGCTGAGAGCAGCACTAGGTCCCATGGAAGATACAAAGTTAGCATGTCATTGATGCCAGCAATTATTCAGTAGTTATACAAAGTTATACACTAACAAGATACTATAGTTAGAACAATAAGGGACTGTACTGCAGCAGGGGCTGAGACAAAAAATGTAACCTTTAGGGACAAACCAATGGGGAATGGACAAGTAAGCAACATGTATGTGTATTCATGAAATGCTCTATAAATGTAACAGCTGAACTAAATAAAGTTGAAGCTTGCTTATCAATCATATTGATTGTCCACATCTTCCCTCATTGCCTCACACCAAACCGAAATTACCTCTTACCATAGATCTTAACCATGGTATGCAAAAGGTGAAAATGAATATGCAGCTCTCATTCTGAACTGTTATAAATTAAATGTCCCAAAGCTTGAAGTAAATGAGCATGAAGGGCAAGGACAGCAAAAACTAAAAAAAAAACCTCCAAAAGCAAAATCAAGAAGAAACAAAAAACCAAAAAGAAACAAAACTGAAAAAAACCCCGCCTACAGCATGTTCTGGACTTGTCCATGTATTTTGCTCAAAAACTAAATGGAAGCATGCGAAAAAATGGTATGTAATCACCTTAGGCATTAGGTGTGTGAAAAATGAGAACAATTTGATGCCAAGGAAGGAAAGGCAGACAGAGGAATTCAGCAGGAAAGATACATGTATGGGATGGTGTTAACAAAGTAAAAGGTCTCATACACCTTTATGTATTCAGTGTACTTACTATAGTGCTCTTTTTTGCTCTTCCTGCTGCATTCCACATTCTAAGTAGTTTGGACTCAACAGAAAAATAATCTAGCTATTTATGGTATTATTTGGGTTCAAATACTGCAGTTTGAACTAATATACTCTTGGCAGCTGAGAAATGAAGACACATTTGGATTCAAAAAAGAGAGAATTTTCATTTTAACAAAATCTTCAGGCATTCTTAATGATGCTGTTGAAATTACAAGTATAGTAATCTGATCTACAAATAAATCTACAAGTAAAATCTGATACCCAACTTGATTGTGAGAGAAAGAAAATTCTGAGCAGCTTAGGCAACAGATAAAAAAGGCATCAATGCAGATGCAATGTGACCTACAATAATGGTAACACACAGAAAGTTGAGTTTGTTGTTCACAATGCTTACTTTTTAAGGGATTTTAATGCCATAGCCTAAATGCCCAACATACTGCAGGAAAATTTTACTCATTCCAGCGGAGTATAGTTTGACTGGCTTGTCCAAAACTGCATCATACAGAAGAACCTTTACATAAAATTCTGGAAACACTGAAGTAAAAAAAACCCTCAAAAAAGGGCTCAAAGTCATCTTCTTACTAACTCAGGGCAAAATCTTCAGTGATCTTAAGATCTACAGTACTTAAATAATTATTGAATATTATAGAGAATGTATTGAATTACATATTTCTACTCTCTCACACTATTCACTGCATGTTAAGCCTGTGGACTTAGGGAATAATGCACTAATGATGCCTCATAACAATGTATGTTGTACATTTCACCACATTTGATTTACTTAATAAAATACTATTTTCATTATCTTCAAATATGCATAAGAAGATGGTGCAGGTCTTTAAAATGGAGTATCTTCCAAGGTTACAAGCCTTAGCAAATTCTTATCCATGCAGAACCATTAAAGCTGGCAAAACATCAAAGCTAAAAATGAGGACACATTAGCTCTGGTTTACTCCCTTAATCTACTGTGGCAAAAGATTATCTGTCAGTAGCTAATGTGGACACATATCCTTCACTCAGGAAGGTAACATTTTCCACTCTACATGGGAAGGAATGTTCATTTTGTAATAGCAGTAAGTGATCACAGTAATTTTATTCCTAGAACTATTGCCATGTCCAAGGTGATAAATCACTTAGCTTCTCCTATTACAATAGATTCAAACAATGCATTTGCTTGCAAGTATTGTATTTTGTAGTAGAAATACATTGGAACTGATGTTTTCCCTGTAGAGTAGTGCTCAATACTTTATAAAAGGCTTGACTTTCAGATTTTCTGTTGATGTTACTGAGAATATTTTGTGATGAAAGAGGTATCTCATGATACCGAAAGAATTGTTCACAAAAGCTGAAAATTGTAGCCAAGCAGAGATCAAAGAATGTAAAGGTTTCATCCCTTATGTGTACTGAGAATTTGTAGACTATAATAAAAAATCCTATGCATTTGCATAGGATTTTTCTGACTTAAGTATTTAAATTTTTCCTAAAATGAAAGTCCATGGAAAGCTGGAGAAATCTACTGCTGAGTATCTTAGTAACTGTTGATTTCTTTTGCTGAAGGCATGTGGTTTATAGTGCTCTAAGCTGATCTTCAAGTAGTAAGGAGAAGGTCAAAGTAATACAGCACAGAGAAACCCTGTGGGAAAGAAAAGTTATATTTCTTATCTTGACCAAAGCATGAAGCTTTTAGAGCAATTCAAATTTTCCTCAGTTACTCCAAATATCATTGATTCCATGGCTGTGCAATGCATGAGTGGCATTAGACTGGCTTCCCACTCATGTCTGATCTTACCAGCACTAACTCTGGTCTCAGATGATGGCCTGAGTTCAGCAGCACTATTCTGTGCATATTCAACATAGGAAAACCAGCAGCAGTTCTGAGGATTTTGCAGTCGAAATCAGACAATGCACATTCCATGACAGAATTAGCCAATGCTCCAGTTTGATTCAGCTGCATTTTTTTTTTCTATTTTCTTTTTACCACTATGCCATGAAAATTCCAACCTTGAGTAAATGGTGAAAAAAGTACAGACAGTTGTTTTGTACTGCTGAAAATCCGCAGCAATATGAAGGACTTTCAACACCCCTAAGTTTTCACTTATAATATACTCAGTGGCTAGCACCTGAAGAAGTATAGTGCTATGGCTAAGTCCTAAGATCAGAATAAAATAGAAATGGCTAGCTATCCTAGCTACCAATCAGATTGTATAACTTTGGATAAATTATCTGAGCTATTTTTGCTTCCATTTCTCTCTTGTATTAGAACATTCGATGTAGTTCAAGTAGTTTGTTTTGTTCAGAACCGGTAAGTTTAGAGAAGGTTCTGAAATTGAAGGTTGAAAACACTGTATACCAATGAATTTGTTTTCAGCAAATTCGCAGTATAACCCTAGTAGAAAATATATACACTATATATATCCAGCTAAATACACTACAGAGCACTTTTTTGGTACCACAGGTCACTGACCTAGATTGGAAATGGATTGATTAAAGGGACTTATTTTACTTCCCAACATGAAGTCAACAGTTATCTCTGTAAGGGCAACCTATTCACAAATGGATTTTTAGCATCCTGGCATTTCTACAAACCCCAAGATGGAAGATCTGTCTCAACTTTGCCTTAATTTCTACTCAGAGTCATAAAATGTCACGGAGCTGACCAAAACACTGCACAGTACCTCACCCCAACAGAAACCCTGGGATGTCTCTGGTCCAAACCCTTGCCCAGAGCTGGCTCAGCCACAGGGTCAGACCAAGTTGCTCAAGGTTTTATCTCATGATGTCTGAAAATCCTCCAAGCAGGGAGATTATACCATTTTCTTGCACCCTGCTTCCTGGTTGTCCTTGTGTGGAAAAATCATTTTCTGAAACTCATCCTGAACTTCTTTAGTTACAGCCAGATACTTCACTCTCCCACAAGGTACGTACCATTGTGAAGAGACTATCCCCATGATCCAGTTCTGTATGTACTAGCTGCTATGAAGCTACCTCTGCTTCGACTGAATGAGCCCTGGATTTGTAACTTTTCCTCTCAGGCTGAGTGCTCAAGACCTGCTGTCCCAGTGGCCTCTCCTTATCCCTTCCATTTTGTTAATGCTTCCCCTGCCCTCTGGCCTTCCGGATGGTTCAGCCTCCACATGGTTCACCCTTGGCCAAGGCAAACTGACAGTTCCCCATCATATCCTTCTCCCTCATGTGCCCAGAGATGTACTCTGATTATTTTTCAAGGGGCAGTTGGTTGTAATGCACCCTTAGTCTTTGGCATCCCTGCCAGCTCTCAGAGGGCTAACACATTTAAATGACAAAACTAATATGTTAGGGAAGAATAGGTAAGACTCTTCATTAGAACTGACAAAGCAGCAGCAAGCTTCAAGATAAGAACAGGTGAAAAAAAAGTGGCCTAAGCTGAACCTAATTAAGTTCATTAGTTGAACAAATAGTGAAAAAAAGTAATTAGCACCACTCCACTAGTAATGCACTTGACACAGGATAATTAGCTTTTCTGAAATGTAGCACAGTGATGTGATTAAGTAGTTTGAAAAGATCTGCACAATGGAGTAGTTGGTGTGGACATGTAATAATTTTCTGGAGAACAATAGGGAAACATGATGAGTGACTTTATTGCAAGTGGAAAGATACTTCTATTCTTAAAAGACGCTTCTAACATATATACAGTACAATATGAACAATGGTCCAAAAACTGCTGCGATATGTATTTATAATCTAATTGTGTAATCTGTTTTATCACACTGGAATTTTGCTGTAATGAAGAAGAACCTCCTCTAAGCAGAACAGCACTTTCATCACATTATTAATGCCTTATTATAAAATCATTACAGCTGCAGTACTGTTGAATTCTTCTCAGACCTACTTTCACAAGAGGAACAGACTCAAGTAAAAATTGACTAAAGGCCAAGCAACAAAGAGGAAAAATGCCAATCTGTAAATACTGTGTTACAATCTCTCAGTTATTTGGACAGTTATTTGGAATGTTGTCTGGCACTAGGGCCTAATTATTAGGATAAGACTTGAAACAGAATATAAATTAGTTCACCATTACGAAGGAATGCTGCATTTTTTAGAGTTTATTATGCCCTAGAGTGTCATAATAACTTTTTGCCGGTACTAAATCCTTGTGGTTTAGCACACAGAAATGTGTGCTCTTGTGTCTTAATGACCACTAGAACATAATTTATAATCAAACATTATGAATCTGCAACTGCTAGACTCCCTATTCACACATAACAGCTTCCAATATACAGCCCAGCTTTATTTCTGGTGGATCAGTCCCACTGGCATATTGAGTAAATCTTCTCTTGCGTAAGTTCAGTAGAGACATTTTTGTTTGGAAGGTGAGGTAGATCTAGAATAATCTCTCTTAGATCTGGAAACCCTAGAGCCTTACTCCTTTTGGCTATTCCCTTACACAGCTGTTACAAATCATGGATGCCTACTGCAATTAATTAGTAAGAGGAAAGCAGTTTTGCCACCTTCTATCAGTGATGTGCTACCACTTCTGCACAAATTACTGTGGTAATTCTTTCAGCAATCACCCCCAAAAATTGTTTTAGTTAGATCAGAGTATAGACACCAGAAGTAAGGTCTCTATCTGAAGCCATATACAGTCTTGGTAGTATGAAAGAGAAAGAAAAATACTAGAGGAGATTGCCTTAGGATGAAGTACATGCAGCTGACTGTCTTGTCTTCCCCAGAGCCCAAGTGAAGTGCATATGCTTATTTTAAAATAAAATTCTTATCTTATCTAGGACCAAAGCCTAGCTAACTAAATAAGGTTGAATGTTGCCATCACATAGAGGAGAAAAGGAAATAAATAGTGATTACATGATGATTAAAAATGTCTTTTGCATTTTTCTTATGGAATAATCCATATAGTTTCCCACTGCTTGGTAATGATATCAAAGGAAAGCTTCTCATTAATTACAACAGTACTATGATACACATCAGTATTGGAGAAATTGTTTATAACTACCATTTCCTCATTTGTAACTCTAAATCCATGTAATGCAAAAAAACAATGAAAAAGTGGAACTAAAATGACCCAGCTGGCTAATAAGACAGACTTCTGTAATAGGCTTAGATACCCAAGAATATTCCTTTAATGTATCAGATGCTCGAAACTCACACCACATATTTTGCCTATTTTATAGAATACTCAGTTTAAGCCCACTAAGATTTTTTTTTTAATTGAAAAGGTTAAAACTCTCTACAGCTTTTCTGGCATTTATGGATTTCACTGTATGTTCTCCAAATATGAGCTATTTTCCTTAAAATGTTTTATTCCAATCTATGTTACTTATGACATGCATCCTCTACTTACACTGACAGAAATGAAAATATCCTGTAACTTACAATTTTCAATGTTTCCTTTGTACATAGCAATATATACCTAACATATATTAAGTAAGTATTTTCAAATACAATTACTGAACCTAAGTGTTCAAACAGTCACAGGAACATATATATTCTGAAGAGTGAATCAAAAATGATGCTAATGAGTATATCCTTGAAGGACTTAGGCTGCATTTATGCATGTATAATTTGGTTATAATGGATTCATTAAGGAAAGGCTGAAATGTCCATATTACCTGAAGCCTATTTAAAGAGAACATCTGTTTTGCTAAATGCAGAAAATATCTGAAATGACAATGAACAAGACTGCCTATTGCTTTGCATGAAAAAAAATAGAAGGAGGAAGGACTTAAGACCAAATGGTTAAGTACCAACATCTGCTAACATGATTTCATGCAAGAAAGCATTCTCAAAGAAAACAGCATGTTTTCTGAGTTGCCTATACTAACCCATATATTCCTACATTCACCAGATCCCTAAAAATTACGGAATTAAAAATACATTTCCCCTCTGCTGTATTCACTCCCAAAACCTTCCGGCGACTCTCAGTATACATATACTTGCCAATTTCTTAGTTTTTACAAGTATTTTAACATCCTTGATGCAAAAGAAAAAGTCAAATTTTCTCCCAGGCAGTCAGCATCTTCATATAGTCTGCCCATGACAGATCCCACAAAGATTCAATCTAGCATTTAATTTGGAGTAAAATACATTTGAATACAGAAACACAGAATATAGCTGTGACAATGCCCTCCACCTATATTCCCTTACAACGACCAACAGCTTGATCATATACAGCTACAGCAAAATTATGCAAAACAGGTATACTAATGCATGTGTAAGCACTTGATATTAACTACTGAAATTATATAGAAATTAAAAAGCCAGGGAGGCATAAATAAAGGTATATAAATAAATAATTACAGGTTTAAAAAAAAAGGAAGAATACCCAACAAAGTTGTGTCTCAACTGGCATTATACCACACTTACCTAATGGTTAGCAGTATTTCAAGACTGCTGAGACTCTGCTTCACCATGTTGCTTAGTATGACCTGCAGATACCAGAGCGTGAGTGCAGTGAGATCTAATCATCAGAGAAGTCCAAGCTGTGGAGAGCTTCTCCTTGATTCTTCAGATGAAGTTCATTACTCTAGAAGGATATATTTGTCTTTCTTATATTAATCCACCTTACAACAGAATGTAAAAATGTAAGAACTTCTGAACTACTATCTGCCACAGGAATAGGAGATTCTGGTACTAAGTAGGGTACAATTTCTGTGGAATCTAACCTATTGTACTCTCATTTTGCATTCTTTTTCCATATTCTTTGAAATACAAAATACTTATATTTTAGTTAGCAAAGATTTTAAAATAAAAAGCCATGTCTGTTATCCGCTGGCAAAGTTCAGAACTTCTTACTGTTTCCTCAATGTTCAGCCAGGACATTGGGAAGGGAGAGATTAACTCATGTTATACTTACTCTATGTCCATTACAATTCATTTCATAAAGTTAAAGACGGTGCCAGATAACCCACTACTTTTATCTTCTGCTCTATTCAGACTGTTGAAGAGTCTTTTATGTTTTCATGGCTATTATTGTTGACATAATGATATTTGCATATGCAATTGAGCTCAGATTTTTAATTAAAAATAGGCTCCGAGCAGGAGGACAAACATTCTTATAATGTGAAAAATAATTTCTTGATTATAAATTTATTAACCATGTATGTACCTGAAACGTGACAAGAGATGCATAAATTCTTCACATCTCTTTCTCACTAGAAAGAAAAACACTACACAAACTAAGCATGTTCAGTACATGTAAGAGCATAAGGGATAAGAATACTTCCATATGCAGTGAAGGCTGGTCATGAGTGCCTGATGTTACAGTCCCAAGCTTTACCATAACTGCAGATCTCACTTTCTCAGGAGCTTAGATCAACAGGTCAAAGCAGAAAGCAGACAGCAGTCAAAGATGGTAATTTTACATGTGGGATAAAATAAATAAAGTAACTGTTTAGTCAGTATAGTAGAACTAAAATAAAAAAACCCAAACCATTAAATTAAAGAACAAAGTTTACAAATTCAGCACAAGAAGAAGGCCATTCAATATCATGCTTTGCCTGAAGTTTCAATCATTCACCATTTCCTTAATAAAGCATACTGCTCTAAAATTAAATTATATATAGGTAAGATGAAGTGAAAAAGAGAAAATTTTATTTATTGGTTGCAGGCCACTGTATTGTTTCTGGCAAATAAGATGAAACAATCAGATTAACTTCTTGCCCCTTTATGACAGCTCTGAATGTGTAAACAGAAAACTGTATTTTGATAACAGCAAGTTCGTGTCATTACTCTCTGCTAAACTCAAACTTTATTAATCCTGAACATTACCTAGCAATGAATTTAAAATGGAAAACACATTACATACAGAAATGCAATGACAGTGAATGAAGAGGTGATGAAGGGACTGGAGAGTCTTCCTTATGAAGAAAGGCTGAGGGAGATAGGTCTCTTTAGCTTAGAGAGATTCTGAGGGGTGATCTCATTCATGTTTATAAATATGTAAGGGGTGAGTGTCAGGAGGATGGAGCCAGGCACTTCCCAGGGACATCCAATGATAGGACAAGGGGCAGTGAATGCAAGATTGAACACAGGTGGTTCCACAGAAATATGAGAAAAAACTTCCTCACAGGGACAGTGACAGAATACTGGCACACGCTGCCCAGAGAGGGTGAGGAGTCTCCTTCTTTGGACATATTCAAACCCTGCTGGGATGCCTCTGTTCCAACCTGCATTTCTTAAAATTCTGATACAGAAAGCAATAATGAACAGTTTGTCTTCCTCTTAACAGTAGGCTTGGAGCAATACTTAGAGCCCTAATTTCAATTTTCAACAATCATACTGTTTTTTGGTTTTTTTTTTTCTTTTTTTCCTGGAGGCTATTTTCCTACTTCAAAATATTTAATCCTTTTTATTTTCCTCTGAAAAAGTGAAACAAAACTATATTTTGATAGACTAAAGGCCCCTCTCAACTGACTTCACTGACTGAAATTAGTTTCCTCTTCAAATCTGCTATTTCTTTGGCTGCCCAGCTTCCTATTATGTGTTGAGAATATTGATCAGCAATTGACTGACTAGTGAATTTCAGACCAACTGCTATTTCTTACAGTCAAGATATATAATTCCTCCTGTTACATGCACTACTGTCATGACAACAAAGCAAAACAAAACCAACTAAGGAAAATAATCAATAAAAGAAAACTTTTGTTTCATGGATATAAAGGCACAGTTGACTTGAAGATAATATGAAAGGCACAAACGAGCATAGAAAAATGCTTCCATTAGGCATCTGGGGTTGAATGCCTCAGGACAGTCAAAAAAAGCATCCTTCATTTGTGAAAGTCTCCTTGTGTTCTCAGCTGAGATTCTGATCATTCTGCAGTTGCCCTCTTGAAAGGCCATTTTTGCCTTTATCTGTTTTGTCTTTTCCTGAAGTTCAATCACTTTGTGATTGGCATCGCACACCTCCAACATCACTCCTACATCAAAAAGCTCTTAGCACTAGCCTAACCAATTGCCATGGTCAGTCTTCTGCAAAAAGCAAAGTCTTTCCCCCCTACTCAGTAATTCCTCTTGTCTTGTTAGCCTGCACTGCTGATTCTCAAAGGAGTTTTAAATCTAATGACTTCAAAATGCTAGGAGAGGAGAAGGAAAAGCCTCTGTAGAAGTGAAGTTTTCTGAATTACTGGTGAATAAGGCACTTGATCTTTGTTTCAAACCAAGCATTTATAACCAAACAGAAGCTGTTTTTCTAAGCTTGCAATGTTATAAAAAGATGCATAAAATGAAAATCAAGAACTAGTTAATATTATATTAGCAGCATTACTGAAAATGAGTGAACTCACAGGAAGCCTAACAAAGAAGCTGAAGTGCTAAGTTAGCTAGCAGGAATTCACTTATGTTGACTAAGAGTTTTACTTAGACTCATAGGAAAATAATTACAATTTTTTTGGAAGCACTTTAATAACAGTATGCATATAAAAGTCATCAGGGCCATATTTTTATCTTTTTGAGTGCTAAAATAGTACATTAATAATTGGTTTACTAAACTGATTTCAGTGAATTCTGCTTATGAATAGTAACTTGAGTAAAAAGGTTCATTAAACAGATTTAATTCATAATGTCAGGAATGAGGTTTCATCTCTGTCCCTTTATCATACAAAAGACAACACAGAAGCAGCACTTGAGGGGGAGCTAGGCTGTACAGTCTACACATTCAGAGGTTAAGGCTGCAATACTTGCTTTTGGAAGCCTGCTATGCCCGTGTGATCTGTTCCTTGGCTGGCAGAGACAACATGATAGATGACAGAGCAGGCATCACAGCCATGCCCATTGGCTTTTGAGTATTCAGCATTACTCGATCCGATTTAAGCATGGATTTTAGTGTGCTTGTTTCCAGCATTAATTGTAATTTTTATCTAGGGTATTTTGTTAGGAAAGATAAAGGCAGTCAAGATGACTTTGTATCAAATGTCTTTTTTCCTTTCTTTTCTAAGGGTCACTGTAAGTGGATCAAACCAATTGTACATACATATTTGGCAAGAGAGGAAAACAAACCAAATTCTTTCCTTGAGCTCATATCAGGACAAATACTACCTTACAAATCCTCCAATATTAGAAGTAGTTTCCTTTTTTGGAAACAGAAGAGTGGAAGAAAGTGAAACACAAATTGTGTGGGCTAGAGTTCATCCATTAGAAGGTTCACTACCATATAAGAATAGCAAAACAAAAAATGTGGCTGCATACAGAAGAGTCTTTGCCCCAGTTTGGAAAAGCTGCTTAAAGATCTTAATACTGTACGAAAATCCAGTCGGAATTTGTAAAATAAAGCGAAGAAGGGGAAAGTTTGTCCCAGTTCTTTTGTAAACTAACAGGCAAAATGTAACTCTTTATTACACCTTATTTAGTGACTGAGAAAGTGGTAAGAACTTTTCAGAATTTTACATATATTTCCAAAATTGCAGGAAGTACTCCAAACATCTTCAGGATCCATATGAACCATATCTCAAAATCATCAGTATGTGAACCAAAATTCTAATGTCCCAGTAAATTACTGTATTGTTTATTACCACATATATATATATAAAATTAGCATTCTAAATCTGATAAATCATATGAAGATGTATCGACTTCATATAAATATGAGACAGTGTGATTGGAAACAAAAAAGCTGCACAGTTATAAAGAGAGAAAAAGCATCTAAAGCGCTATGAAAGCCAAAAGAAAACCAGTGAGGACTTGCGTGTTCAGTATCAGGCAAAGATTAAAGTGGCACAAAGCAATGTCTGGAAGTTTAAAAATTGCTTAAGTTATTTCTGGTACCATCTGTTTTACCCAACTGATGGGAGCTCTTTCATCATGCCACTTAGTTTGGGAAATATTTTTAGCTTTTCTGAATGATCATTTAAGAAACAGCATGGCCATGCCATGTTTTCAGACAGTGCTCATTCACAGAAGATGCAGGATAAAGGAAAAGCTGAGGCAAGCAAGTGAAGAGGATAAATCAACAAGAATCATCAAGAGGTCTAGAAGAAATGACCTATGAAGAATGAATAGAATAACAGCAGAAAGGAGAAAAGAAACGAAATTTTCTTGCAGGAGACAGTCCACACATTGCTTCTTTCCTCTCTCTGCATTTGTCCTACAAGGCTAATAAACTTTCCCAAATTATTAAGGGCTGCAAGCTCTGAAGCAGTGTCTTGGGATTTAAAGTATCTGATTTAAATCTGAAGCAGTTAGTAAATAAACCATTTAAACTTAATTTGTTTAGTGTCAATGACAGCAGTTAGGGAACGTAGTTGTTGAGATTGGAATTACTGTGATCATGTAGAGTTTTCAGCCTGTCCCAGTAGTATTCAGGAGGGAATTCAGTAGGGAAAAGGAGACTTCTGTATCTTATAAGTACTGACCTGCGATTTTGTCTGCAGTAACAGGATGCAAACAAACTTAGAGTTTGCTTTAAGTTTTTCACCTTGAAAGAAACATCTTAAAGAAAGATGGAAAGAAAGATATAAAGTAACAATAAAAGCTTATAATTTTCTGAAACCTCTGTATACTCATCGACATCATGCAAAATATGTAACATGCAAAAATGTTGGCATAACTTCATAAGGCATAGCTGAGGTAACACAGGAAGTTCGTATTTAAGTTGTACAAAGGAAACAAAGGAAATGTCTCTTTCCAGAATGTATCATTAACCTATTGAAGCCTTCCCACAAGATGTTATGGGTGATAGCAGGTATTAAAGCAAGACTGAAGAAACTTTTTGAAAAGAAATTCAGTAAGGGCTGCTAAATACACAAGGAGCACCTCAAACTCATGCTATCACAGAATCACAGATTGCCCGTTATTGGAAGGGACCTTGAGAGATCACCTAGTCCAATCCCCCTGCCAGAACAGAAATACCTAAATGCAGCTGGTTGGAGGCTGGGTCAATACTCAGAAGTTTTATTGCATATACGTCTGGGTTTATATTCTTAAGAAAGTATTTTTTGGCCATCACTGGGGATAGAATATCAGGATAGAAGAATATTCAGTCTGACCTTGCTTATCTGATCTTATGTCCTCATGTCTACTTTGTTTTTTGTGCTATTTAAAAAAATTTTCTTCTACATGGCAATTTTATTTTTCCTTTATGTGATCCTTCATGAGATTAATGCATCACTAATCTTTATCTAATATGAAACTTGTAGGGCTCAAAGAAGTTTATTTATATGACTTAGAGATATCCCTTGTGCTGGATGACATGCTGTGTAGAAGAATCTGACCCCTGTCCTGTTTCATTGTTGTCATGAAGTTGAAGGGGTTCTCATATTTTGACACTAGAATACAGTAGGTGCTATTATAGCTAAGGTGTTCCAGTAGAAATTAGGCTCATCTCAGGAATTTATTTTTGCAAATTGTGAAAATGCATTGTGCATAATGTTTTATTTCTTGAGGTACCTGATAGTACAGAGTGACACTTCTTTCCACTGAACAGATCATTACAAATCCTTCTACAAGATTGAACTAATGCACTCAGTCTGCACCTGCAGGCCCACATGCTTGATTCCCTGTTCTCTTGAGGTATATACAATTGCTAATCAGCAATTTACCTGCTAGTCCAAATATCTACATGTACAATGATCTATTTATGCAATTTGATTTGCAGAATAATTCTTCACATCCAGAGTAGTTCTGTTGAATGAGAAATCGCAGTAACTTCAGTTGTGTTATAAAGTTAGTATAAAAGTTAGCATAGAAAATTAGTGGAGATCTTTTCATTACTGTTGAGAACGGTAGGTTACAGGAGGAGGAAGAGGATCACAGAATCACAGAATGACCCGGGTTGGAAGGGACCCGAAGGATCATGTAACTCCAACCCCCCTGCCTAGCAGGGCCACCTAACAAACACATCTACTAGATGAGGTTGCCCAGGGCCTCGTCCAGCCTGGTCTTGAACACCTCCAAGGACGGGGCATCCACAACCTCCCTTGGCAGCCTGTTCCAGGACCTAACCACTCTCCTAGTAAAGAACTTCCCCCTAATATCCAACCTAAATCTTCCCTCCTTCAACTTGGATCCATTTCCCCTAGTCCTGCTATTGCCAGCCCTTTCAAAGAGTTTACTCCCTTCCTGGGTGTAGGTTCCCTTCAGGTATTGAAAGGCTGCAATGAGGTCACCCCGCAGCCTTCTCTTCTCCAGGCTGAATAAGCCCAACTCCCTCAGCCTGTCCTCATAGG
>VZTY01000403.1:0-16333 GCA_013400935.1 Turnix velox | reverse complement strand
GTCTGCAGGTCCGGACGGCATCCCTGTATTCTTCCCAGGAGACACAGCCTTGTTTCCAGAGCTTGTAGACCCCTGGATCCTTCACTTGCTGTGCTAGCAGTATTTTCACAAAATTTGGTTACAGATATGACCAATAAAATACTGTATTTGTACATCATAATTGCAGTTAAAAACATTTTAGAGATTTTATTTCCTTCCATCTTCTTCTGCTAAATGGATAAAGTGTAAATTTTGTGTCAACCATAGTTTTGTTCTGGTTATTTTCTTTTTTTTTGTTTTTTAATGCAAGAAAACAAAATCAAACTGATCTTCATCAATCCCATGCATTCAACCTAGTCATAAGAGAGATAATAAGAAATAAGTGTTTCCTGCAATTTTTCAAACAGTGAAACTGTACATGGAGAGACAAAAGAAATGATTACTTGAAGATCAGCCACTCAGAAAGGATTTTTAACTAGGTATGGGTATGTCATTAATTCTTAATGTTGTCAAAATAAACTTTCTCCTGGAAAATGGCTACATTTAAAGGGAATTAATGTTTTTAATGCAGTAGACAACAAATGAGAAGAAAATGAAAGGAGAACATTTGAGACTGAGGGGCCCAGATCTATATGGTTGTAAGTTCCACTAAGTTAAATTATTGACTAATATTCTCTGCATATAGATCTTGTGCCTACCCTCCTGTCAAGAAATGCATTTCTCAGTATTGATCTCATTTGCTGCAAATTGGAGAGAGGCACAAAGTTTTCTTTTTTCTAAGACGATTTTCTGTAAAGAATTCTCCATATATGCATAGATGTATTTAGAAGATTACATTCAGATAAGCCTATATTGTTTTGTTTCTGCACAAATGTTCTTTACACAGAACATTTAGTCATCTCAGAAAGAGGCAACTCTAGTTTGATTTTACTACTTATGTCATGAACAAGACAACTGGAAGAAGATAGGTGACCAGTGGACACTTTTCAACAGTGAAGGATCTGCCCTTGCTTAGGAACAGTCTATAGGTCTTGTTCTTGGCACTGGGTTAATCTACAATGTCATGCTAATGTTCTTAGAGACAGAAAAAAGTCTGAGTAGCCTAAAAGGTAAAGTAGTTTTAGGGTTATTTTTAATGCCCAGGAGAATCAATCATTAAGAATTGCCTTATGGAGGAGAAGACCTCAGTCAATGATGTGTAGAGCAAACCTGTGCTTGTTAATTTACGTGGCAAGAATCCTCCTTCCATAAGCCTACAAAATCTTGCAGTAATCAATTGCTACATATTACTAATCAGACCTAAACAATTGTGTAAAATGTCTGTACTTTTAGGAGACTGTGAGAGCCTATTTCTGTGTGTGTAAGTCAAGCCAAGACAATAAGCAATCTCAGAAGAACAGATGTACTTAAATATGTCATGTTTCTCAGAATGAACATGAAGATTATTTCTGCTTTCCTAACATTCTGTGTAGGTCCAGAGATAGCTCACAATTGCATGGGTTTTTCACATGCGGTAATTCAAAAGCAGTTAGTGCTATCTTGCCATCAGTGAGATCTTACTGTGGCAAAAAGGTAACTAAATGGTTTTCTCTTCCCATAAGGGGCAGAATTTTCCCCACAACATAAGCAACGTATTCTGTATGATGTCAGTCCCAGAAGTCAACTCTATTTGCTACACTGTATCTTCCAACTGGTTTCAGGTTTTCAGATAAAGTGTTGGTTTTCAAGAGCCTGGCAATCATTTTAAAGCTAGACAGTTATTTTAAAGCTTGACAGTTAGTGTTCACAAGACAGACAACAAGTGAAGAGGCAGATCTAAAAACAAAGTACCAAAAAGTATATCTTTTCTGCTCTTCAGGGGTTGCTTGAATGAAGGGAAACTCAAAACACATACAACTAAAACTAAACTATTATAAAAGCAGCTAAAGCAATTCTTCTTTGTGCAAATGATTGTGCAAATGATTGTCCTTTGTGCAAATGATTTTTTACAAGTTCTTTTAAATTTTCCCTGTTCTCACATAGTAATGAATTTGAAGCACATAATAAAATAAAAAATTCAGTGAATAGAGATAAAACAGACAAAAAGCTACTTACTTAGTGAAACACAATTTGCACTTGGTGCCTTATTACTTTATTTTGCTGTAAAAACTCCAACTCTCACCTGCAACCTGCTGTCACTACCACCATTACAGTGCTTTTCCTCCTTTTTCTATCCCTTCCCTGTGTCCAGTTTTTCCTCATATAGGTTACAATTGAAAAATGCTTATGAAGTGTCGCTCACCATACCTGCATGCACACTCTAACAATCAAAGATAACCACTAAACTCATGCTTCAGCCTTGTCATGGGGCATTGATCTGGCATTCTTCACTCTTGTGATTTTGACAAAATCCACAGAAATACAAATCTGCCCTGTTGCATTTGATTGAAGCTGATCAGCTACAGGTTACTGGAGAAATGATGGGGAGGAAAAGCAACAAATAATGTATAATTATTTCCTTAGCCAAGTGCAACACTAGGGGCACCAATGTATTGCATAGACAAGACAGTCTACTTAAGCAGCCCCTCATGAACCATTCATACTTGTTCAGAGACTATTTACATGTATATTAATGTACAACAGAGACCCAGTAATAGAGACAGAAAATGCTGACTTTTTTTTTTTCATAGAAATGCTAATAAAGGGGCACTAGATGACATTTTTATGACAAACACTAGATCAATGTATAGAAAAATCTGTGTACCTTTTGATCCATTCTTCCAATGCTCGTTATCAGAATCTCCTCACATTTTCTCTTCTGAGGGCCCCATATATTTAAGAATGTATTAAAATTTGACTTTCTAGATCCCCAGATTGATTTAAGGTGAAGTGTAAGCACAAGAAGATCCCTATTTTGTAGATCCAGCCTAGACATGTTCTCCTTTCCCAACAGCAGATTATGTGACATACAATGATTCAAGTAATCAATATAACATATCCTAGGGATACAGTTACTGCTGATGCAGAGCCTGTTTGGCAAGAGGTTCCTCAATAATAGGAATAGATTGGTCTATTACAATCAAAAATCATTTCCCCTCTTATCACTATAGGAGAAGAATAATTCTGACAAATGCTATTTTTTTTCCTAAATTTGGCAGCAGGGTACACTGCCATGTTTAGTTTTGATGACACACTTTATAAAATGTTGATATTAAGGAGGTATGTTTAGGCTATGAGCTTTAGAGGGTGAAAGAGTGAAAATTCTCATCTTGTAAGGTCAGAAAATAATGTAATTAAAAACCTCTAAAGATCACAGAAGATAGCATTACATAAAAACTACCTAAAAAGAGGTAAAAGAAAATTTTTATACTCCCTTGTAGAGGAAACAGTGCCTATTTGCCCCTTCTCTAACACTACCAGAGGTTACCAAAATATAAGGATATCTCTGCTTATGCCACAACTGTGTTTCATAAGTATTTAACTTTGACAAATTTTGAAGAAATGTTTTTTACTTTTGTATCTGTGTGGCTATATGCTGTAATTACCAGTACCTAAATGTCTACCTAGATCTACACAGTATATTCAGTCTCCCTTGGGGGCAGTGGATACCTAAATTGGACCAGTGTTTTACTTTGAGACAGTTATCGATCCAGCAAGAAATTAAAAGCTTTCTAGAGCTTAAATATAGAACTCAGATTCCCCAAGCAAATCATGTCAAAGATGTGCCATGGCTCTTAATGGTCAGGGTGCACAGCCTTCTGCCTTCAACTCAGCAGGAAGAAGTTTCAGCAGTCCAAGAAGGACAACACTGACCTTCAAAGAGCAGCTATTTCACTCCCATTTGACATCAAACATGTATTTTCATGAAGAGCAATAACCTGCACTGCTTCACAAAATTGTTTTGAAATGCTATGTGATGGACCCAGAAAATTTCAGCCCCACTAAACAAAATTCAGAAACAGGCCCAGTTTGTTCTTAGGTTGCTACAACACATAAAAACTTATCTTAACAGCAAGGGAACTTGAGGTCAACGCACTTTTTAAAGCTTACAGTATCGGCACAGTGCTGTCACCCCAGTTACAGTTCACCCCAATTTAATCATACTCATACAATCTACTACTCCTCATACAATCTCAATACTACTCCTAGGGTTATCTCTGCATCAATATTTCTCATTGTTTATAATACCCTGTAGAGTTGACTCCTGCAGGGAATGTATAGTGTGAGCAAGAGGATGAAAACAATTAAGAACCTACAGGCATCATTCTAGCTGAAATGAATAAGATGTGAGACATAATGTTCAGTTGTATATCCACAGATGTTGTTTCTACCATGAAATCAAATTGAATTGATATGTCATAACGTCATATTGTTTTTCAAACTGTGCAAAAAAGAAGCGGCTACTCCATCAGATTTCATATCATTCCTGGGATTATTTAGTTTCTCAAGCTTAAGAGACAAAGGTGCTTTGTTAATTACTTAGTTTAAAATATTACTGTGATTTTCCAATACAAAATAACAGAAGTACTATTGTGCATTACAGTATGGCTTTTTGGGTGTTCTCAACTACATCTGCAACTTGGGTAGTGTGGCTACAGCAATTGCTGAGACAAAAAATTGATGAGTACCTCAGCCTTCCTTATACCCTGGGTGACTAGGTCTCCCATTCCAAAGTACACTAATTTTTGAATAGGAAAAATTTTTTAAGGAAACTTGAGCCTCATCCTTGCCCTTATTGTAGACAAAAATGGCAGCGGGATAAAGTGTAAGCATACAGATACAAGCAGTTTTTATTGAATAATTAAATTATCTTAATTCTGAGGAGGATTTGCCATATTTTATACTGCACTCTTGAGATTTTATATAGTGTAATGTCATCTTCTCAGGTGTTTCTTTGATTTGTTGTACCTAGATTAAAATAATAAAAAAATATTCCTTCATTTTTTCCCTCTGTCTTGCCCTTAAGGTATGATAATTTAAACTGATGAAGTATTCTTGCACAGTCATAATACATTTTTATTACACCTCATAATATTGCATCTACGAACAGAGTATGAAAATTATAATATGACTATCTTCAAATCTAAGGATTAAACTTTTGAATTTTGAGAGAATCTGGCTAGAACAGGCTATTGCATACTATTCACAGAGCAACAGAATATGGTGCAGTGGGAATCACACAAAAAATATTTGCAGCTTACTTTCAGACTTTCTTGTAAATCTGAAGCATCAAAAGACTGTGACACATTTTAAAAAGCAATAGCATTATATCCTTAAGGGCCTGTTTTCACTTGACAATTTATATAATTTCAATCTATATATTATGCATAGATTAAGAAAATTTTGATTAATGTACTGAGGAAAATTTTCCTTGTCTTCATCCTTAGAAGAAGAAAAAATATGGCTTCACTGCCCCTAACTGACAGCCAGAAAATGGAACAGATCTCCAGAAGCCTTAAGAGCTGAACTGGGAATTCTGACTGCTGGAACAACTGTTGGAGATTACCAGTTGCTTTTGTAGAAAAGATGAAACACTATTCTATTTATTTTGATGGAAATTAGTACTAAACATAAAGTAGGTACTTGTTGTATCTGTTTATCATCAGAAAATGTGGGATCGATTCTTTTCTCTCCCTTAGGAGAATTCTCTTGTCTTCCCTAGACATGTCTACAATTGACCGCTTGTCAGAGGGCGGAGTAAAACCTTCAATGAAATCTTATCAGGATGATGCAGCAGAAGGCTGAATAACAAAAAGTTTATTTATTGACTAGAATAATGCAGTTGTATTTGTTTTACCATTTCTTTGTTGAACTTTGATTTTGACAAATATACTTCACTCAGTTTCCCTAATAATTTCCCTCTGCTAAAAGTAAATTCAGTAGGTGTTGTTTCTGTAGGAAAAAATAAGTAGATTCCTGGGAATCTAGATTGGGTATGGCCTGTTTCTGATATGACTTTCATCTTTTCTCAGATGCAAGTGTGCCTCTCCTTGTATGCAGTTGAAATATCACTAGAAATAGTGTTTTCTGTTGATGAAATTGATGAAGAAGGGTTATCAAGCCACCAGCACTATTTTCTGATATCAATTTGAGTTTGTCCTCACAGCAGTAAGGAAGCTTTTGCTTTCGGATATGCATTGAGCAGATTTGGTACAGAAATCACTGAAGGAGAATAAGTATGGAATACCAAGACATCAATTTAATTTATTTTTTTTACCATAATCATACCTCAAAGATTGATTATTCTTCAATTTTAAAGTGAAAATCCAACTCAAATGCTAGGAGGAAGCTGCCAAGAAGGAAGACTGCAGAGCAGAGGTACCAGTATGTTTCTACAGCAAATTAAGTGCAGAACTGATGCACAGAGTCTTTATATACATCTAGGTGACTAAGCATTGGAATATGTGAATTGAAGAAGTAAGGAAAAGGTGATGGACTGTGACATTTCTTCTGTCTATGTGTCTGCTTCACTGACACTTAACAGTTATTGAAGTTGTCCTCATGTTTGAGGGAGTCTTTTTCCAGCTGCCTCTACATTTAAAAGCTTCAAAGAGAAACAGAGTGTATCACTCCAAGACCTCCACAACTTAAAGTTCTTCCTATTTAAACCTCTATTTTATAAAAATTTACCATGCAGTGTGAGAGAACAAGTGTTGAGCTGTTCCGACACTTTCTATTGCAGGATTTCTCCTGACTTCTTCTTATGCAGCAGATGCTACATTTTACACAATAACAATGAAAAATTGGTATAACATGGCTTTCACATCTCAAATCAGGTGATACAGTCGCTTTGTCTTTGAAAGCACTCTCCACATGTCAGGACATTTGTTTGCAATGCGAAGACAAAGATGCCTGTTCCAAAGTTGACTGTGAGAAAACAGAGAAATAAAGTAGAAGATTAGGATTGACCTAAGTGAGCAAACTGCAGATATAGATCTGAAAAATTTGGAATAGCAACACTCACAAGGCAGATAATGCTTCAGAAAATTGCCTCATGTTGAAGAAAACTGCTACTGGCTGTCCACACAAACAATGGAACAGTTTGATTTCAGTAATGAGAAGAACAAACAGAAATGAGACCTCCTGAAAACCCAGATCCTCTATTGTCTTTCCTTTCTAGGAGCAGAGACTTCTCTCTCTCCCTTTAGGTCCACAGTTTCAAGAAACCCTAAGAGTCAATAATTAAGTAATCATTTGGGTTGCTAGACTGCAAAACATTTGCTGCCTAGGCCCCATTCCTGTCAGTTCCATAAAGTGTTCTTGTGGGTCTCTTAATTTGTTTGCCACCTTTAAATTCAGTAAGCTCTTTGTGTAAGAACAGAATGCAGAAAGATACTTTGAAGTCCTTATCAACAGATCTGTTAGTTAACTGTCAATTGTAAGAACTACTCTACCAGAGTCTACCACTAAGCTTATCAGAGTCTCTAGAGCTGGGAAAAAGTGAAAAAGCACATTTGGGAACAAAAAAACCACCATGTAATATCACTTTTATAAGATCTTTCATAAAGAATCTAATTTTCATAAGGAATTCACATTTCCACTTTTCAGCAACTGGAATCAGTGAGAGCTTTTCCTGAACAAGCCAGGGGAAAAAGAATAGCACTATTCTTGGTGAACTCATTAATCTTCCTTTCTATAAGTATTAAGTATTTATCACTTAATTTTTAAAGTTTAGCAGACACTGTAGGACAAGAAAACTACCATGTAAAGCTTTTAAATGTATTTGGATAAAGAATTATGAAACATCAAGATACCTTCCACTCTGCTCATGTCATCCTGTGAGATACCTTGGATTCTTGGAAGTAAGGAAGAAGATGAAATTTAAGCCAAGTTTTCAGACTATGGAACTGAAGTTCACACAAAAAGAATAGCGTGACTAAGCTTAGCAGTAAAAAGACACAGTAGATGCTGGTACATAAAATCAAAACAAAAAAATCCAAACCCATATATCTGTATAAGAACTCTTTTAATTCCAGAGATAAATGGTTTGAGACATAAACCTCAGGAGCAATGCTATATGAGAACTCGAAAGACATTTACATCTCCAGATTTTGGCCTCAATAGAAAACTGTCTCAATGCTACCCAACACCAAACAGCATCAGATGGCATCTAACTATGGAGAGAGGAAGAACGTTTTCCAGGGAGTTCAAAAGGAAGAGAGATTTACATTGTTCTGGAAACAGCCTTCTGTCTTTGCACTTCTCTGTTATCTATAATCCAACACTGTACTTACATGGAAGCATGAGGAAAAAGGTAAAAAGTAGTTCAGGGGGGCATAGAACTAATATAGATAAGGGATGCTACTACGAAGGATTAACATCTAGTGTTAAAACAAAAGCACTGGAAGATATCAGAAAAAATCCAGTTAATCATACTTCATGAGAAATCACAAGCTTTCGCTATGACTATTGCGACCGAAGAATAGTGCACAATGGCAGCATAAGATACTCAGGAAAAACAGTTCCTTAAAGGAAACTGCTGAATTATAAATAACTCAAGTGTGAAAATATGGGTCACCACTCCTATGTCCCGGAAAATACGTTGTTTCCAACATAACAAGAAGTTATTGTTATACCACCTTTCCATTTCTTCTCACAACCACTTTTCAAAATTATGTTTAGTAACTTAAAATTCTACATATCTGTGCAATATATACCCAAAAAGATCACAAAAAAAGCTAGAGTCATATCCATGTACACCAGCAATTTAGCAAAGAGGAAAGAAAATATGGGTTTTGTTTTGCAGTAATTCCCATTACCTCTGAACCTGACAGCAGACACCTAGAACTCATACTTCTACTTGGAAAAACATATACAGATGGCACCTATTGGCTATATTTCATTCCTCTCCAGAATGGGAAGTTGATTCAATCTTGAGTCACTTTTTAAATGGCAAAAGCTTCTGGTTTCCACTGACCAAACTTCACTTTAACAGACTTCCCACCCAAGTGCTGCAACTTTCTGCCAAACATCCACTTACCAGATATGTGAGAACTATCACTATGTCTGCTTAGTGATCTGTATGGCTCACTTGGGAACTGAGTTCACTCCGTGTCTTTCTGACAGAGAAAAAAATGTTATTGATAATATCATGAATTCACCTTCAAGTTTTAGGAGAGAAATATACATGGTACTCCTACCCTTTTACCTGTATGATACAACTTTGACCGTAGCTGAAAAGTTCACTATCTACCATATTATGAACCACATACAAACAACAAACCTTTTTGAATACAGAGACAACTGCCTTTGTGTTCGATTACTGCTTGCTAGAATGTTTTATAAGACAATTCATAGTGGCTCCCTTGTGATGTGTTTCCTAAATAGCAGCTATAAAAATCTGTATTTAACTTTCCTTGTAAACAAATAAGCACAATAAATGACCAACATAATATCATAACTCATATCCTAATGAAGCCTGCAAAATTTTCTAACCTGAAATTAATGAAATTCAAACACATAAAAGTATTGCATGCTAGTAATTGCTGCAACAAGTACTTAGAATGACAGTGAGTGTGGAAGTGCATACATACACTTTTTTCATTCTTGCTATGCAATTAAGTTTTCAGAGACACTGAAATCCTTGATGTCTGACAATAACTACATTGAACCACACTTGGAAAAACTCATATTAAAAGAATGTTCATTTGGATCTGAATGTAAACTTCATATTAATAAACAAAAACATAGATATGAGTCAACAGTGAGCACCCACATCCCAGAAGGCCAACTGTACCCTGGGCTGCATCAGCACAGCTGTGGCCAGCAGGTCAAGAGAAGTGACTCTTCTCCTTTACTCGATGTTACTTGGGCCAGGAGGATGATGCGAGAGATGGGCTGAGAGAGATGGGGCTGTTCTGGGACTATTTGTCAGGGCATGTAATGATAGGACAAAGGACAATGGTTTTAAATGAGGATAGGTTTACATTAGGTATTAAGAAAAACTTTTTCACCATGAAGCTGGTAAAGCACTAGAACAGGTTACTCTGAGAGGCCCCATCTCTGTTTCTATGAACAGGTTTAAATCCTGAAACCTACTCTACATTTTAATGGTTTTTAGTCCAGACAAATAAAAAATTGTTAAGGAGTTTATAAATAAAGTAATGGGGAAAACTTGCTAAATATCTTGGGGTAAACACTAAATATTAACAAGTTCAGATATGCCTACACCAAAATTAAGTTAATATTTTCCTTTTTCTTTTTTTTTTAATTTTTTTTTGTTTGTTTTTTGTTTTCAAGTTTGTGTTTGAATTTAGAACAAGGCAAGCTGCCATTTTCTAAGAGGGCAGTGACAATGAATACTAACAGCATGTTGACATGACACATCCAGCAAGGTGACTGCACTACACAGTTTGGTGACATCAGCAAACTTGCTGAAGCTCAATCCCACTATCCATGTCACCAATAAAGATGTTAAATTGCACTCATCTCAAAACTGATCTCAGAGGAATGTCACCAGTCGCCATGGCATTCAGTATAGTTTGGCTTACTTTCAGAAGATCAGTATGTTCTGTTAGAAATGCAGGTTAGAAAGACACAAAGGTTGCTGTAATGTTACATCTATGCTACTTTTCCCTGGTATATCACATACATGGCGTTATCAAAGACAAAGGTTTTTAACCATCAATAAAATCACTGGAAATTGCTAGACCTTAAGCAACATTATGGATTTGGGCTTCTACCTCTATGTACAAAATGAGGATAACTGAACTTCTTAATCTCATGAGAGTATTATGAGTGTGGTGCAAATGCGAAGCACTCAGATGCACTTGACATTTCAATACTTCTATTTGTTTTCTCCTTAATTTTCACCGCATCACCATAACAATACTTACTAGGCCACACGCAGCTTAAGAAGTAAAGACAGAAAACTCAAAAGCACTAAAAAATTCAGATAGACATTAAAAAAAGGGGAACATTTACCTTCCCCAGTCACTAAATATTTTATATCACTCTATTCTTTCCTCTGATAAATACTTACGTTGCTTTACCTGTACCACACTCAGCCCTGCTCCAGACTTCTGTATCTCAGCTTTTTCTTAGAAAACAACTCTTCAAAACAAAATTAATGTTAGTGCCCCAGCCATCTCTTTTTTCTCGAGGTCATTTCTGAATGAACAACTATAAAGAACTGTCACCAAATTGTGCAGATGGGTAAGGTTCTATTCTGCTGGACCTGTAAAGATCAAAAGGGGTCAGGCCAAACATGCTACAATCATTCACACAAAAAATAGCATTATGTTGCAGGAATGTACAACCAACCTTTTTTCCATCTTGGTATGTGGGACTAATTGGCAGGTTTTAGAATTTAGAAAGATCAGTCTGCTTGTAATTATATCCCATGAGAATAGATCCTGTTACTAACTATTACTATATCTCTTAGTGATATATATATCACTAAGTGATACATCTTTTCACTAAGAGATATGGTAATATCTCACTAAGAGATATAGAAATATCCATAAATTTCTCTTAATGACCACTTTCTTTTTCAAGAAGGTGCTGCAAACAGCTTATAAGCATACGGGTAGAAGTGGAATGTAACAGCAAAAAAACAATAACCTGTTTCAAACTCCAACCTTTTGAATTCACAGGTACCAATTTGTAATGCATTGAGATGTGTTTGACCTATTGCATTCACATTGCATTCTTATGTATTTTAGTGAAAAGCAAGACAGGCTAACAGCAACAACTATACAAGTAATCATTACTGCTTATTACTTTACAGACACTAAATGGATTACCTTGATGAAAGCTCTAGTCAAGAAAAGGTAATCCAGGGACGGTTTTAACCTTTTACAAGGCAGAGGTGCTTTTGTGCCTGTGCAACATGTTGACTCACAGCTGTGCAGTGATGCAGATTCAAAACTATAAGAACTATACAGGAAGGTGTGCCCAGCTGTGTAAAAGGGTGATCTGGGCAGTAGCAATAAAGACGAGATGGGCTTGATTGGGAGCCAATCATCTGAAATGCTTCTGTGTTATTTTTGGATGCTCCAGTACCAGCTCAGGGATAACCGTGGAATGGAAATACACAATCATGCAATTCTCCTTCCATGCATGACAATGTTCTTTGGACAACACCCAGTACTGATGAACCTGCTCTGGGTGGGATTCCCATGATAATGGCTCTTTGAAACCTCTTTTTCTAGATGAAGAATCTATTTAAACCTCCCCAGACTCAGCCCAGCATTGAGCAGCAATCTTTTATTCCCTGCTGGTACAGCCGCAGACAAAGCTGGGTTTACAGTCCCTTTTTATAGACATGCAAATCTTAACAGCCTCCTTAAGAATTAGTGTAAGCTTTTGGTCTCTGGGATATGCATGAAACAACAGCAGAAAGAGAGCAGAAGAAAGGACAAAAGGAAGGGAAGCAGACAGGTCCATACCTAACGCCAGGGACCTTGCCTCTACTCACCACGAAACTTAAGGATACATACAATTCTCCTCACTTCCACAAGCGAAGCTTGCTCTCCCACACACATACATACTCCCTCATACACTTTCTCTTTTTCTAAGGCTATCCTTAGTTAGTCATTCTTGCTTCACATTTCTTTAAGGTGGAATGCAATAATCTTCTAGATTCCGGACAATGCCTTTGTCAGAATAATTCCTGAGTATACAGTCCCCATATCATGAAATGGAGAGCAGTTCCATTAGCAAAGGGCTGATCAAACATAGGTTCTGTGTTCCTAGTAGACATCCTGTTTCACTGACAACTAGTTTTAAGGAAACCTAAAGAAAAATGTGAATGCTTATAGATATATTCTATATCTTTTTCTCTGTCAAGTTACAGTCTAACTTTATGACTGTGATTCCTGTGTGTCTCATTAGGAATTTGGATGCTAGCATAGGTGTTTGCAACCTTCAGCCTCCCAGGTAGGCATTATTTGATCTAATTTCTCTAAATCACTTTCAATTTTGCACTTCCTCTGACTGCATATGTGGCTCCTAGTCACACACAAAAGCCCTACACATAATTTTTCAAATAATACAGATAGACAGTATCATTACAAAATCCAGTAAGACTGAATCTAAAATGAGATGCCATGCCTAGCTCTCCTATTTTAAGTCCTTCGAAAGTTAATGGTCCCATTTATGTCTGAGATGCTGGATCATTACCTTATGTGGGGGGCAATGTTACAGGCCTCTCAGCAGACTAAGTAAACTGCATTATAAGAGGCAATAGAGCACTTCAGTTCCTTGAAGAGGATATCTAATAACTATTTACTTAGGCTTTATAACTGAATGAGAGAGTAGGAAGAAAAGTTATTGTACCTAGAGCAGAAAACAGGTGGAATAATTACTGACAGATAATTACTAATATGCAAAGAATTTCATGGACTCTTTGAAAGGGCTGACAATAGCAGGACTAGGGGAAATGGATCCAAGTTGAAGGAGGGAAGATTTAGGTTGGATGTTAGGGGGAAGTTCTTTACTAGGAGAGTGGTTAGGTCCTGGAACAGGCTGCTGAGGGAGGTTGTGGATGCCCTGTCCTTGGAGGTGTTCAAGGCCAGGTTGGACGGGGCCCTGGGCAACCTGATCTAGTAAATGTGTTTGTTTGGTGTCCCTGCTAGGCAGGGGGGTTGGAACTACATGATCCTTGAGGACCCTTCCAACCCGGGTCATTCTGTGATTCTATGATGGACAATAGGCTTCTATTCAGATTCTTATAACACCTTATGTTTTTTTCATTTAGAGGAGTAAGATAGTTAAGTAGCTGATATTCTTGAAAATGCTTACCCTTAAACATGCATCTCCAAGAGAAGGTATCATGATTTTGATTTGACAAATGGGAATAGACTATGTAATCTACTTCAGACAGGAAATACACAGAATTTGATATCAGAAGGTACTGCGTAGGCATTTCCTAGTAACAATGTTGGGTTGGTTTTGTTTGTTGTGGTTTTGGGTTTTTTTTTTTATTTGCTGACATGATGGCATGTAATGATATTTTTATGTAAAAGAATCCATTTCCATTCTGTTTCTGCATGTATAATCAGCGTGTTTCAATTTATGCCAAGGAATAACTCCAGTTGGTAAACATTTAATGTTTTCAACTTTTTCAGTCCTGGATTTTGGAAAAAATATTCTGACAAAATGAAAATTTTGTGCTTTCTGATGGTGTTTATGTATCTGACATGAGTTTTTTCTCCCAGGCTTCAAGAGAGAAAATACAAACAGAGAGGTGATATCCTAATGCTGCTCTAAGCCTAAGAGGAAACAAAATACGTAATTCAATTTTGGAGACACAGGATCCTCATCTTTACAACTTTTGAGGTGTCATGTTGCATCACAATTTCTCTTTATAATGCACTGATAAAAATGAAAAAAGATGTGCTATAGATTAGAGAAACAATTAAGTGAATTTTGCAAAAACTACAAGCTACATGCTTGTAGGCTGAAAGAAACAGATAATTGTTGAAATGCTTAAAACAGTGTGAAATATCACAAGTTATTAATATCTGGATACACTTTTGAAATGTAATAGAAAAAAATCAGTATTAACTTACTGTTGCACTATAAAGACTCCTAATTCAGTAATCTCAGTGGTTAATCTCACATTAAAAAGAGATTTTCAAAAATTCATCAAATCTAGGATCTAAATAAATAAATTTTTAATGCATTTATGCACAAGCAATGTTGGACTTATTTATCCTTGATTTTTCTTTTTAGCCTATCACTAATTCTAGCACAAACACCAGAAAACAATCCGTGTTTGTATTTTGAGTCAAGCATTGGACTAGATTCTCTTTTGAGGTCCCTTTCAATGCCTGGCATTCTGTGATTCTGTGATTCACTTCCTCAGGCCTTATTTTTGTTTCTAGCTGTAGAAATACAGTTAGTTTGTTCAATCTTCCCACTCAGAAATACAAAACCATAGGAAAATGACAGAAATTTCATACAGACATACTTTTAAAAGATTTTTGCTGGTTTGGGTGTTCTTTCTTTCCTTTGTCCACATAAGCTCCATGAGCTTTTATTTAAAAGTTTTCAGAAAGACAAAAGACCACTTTCATTTGGATAAATAATTCCTCACACATTCTTGTGAGGAATGAGACTGTTTTTCCCCTGAATGATCACAGCTTAGACAAACCTGACAAGTAATGAATGATTTGTGTCAGTGAGGGAGCAAGTATTTTCACTCTATGTAAAAGGTAATGTCCATACTCAGTGCAACTGTCATTTGGAATTATATAAAACATTCACAAAGCATACTGAAAAGCTTTTAGACTGGGAATGGGAGACACATAGCCCAGAGAATAACCTGGGAAAATTAACTTTTTAGGAGGAGAAATACAAATTCACTTGTGTGGAAGAGAAGATGAACAAAACAAATGAGTAGCTTTTTAAATAAATAAAGCTGCTGCTGGAAACAGCAGAGCTGAATCAAACTGTGATTGTTACCAGAAATGTAAGATCATCACAGTTTTTATCCCCTTACTTTTCTTTAAATCATAGGATCACAGAATCACAGAACTGCTTAGGTTTGAAAAGACATTTAAGATTGTGTCCAACTATCATCCTAACACTGACAGAAACCACCCCTATACCATATGTCTAAACATATATCTATACATCTCTTAAATATCTCCAGGGATGGTACCTCAAACCTTTTCTTGGGCAGCCTGTTCCAATGTTTGATAAACTTTTCAGTGCAAAACCTTTTCATAAAATCCAGTCTAGCCCTTCCCTGGCAAAACTTGAGGCCATTTCCTCTGGTTCTGTTGCTTATTACTTGGGAGAAGAAACTGGCCCTCACCTCTCTACAACTTCCTTTTATGCAGTTGTAGAGAGCATTAAGGTCACCCATCAGTCTCCCTTTCTCTTGGCTAAACAATCCCAGCTCCCTCTGTCACCCCACACAAGACACATTATTCAGATTTCTTTGTTGCCCTTCCCAGCACTCATTCCTGTGCCACAGTTTGTTTTCTTTTTTTGTGATGAGTGTCCTCAGAGTGAACACAGTCCTTAAAGTGGAGATCGACTGCACATAAATGCACACTGGAGGCTGAGTTGACAAAATAATTCAGTGTGGAGAGTTCTCTAGAAGGAGCTACACTGTGCAGGTACAGGCATTGCTTTTTCCCTGTGCGTGAAGGGATTTCATGCAGTAAGCTTTTCATAGATAAGAAAGAAAAATATACTGGTAAAACTATCATACTACCTAGTGTGGTCTTCAAGCAAACTCAAGCAAAATAAATGAATAAGATAATAATGGATATTCCATAGAATGCGGTATTTGAATGTGACTCCAACAAATAACATTTTAGATTTAATAAGAACAGGTTAATGCAAGGCCTTCATGATTATGCTGAGCTCTGCAGACTATTCGGAATAATGCTTCATTGAGCATCAAATTTATCTAATTCAT
>VZTY01000402.1:0-49751 GCA_013400935.1 Turnix velox | reverse complement strand
AAGGAAGGAAGGAAGGAAGGAAGGAAGGAAGGAAGGAAGGAAGGAAGGAAGGAAGGAAGGTGAAGGGTTAGTCTTCAGTATGCTGAATTTATGTGCTGATAAATGTTCAAAGAAATTCTTTCTGGTGAGGGTGTTGCGCAGAGAGGTTTTGGACGTTCCATTTTTTATGGTGTTTGAGGCCAGGCTGGACAAGGCACTGAGCAAACTGGTCTACTGGGCTTGTCACTACATGATCTTTAAGGTCCCCTCCAACCCAAAACATTTGATAATTCCATGATTTAGATGATAAAGCATTACTTAGATGTTCACTAAAATGCTATTTCCTAGGATTGTTTGCTACTCTTTGTCATTACCTTTTGGACAAAGAAAAACAGGAAAATCATGGTCCATTCTACTGGCTGTGGTTTAGGAATTGAACTATCATTTTAGGCAATAATGTTAAACCTCTGGTGTAATTGTTTCAGTGGGCATCTGTCACTGGTTCTCATCCTGTTTTGATGGAAGTATATGAGGAAAGGCTGAAAGATGTTGTTTCCCACCTGTTGTTCTGATACTGATTTTGCTAAATTGGGAAATGATTTTGAGGTCTACAAGTTTACTTGTCTCTATATTTGAAGTAATATCAAATAAACAAACAAAGTATTTATTTTGCTCGGACTAGAAAGTTAGAAGTCCTGAATAATTGAGTATTTTGAGTATTTTCTCTCTGAAATTTTTTTGAGAAGTTTTCACTTTGTGGGAAATACCAGCATTTTATGAAATTGATTCAGAAATGTCAGTACAATATAGTGATTTCCAGCCAGCTCTGCTGACCACATACGTTGTATGAAATACATGTATCAATTAATTCAAAACTACCGTTTTGAACCTAAGGCTCAGAATGCTGCCGTATGAGTTTTCCCATGGTTTTTAAGCATGGCTAGGTTATTTTTATGAATCTTGTTCCACTAAAATGAACATCCACTTATGCTTTCAACATAACTATAGCTACTAAAATTAACACCTCCATTGTCCTGCTGCTAGAAAGAGGTATATTGTTTGGAGTTTTTTTGATTGTGCTATTATGTTTTTCTTTATTTTTCTTTCTCCATTCTGTACACTTGTTTGAATAAGGTTCAGTGTTTGTCAGAACATATTTAGAACATGTAAGTAGAGCTTTGCTCATAAGATTCAGATACTTTTAGTTGTGTTTCATGCAACATTCTCTTTTAAGAAGCATCAAAATAAAAATTTCCCAAAATAGAGTCCACAAATAAATGCTTTTTTCTACACTTCCTAAAATCAAAACTTATCTTGACAGCCTTCAGCTGTTTCAAGCCTGTGTAGCACACAAATAGCAGGCCAGTATCAGGATAAGTTTGAAGTTCAAAGGAACTGGTGTGTTGCCATACTGGGGTCTGCAACGATGCTCCCTCTCTGGAAGTGTTTAATACCAGGCTGGATGAGGCACTGAGCAACCTGGTCTAGTGGGAGGTGTCCCTGCCCATGGCAGGTGAGTTGGAACTAGATGAGCTTTAAGGTCCCTTCCAACCCAAACCATCCTATGATTCTATGACTTTGTTTCTTTATTCTACTCCTCCAGCTTCTTTGGCTACATGTGCCATTTATTCAGCGCTGTTAGTCTCTTAATTTTGCAGCATGTACCGACTCTCTTTCAAGTACCTGTAATATGCCATGCTTAGATTGTGTGGTGACAATGAAGCTATATGATGATCATGTTATATATGAAATCATAAAGTGATGGATGGAAGCTAAGCTGGTTCAGACTCTGAGGTGGATCTGCTCTTTTCTTTACAGCTAACTCCCAGAGGAAGCCCAAAAGACTGAAAATAAAAAAATTGTATTTTTCTCTGAAAAACCTATAAATTTAACACTTTTGAAATAAAACCAAACAAACAAACAAATAAAACACAAGAAATCAGAGCAGATTAGAATTAAAAAAGGTAGAAGATTCACCGTCCACTGCTGTCTTGCCACTCAGATGCTGCTGTTCCTGGAACATCTGCCCCCCAAGATGGTACATCATCTTGAGGTAAAGCCCTCTCTTTTGCTCTCCTTCCAGGGAGCTGACATTACCCCAGTCTTTTTAAAAGAACTTGCATATTTGGTGCAAGAGAATAACAGATACTATCTTTTATGGCCAAAATGATGACAGAGTTTCTTGGGTCTTCCTTCTAATTTTGGTGTGGAGAAGGCCTATGGATGGAGATGTTTTTCCTTCAACCCTAATAAAAGAACAAGCACTCAGGCTCTCAGGCACTCAGACAGAAAAGCCACAGCTGATAGTTATTTTTATAATTTCATTCATAAGATTTGAAAATACATTGACATTCTAATTTCTCCTTTGGTTACTGACTGACACATGCAAAAAAATTATTCTGCTGACTGAAACAATAATTTGTACCCCCAAAAAAAACACAAAAAGGAAGAGAGCCATTATGATCCAAAATCAGCAGTGCCTCCCACTCATTAGAAAAAGGAAGTATTTTCAAGGCAGCTAAAATGTTACTCAGAGTATGGAAAACAACTGAAGAAAGTTATGGCAAAGAGATTTCAGTTCTTGCTTTAAACTTCTGAAGTGAGACATGAGTGTACAGAAACCCCAACTGTGAACAAAACGAATGCTTTGCAGCTATGCAAATTTTAAATATGCATAAAACAATAATAACATGATATCTTAAATTGCTGGTCACTCTTGGTACAAAGAAAATGTAAAAAACTTATGATGTGTATCATGTTGTGACAATTATTAATTAGCACACACTTTTGTGTGTCAAAATGTTCATGGATTATGCAGCTTGTAGGAAAGTCACAAGAAGTCTGGAACAAGGGTATATGTTAAGGATTTTGATTGGAATTACTGAGTAAGTGGTTGCCTAGAGTGTTAATCTCCATTAGGAAATTTCTAAAATAACTGTTACTTAGGCAATGGCCTGGAAAACTGTATTTGGAGGTCAAGAATATCTGGTGGATTGCAAGAAGCTTTAGCGTTTTTTTGTGAGCTTGTAGAGAAGAATCTACTTGAGGGAGACTGCATAGCATGTGTCTTTTCCCCTTCCATTGTTGGGGCCAGGATAACTTCTACAGGGAAAATTGTGCAATGCATACAGGCTGAGCTGTTCTAGCATTCAATTCATGAGGGCCTCAAAGATCAGTGTTTTTCTTTCTACTTCTTGCTTTTTTCACCTGTGGGCTCTGCCTTGTTTCAGAAGAATGCAGGAGTCTTAGAGGATTCATGGAGAGAGATGTGCCTCTAGATTAACCACATCTTTGAAAATCTGCAGTGGACACAAACTAAAGCCTTACATGGTCAAACTGAAACAGATTTGGGCATGTCACATGATGAACAAACTGAGTATAATTTTTTATTAATTATGAGACTAGTATGCTTCTCACATATAAGATTAACCATAGCTGCAGACAGAAAAGATGGGTAGCATGATTGCTGCCACCAAGTTGTCCTCTTCAGGGAGCAGCAGTTTCTAGTAAGCTGGAGATATAAAGAGACAGTTGTGCCATTAGTATCATATCATTAACTTGATTTACTGGTCTGTTAAAGTTTATCCCAAGTTCATGAACTAAGGCAAGCTGGGATGCCTGCATAAGATCCTGTTCATGTTTCTGAGGTAATGTGTCCCCTGATACATGGTTTTCTGAAGAAGGCTGAAGATCCAGCAGTAACTGGAAAAAATTTCTGTACTTGGTATTGCTGTGAAAATCAGGGGTCGACAAGCCTGAGATTTGAGAAAATTTTACCAGTATTTGACACTGTCATTCCCTCAGCTGAAGTATGGGTCTTCCTTGTAATTTAGGATTAGAACGCTGCTCTCAGCAATGTTGTGCAATTTTGTGATAGTCAGGGTGCTACTGAAGATAATTCTTTGATGATAGCGTAAAGACAGAAGAATTTACATTGTTTTTCATCAAACAGATTATTTAAAGTATTTACATCTTAAAGCTGTTTTTTTGCAGCAATGCAGAGATGAAAGGGTGAACACAGACCTTTGTTTTTATGGGTATCAGTCAGTCCAAATCTATTACCAGAACTATAGCTGAAAGAAAGAAAAAACATTTATTACTCTAAAGTAGAAACAGCAAAAGAAGAAATCTATTGTTCTTATACAATGATACATTTGGCTCAAGTGATTATTGCCATCAGCAGACAAAGGCTGACACATGGCATTGTGCTGCACTGCATATTGTGTTCCAAAAGGTGTGTGAACACACGTGTGCATCACAGGGCACTGGCACAATACCAGAGTCCTGAGAAGATGTATGTTGAGAACTCTGTCTTCGTATGCCAGTAGAGGAAGCTTTATAAATTATGTCACCACTGCTTCTGAATAAAAACATGGCTTGATTATTACTGAAAGCTTTTAAAAATACCTCTTAATTAAAAGGCAAACACCAATCAGTTTGGAAAAGGAATTCCTTCCTGTGTCAGGAAGGCCATGTACCATAGGTTTTCAGAGGTGATACTGGAGAGGTAAGTGATAGACATTAGTATTGGGTCTGCTAAGAGTGGTATACACTCTGTAAATGAAGTCTGCAGCAGGAAACTAATGATCAAAATTGGTGAGCCATGATCTACCATGGACCAAGCACATGTCATGAGCTTTTCTAAAACTAGCAGAGAGATCTTACACATAACAAAAAATATGGCTAGAAAGAACAATTTTTGAACAAGTTTTTTTCTAGGACATGCTACAATCTTTCATAGATAATACATTCTTGCTATTAACTGTTCGCAAAATCAAAGATATTTGATATATATAAAATTCAGGATTCTTGATTCTCCTCCTGCATCCAGGAGACACGGGGAAAAATTTGTTAATTTTCATATTGTAGAATAATCTCTAGACTAAATATCACTGTCATGCCCAAATCCTCCTTTTGCCCTACCTCTTGTTTTCCGGTTTTTAGCCTCCTCTGGAAGCTTTCCAGTAATGTAATAGTTTCTAAACTGTGATACTTAGAGCAGAGTATTTCCATTAGAAAAGCTTTTATTCAAGTGGGTTCCTTAGTCAATCCTGAGTACTGATAGTCCTACTAATACCTCAGAAGATGCCACATTGCAGTAGTATGAGTTAGTAAAGGTGAGTCATTCCGTCTTCAGCTCCTTTCACTCACAGATGATGCAAAGATATTCTTCAAGTTGGACTTCTGTTGTTGTTTCCACAAAAACACAATATTGTGACCAGCTTATTTCCTTCTCTGGAAAATTTTAGCTGTTTGCTACCTGCCAAAGTGGGTGCAATCTTTTCCACTTTATACACATGCAAACTTACTAAGTGCAGGGATTTGAACCATTAATGTGAAAACCTGTTGTATGTATTTTTACAGTTTGATTGTGAGTCATTAAGAACTTCTTTGACTATGCTTTTTCTAATCAGTTCAATATTTTTTTCTGATAGCTCCCACCTGGACTGTATTCCTGCAATACACTTACAGAAATATCATGAGGGAGAATCTAAACACTCACTAAAGTATGAGATATTGCAATCTGCTGTCTATTTACAAAGTTTGCTAAGACTATTTTAGCCTTTGTGGAGATTGCGTTTGGAGGGCAATGTATTTTCCCTTACTTGTGGCTTTTAGGTTAGACAAAGTGGGGTGAGGAATGCCAGAAGGTGTTGGCTAAAGGAATTCACTGGATGACATTTCAATCCAGCATTCTCTGATAGAAAACTAGTATTGGCTAGATCATTCTTTGGCACTCTGCTGATGTTATGTAAGCCTGATGAATCCAGCCCACGAAGAATTCATCACATCAAACTCTATTATGTATGCTCCAGAAAAGAGCTGGAACAAAGAGACATATTGGGCTGTTAGTGAAAAAAAAATGAAAGGAGTTTATTCAGGAATACAACTCATCCTGGGGTTGATCCCACTGCAAAATCTTATGGAGTCTCTGCTTTCATACTTTCTTGGTAGTTGTATACTTTATGCTCTGCTAATATAAGTATCTTGTCACTTCGCCCTGGACTCCCTTTGTTCCCATCTGCTTTGCTGTCATTTTTCCACTTGCAAAACCACCAAAAAGTTTCAAGGGCTTTGACACAGTTTTAAGTGGCCTCGAAGGAGCTGCAAGAGTAACTTGCACATCCTTGGCTCAGGCCCCAGTTTGTGTTCACCTCTCTTTGCAGAGCTACAGTGGGATATAATTCGGTGAATCATTTCAGAAGGAACAATGAGCTGAAAGGGAAAGATGTGAGTTGTATTTTAAAGATGGGTGCCTAGACATACACTGAAAAGAATTTATTTCTAGTATCTAGGCTGAATTTCCCCTCTTCCAATTTACATCCATTATTCCTAGACCTGCCATCATATATCCTCTTAAATGATCCTACCCCTGCCTTTCTGTAGGCTCCCTTCAGATTTTTGATAAGCTACTATGAGGTCCCCCCTGAGCCAGGCTGAACAATCCCAACTCCTTCAGCCTGTCCTCATAAGGGAGGTATTCCAGCCCTCGGATCATCTTAATGGCCCTCCTCTGGACCTGCCCCAGCAGCTCAATGTCCTCCTTATGTTGAAGGCTCCAGAAGTGGACACAATACTCCAGATGGGGCCTCACCAGAGCCAAGTAGAGTGGTAAAATCACCTTGTTTGACCTGCTGGTCACAATTCCCTTGATGCAGCCCAGGATCCGTTTGGCCTTCTGGGCTGCAGTCACACACTGTTGGCTCATGTCGAGTTTGTCATCCACTGACAACCCTAAATCCTTCCCTTCAGAGCTGTTCTCAAGCCTCTCACCACCCAGCCTTATCTGTGCTTGGGATTGCTTCGACGCAGGTGCACAACCTTGCACTTGGCCTTGTTGAACTTCATGAGGTTGGCATGGGCCCACCTCTCAAGCCTGTCAAGGTCCCTCTGGCGTGTCAATTGTACCACATAGCTTGGTGTCATCTGAAAACTTTGCTGAGGGTGCACACAATTCCACTGTACATGTCCCCAACAAAGATGTTGAATAGCACTTGTCCCAGCACTGATCCATGAAGAATGTCACTCATCACTGGCTTCCTTTTGGACAATGAGCCATTGACTGCAACTCTTTGAGTTTGACCATCCAGCCAGCTCCTTATCCAGTGAAAGGTCCATCCATCAAACTCATACTTTCCCAATTTGTTGACCAGGATGTCATGTGGGACAGTGCCAAACGCTTTGCACAAATCTAGGTAGATGATGTCAGTTGCCAGTGCTCCATCATAGAAGGCCACGAAGTTAGTCAGGCTCAATCTGCCAGTGGTGAAGCCATGCTTGGTTACCTCCAAGCCCCCATACCCCCTTTGCCCCCTCAGCATAATTTTTCATATGATTTAGTAGACCATTCAGGAGGATCTCCTCCATCATCTTGCCAGGCACAGAGGTGAGACTGACTGGCTTGCAGTTCCCTGGATCATCTTTTTTTTTTTTTTCCCTTCTTCCCCTTTTCCAGTCGGTAGGAACTTCACCCATTTGCCACAATCTTGCAAATATTATGGACTGTGTTTTGGCAACTTCATCTGCCAGTTTCCTAAGGACCTGTGGGCAGATCTCATCAGGTCCCATGGACTTGTGCACCTCCCAGTTCTTCAGGTGGTCTTCACTCACAGTGGGTGGATCTTCCTTCTTCCATTTTATGCCCTTACTTTATATGACTTGAGCGGTGCAAGCAGAGGCCTTGCCAATGAAGACTGAGGCAAAGAAGTTATCCAGCATGTCAGCCTTCACCAAATACCCCATGAACAGCTTTACAGTGTCCTCTCGGAAAGGGCCCACATCTTCCCTAGTCATTCTCTTGTCATTCATATCCTTGTAAAAGTTATTCTTATTCCTCTGTATGTCCCTGGCTAGATTTAATTTGACCTGGGCTTTACCTTTCCTGACCTGATCCCTGGCCACGTGGACAACCTCTTTTTATTCCTCACAGTTAATTCTCTTTTGCTTCTTCTCTTGATACACTCTCTTTTTGTGCCCAAGCAAGTCCAGGAGCTTGTTAATCCATGGAGGTCTCCTGGGATTCTTGCCCATCTTTTTTTCCTTTGGGCTGCAGCTCCTGGGCATGGAATACTGCCAAGCTCTCTTGGGCCCTTCTTCCTTCCAGGGCTGTTTCCCATGGGACCCTGACAAGGATGTCCCTAAAGTGGTCAAAGTCTGCTCTCTTGAAGTCTAGAGTGAGGAACTTGCTACACACCTTCTTTGATGCCCTATTGATAATAAACTCCATTGTTTCATAATCACTGCAGCCAAGGCTGCCCTTGAGTTCTGCATTACTCACCAGCCCCTCATCATTGATGAGGACAAGGTCCAGTAAAGCACCTTGTCTTGTGGGTTCTTGTACCACATGGAAGAGGAAGTTGTCATTGACACATTTCGGGAACCTTTTTGACGCCAGAGCCTTGTTTTTACCTTCCAACAGATATTAGGATGATTGAAGTCACCCATAAGGACCATGGCTTATGAACATGAAGCTGTTTTTAACTGTTTATAGAGTGCCTCATCCACTTTGTTTTCCTGGTTGGATGGCCTGTAGCAGACTCTCACTGCAATATCTCCCCTGCCTTCCTTTTGACCCTGACCCATAAGCTCCCTAGAAGCTGCTTACCTGTTTCCAGGCAGAGCTCCATGCACTCCAGCAGTTCATTGACACAGAGGGCAACACCTCTTCCCCTTATCCCCTGCCTGTCCTTCCAATGGAGTTTATACCCATCCATTCCTACACTCCACTCATGAGAGCCATGACATCATAACCCTGTAGTCAAGCATGCATCTGCAACTCTTCCTGCTTGTTCCCAATGCTCCCTGCATTAACATACGTGCATTTAAGTTGCTTCCTCACCAATGCTGATTTGTGAACTGGAAAAACTTAATCCTGCACTCCAGGTGTTCCCTTTCTGCCCTGAGATCCTAGTTCAGGCCCAAGGCATCCACCACCATCAGGAATGGATGCATAACCATTAGCATCAGTAGAAGGCACTTTGAAGATATGTTGTATCCCTGACTAGAGGTAAGAAGGAGTTTGGTGGTGGAGAGGATTGCATGAACATGGCAGAGTCCTAATGGAGTATGCGTATCAGCTGAGTCCAATGAAGAACACAGTGACATTACCACTAGGAGACCCTTAATGACCACCAAGAAGAATCCTCCCAGGCTTAGATGCTTATGCAGTAAGGACATTTACATATATTAATGAGTTCCAGGAAATTACCTGAACAAATCAGTAATTTGGGAAGATAATGCATACATTGCTTCATTGCTTGTAACCTTTGCAGAAGAACAACTTGTGATGTGCACTGTCTCTCCTCTGCACGCCTGGCGTCACAATAAAGAATGCACGCTTTCTGAAAGATTGAGTCTCAGAAAATTCTTAGTTTACTGACTTAAGGCAGCAGCACCCTTAGCCAGCTGGGGAACAAGCTGGGCCAGCCACAGCTGCCACAGCTCTTCCTCAGCTGACTCCCAAAAGCAGATGCAGGACAGTGATCTCAAGAATGTGAATGGCTACAGTGGAGCCTCTTGTTATCCCTCAGGGAAACCCACGTGCTCTGCTACCTCTCTGGAATGCCTGTATACTAAGGCACACATCAAGGGGAGCAGGGAATAAAGAGGAAGAACAAGTGGAGATCTATGCAGATGCTGGGACACAATCTCATTGCAATCCCAGAGGCACAGTCGGATACCTGGCATGCTGTCATGAGTGGCTCTGTACCTGTTAGGGAAGGGGGGGGAGGTGGTGGAACTGCTCCCTAGGAGAAATAGCAACTGGAACCTATTGACCTCAGCCTAGATGTGGGATAAAAACATATTGAGAGGAAGAACTAGTCAACGGGCCTTCATCAAGCTGCAAAATGACAGGGCCTCATTATCATGAGGGGCTTTGGCTCCCCGGACATTTGCTGGAAATACAACAGAGGCAGGCATGCACAGCCTTGGGGGTTTCTGCAGAGCATTGAGGGTAACTTCTTGAGGTAGATGCTGGAGGAAGCAAGGAGAAGGTGTGCAGATAGACCCTATGCAGACAGATGGATCCTGAGGAAGTGAAGGTTGCAGGTAGCCTTCCTTGCCTGCAGTCACCATGGGATAGACCATGGAGTTGAAGATCCTTCATGGAGGAAGCAGGGCAAAAAGAAGAATTGCGACCCTGACCTTGAGGAGGGTTGCCTTTGGCTTTTTGAAGACTTACTTGGAGAAATACTATGGGATAAAGCTCTAGAAGGAAGCAGGTGGGGATGCAGGAGAGCTGGTTATTATTAAATACCTCCCTCCCTGCAAAGATAGTGGAATGGCTCATCCTGAACGTCATCTCTAAGCATGGAAAAGAAAAGAAGGTTATCAGGGGCGGTCAGCATGGATTCAGCAAGGAGAAGTGGTGCTTAACCACACAGAATGATAGATAAGTAACTATCCTGATAGATAAGCTTGGGAAGTGTTGGCTAGAGGAGTGGACAGTTGGGTGGATTGGCAACTGAAGGGCAGAGCTCAGAGTGCTGTGCTGAGCAGCACAGGGTCTAGCTGGAGCTCTCCAACTAGCCATATTCCTCAGGGGTCAGATCTAAGTCCAGTCTTGTTCAATGTACTCATCAATGACCAGCAAGAGGAGACAGAGTGTATTCTCAGTAAGTCTGCTCATGCATGATGGTTCTCACTGAGGGCAAGTGTAGGGTCCTGCACCTTGGGGGTAGTTGCTCCATACCACTGTCACTGGCCTGCTACAGAGCAGCTCTGCTGAGAGAGACCTGGGAGTCTTGGCAGACAGCAAGCTGAGCATGAGGCAACAATGTGCTCTTATGGCCATGGAAGACAGTGGTACAGAACATGGCTGTCCCCCACGAGGGACCCCACTAGACCCAGTCCTCAGATCCGCACTGTCCCCTGAATGGAATGGAGGAGCCTCCAGAGCACCCTGGGGGGTCATGACCCCCCCAGTGTTGCCAGGCTCTGACAACTCCTTCCTGGGCCAGATGCAGGGGCTGCTCTTGTGCAACCAAGGACCTTAGACAAAGAAAAGCTATGGGAACATTGTCTCCTTTAGCTTGCTTTGGAAACATCCCCTGGCAGAGAGAAAGCAGAAAGCCCAAGGAAGGCCTCAGCCTGCAAAATGCACAAAGTGGCAGCTTCCAGAGGGCCTTAGAAGCAATTGCTCTGCACCAAAGAGATGGATGCCTCTATTTAGACTTTAATTTTTAAAAAGGGAATGTTTACACAGGTGACTTGATGATGACTTCCCATGCACCTGTACTCCTTAAATGCCAGTCTTCCTGGTTTTCTAAGGCTCAGAGGATCTCATTCTGCCAAGAAACCATGGCAAGCAGTGGTGTCACTCCAGGGAGCAGACAGTGAGAGCTGGCTCCACGCATCGTCCTGTGACAGCTCAGCCTCTGCTGCAGGAACAGCTCCTGCCCTGGCTGGAGAGGCAGCTTCTCCCTCCTTCCCTTCTCCCTCCCGGCTGACAAGAGAGCCCCGTGCCCCTGCAGAGTGACTACCCAGCCTCAGGGAGTGCGGAGGCCAGCTGTGGAAACCTGAGGCTCAGTGGTGCTGTGGAAGCATGGCCAGGGAATGGTCCAGCTGCTAAAGCAAGGTTTAGGAGGGCTAACAGGCCCCTGCATGTCCCTTGAAATGTCCCCTCAGGCGTTTCCAGGGCTTGTGAGCTCAGGAATCTTGGCAGAACTGGGGGGAGCAGCAAGTCCCCATTACTGCTTTTTCCTATGGACGAGTCCCAATCCCCAGTGCCCAGCAGAGACTCACAGAGAGAGTAAAATGTTGGGAGGCACTGCTGACAGACCACAGGGGAGGAAGAGCCTTTCCTGGTGTCTCTCTTCATAGGTGGTGTCTGCCTGTAGGATCCATGAAGGTGCCCAGATCTGCCTCTCAATCTGAAGACATTGAAAAAGCCTCTAGTATGCCAGCAAAGCATCCGTCTGAAAGCAGAGGGCAAGAGCAAGAAACATGAAGGACTGATGTGAATGTGGGGATGAAGTTGAGCCCCTGTGCTCCCATGTAGCCAGGTGTAGGCGGAACTGCATCCATGGGCTGGGTTTGTGCTCAAGCTGCATGGCATGCTGGGGAGTGGCTGGAAGTGCCCAGCTCTCTTCCCAGCCTGGGAAAGAGTAAAGCAGGCAGGCTGTGGGAAACTTCCCATGCCCTACACCGCAGCCAGGTCTTTCGAGAAAACTCTCTGCTTGACCAGCAGCTCTGCAGCCTCCCCTCACCCACCATTTCCTTGTTGGAAAAGACATAATCAGAGCTATGGCTGGTAAAAGGTGTCCCAAAGGAGAAGAAGCCTCTCGACCCAACAGTGTCCTGAAGAGCAAGCCAAACACCTCACAGAGCCATGCCAAAATGCTTGAGCATCTCTGCAGGTTGAAGACAGTCCCTGAAGGGAGAAGAGCACAGCTGACTGCAAAAGCCCCAGGTTCAGAGCACCTGGTGGCTACAGCCCCACACACAGCACTGCATCCCTGGAGGTGCCCCAGGAACACATTTTGGCAGCACCTAGCAGGACTCCAGTGTAATGAGAGACCTGCATGTCTGCACCCATCTGTACCTGTGACCTCCAGAGCCCAGCGGACAGTACATCTGCAATTTGCTCAGCTTCCTGGGAAGACACATGGCAAGAGGAGAAATGACCACAGCTCCCTTGGCCAAGGGAAGGGAATTTACAGCAGAGAAGCTCAACCAGCAGTCCCTGACAAGGGACAGATTTGTGGAATGAGCAGCAAAAGGCCACCACCATCTGACCCAGGAGTGCAGTCCTGCTCATCCCAGCCCTCTTGCCCAAAATACAGCATCACCTTCCTCCCAGTGTTGATTTACCTACCCACAGCCTGCAGGGCTTTTCTGTGGCCTGTCCTGTGCCACAGCAGCAGTCACTAACCTGTGCCACATCCTTCGCCTGCCTCGTCCACACAAGATGCATGGTCCTGTTGCCATCACCAGCTGTAACTGACATTAGTAAGAGGATGCTATTTTATGAGAGTTTCTTATACTATCTCCTCCTCCAGCATGGTGGCAGGAGGCTGCCTGGCTGAGAACATGGCAAATGGCTGCCAAGAGAGGCTGCACCCTCTGTCTGGGCCTTAGGGCTCTGCACAGCCTTGCTTCCTGGGCATATCTAGCAACCCACAGCTGCACCCTGAGTTGCTGGTGTGGAAGGCTGCAAAAGTCCCACTGATTCAGCTCTCTCCTTCCCTCCCTCCTCCACAAGCTCAAACTCCCTGCCTCTGTGCCCCCGTTGGCAGCAGATGAGTACTCACCAAGAGCATACACAGCCACCAAAAGAAGCATGAAAAAGATGCTCTTCTTGGACCAGGAAGTCCTTCCTGGAAAAGAGGGAATTCTGGGCTTAGCAGTGGCCAAGGGCAGAGCCCTGCACAGGGGGATCTTTCTCCTCTTCTGAGCTGAGGAAGAAGAAGTCCCCTGCTGGGGAGCCACAGCAGCCTCCCTGTGTTTGCTCTGGCCTTTCAAGCACCCCTAGTCTCCTTGTCCCTACTGTACGCATTGCATACTCACAGGCTGGAGATGCCTGAGCAGACCCATCTCCGGACGGAGGCAGCTATGCCCTTAGCCCAGCAGCCTCGGGCTTGCTTCTTCTGAATTCTCAGGCAAAAGTTTCTGCTGCCCATCCTTGTGAGTGTCAAAGCTCTCCTGAAGCTGCAGGAGCATTGCCTGCCTGAGCATTTCCCTCCTGCAGATAGTTCTGAGGAGAGCTCCTGCCCTGGAATCGCAACCTGCAGTGCACTGCCAGCCCCACCACTTACACCTCACATGGCATGAGCTCATGAAAGCCTAGCTCTTCATGGTCTGAGGTAATTGACATTACGCAGAGAGCTACAGGGTGGTGAGGGGGTTTGAGAGAGACCCCGCTGCCCAGCTGGCTCTGTGTTTTGCAAGGAGCAGAGCACCTTAGAAACAAATAGCATGGGAAACAGCAATGGCGGGAGAGGCTGTAAACTAAAGGACCTGGGGATAGGGTCCAAGGTAGCAATGTTCACTCTGATACGCAGTTCTAAAGGACATATTGTGTGTCCCTGTCTAAGCAACACAGTTAAGACTGAGATACTCTGAGCACAGGCTGGGTTAAGCACTTGCCCCGCTATGTAGATACATTTGGTAGATTAGAAGAAATCTTGCTACACTTGGTAGGTAGGTAGGAATCATAGAATGGTTTGGGTTGGAAGGGAACTTAAAGATCATCTAGTTCCACTCGCCTTCCACAGGCAGGGACACCTCCCACTAAACCAGGTTGCTTAATGTCTTACCCACAGCCTGGCCTTAAATACCTCTAGGGAGGGGGGATCCACAATCTCCCTGGGCAACCTGTTCCAGCATCTCCTCACCCTCACAGTAAAGAACTTCTTTCTTATATCCTGCCTATATTTTGTAAAGAATAACACAATCTTATTATTAACTTTTCAATAAAGGTACTAGAATTTCTTCCACAGTCATTTGCCCTGGAACTATGCAGTTGGCTTGTATGAGTGCTGGGAAAACATCAAGACAATTCACCCAAAAAGTTAGTGGCCCTTTCTTTGCTGCTATTGCCAGGTCTAGGCTTCTGTGCTCCTAAACTGACCTGACAAAGAATGCAGCTCGCAATGCATGAGGTATTTTGGTAAAAAAAGAAGCAGCCTTGGAAAGCTTCTGTTGGCAGCAGAAAAGCTTGAGGTGGGTCCAGGGGGAAAGCTCTCCAGGGCATACACTTGAAATGAACCAGACCCAGCAGAACAGACATTTTGCTTAATAGCAGCCACACAACAAAAGTCCTGTGTGTTGGCTGGTTCCCTTCCAGTCTATTTCTTGTGTCCATCAAAAGAAAAGCTGTGCAAGCTGAGTTTTCATGTTAAGTGGAATAACATGCATCAGGTCAAGCCGACGTCAGGGGGGTTGGAACTAGATGATCTTTAAGTTCCCTTTCAACCCAAACTATTCTATGATTCTATGACTCTATGATATCATAATAATAGAAATATTTAGAGTTTGACCTGAATCATTTTCCATTAATAGCCTTTGTCAAATCACAATATAATATGAACTGTGTAAATCCAGCTGCTGCAGATCTCCACTGTGTTCTGTACTTGGGTTGCAGGTGCAGCATATTTTCCAGTCATTTGTTCAGTTGAATCAATACAGTGCATCTATATACACACATACAAAGATAGCAGAGAGTGCCACACACCTTCTCTTCACTGCGTTATAGGGGTCTTTTAGAGCATGAGCCCTTATGTGAAGGCTAGATTGCTCTGAATTATCACCTCTGGAACAACTGCACTATCTGCATAAAACACCTTCAAAAATAAACACAACCTGACACCTGACAACCTGACCTTTATTTGGTTTCTAAAATATTTGGCAGCCACTGAAAAATTCTTAAACCTGAATAATCACCTTTAGGAGTGCAAAACTGCTCAAGAACCACGTCAGATTCATTCCAGAAAAAAATGCAAGTCTAACCTTCTAAGAGCAAGTTCCAGGTGTCATAGCTGTGTTTTGGTTTTTGTTTTTAGAAAAAGAATCAAGTGTATTACCTATACATTGTTTCAGACATTGCTTTAGTGTTCATCTGCTTGAAAAAATATTTCAGAATACATTAAAGGGCAGTGTACGTGTAATGATTTGAATGTTTCTGCTAGGATAGCTACCCCACTGTCATATAAGGTTATCAACCATGTTAAAGCTCCCGTTCTATTTCTATTTGGAAATATTTATTCTTTTCACTGTTATCAAATTAAATTACAAATATCCTTTTCACTCAAGGAGGATGCCAAAAATTATCTGAGATAAAAAAGTGCTTTGCTTTTATTACTTCACAATGGTTTGTGGGAACATTAAGCAACAATTACAAACCAGATTTTGATAGTTATTATCTTGTGATCTACAACTTGGAGGATACTGGGTTTAATCTGTTTACAACTGATTTTATTTTTAGAGGAAAATATTTAGGGTCAAATCCAGCCTTATTCATGAAAGGCGCTGAATTCAACTGCTTAAATCAATAAGAACTATGAATACTGATTATATCAAGATGAAATGAATTATGCCTTCAGATGTCTAGCTCTTTTCATGGCTTTGCTCACATTAATCACACAGGTATGACAACCAGGATTTCAACTACAGTATTCTCATTAATATGCCTAATTATAGGCAGTGGTGAAAAAGAAACTGAAAAGTGGCTTTCTGACCTTCAATAACTCTGTTATTTTCCTAAGTTTCCTGTAGACAGAGAAGAGGGAGAGAGGTGTCCACATGGTGGTGTAGTCAAGCTCTGCTTTCTGATGCTCTGATGTGCTGAGGCTGTATGCTGTGCTTGGAACAAGGCACCCAAGTCTTGAGACATGAGTAATGTAGCTTGCAATAAACCATAGTGTTACTGTAAGGCATGGTAAAATCAGCCCGCAAAGAGAAAGGCACCTGCCTGTGCTAATGTAGCTAAAGGAAAAACAGAAATTAAAACACTCTTATAGCTTGACATAAAAACAGCTCTGTTTTTGTGTACTGAGGGGTAACACAGCTGAGATGGAAGGAATATTTCTGTGTGAATGCCAAGGAGAAGTCCATGGTCTGGGCGCACACAGCACATTTCTCTCGTTCTGGCTGTGTGCCGGGGCCAGAGTGTTTCTGAGAGACTTGGCACAGGAAGGAGTGCTGAGAAATCACAGAGTAAGGAAGTACAGGAAAGCATAATTCTAAATAAATGTGATTTTTCCTTCTGAGCTTGTCAATGGTGAGCCAGAAAATTCAGAAAATATGAACAGAAAGATAAGAGTTACCCTTGCTCAGCCAAGGACATATGCAGAAGAATAGAAATTTCACCACATAAGTTTCTTAATGTCTAGCAAAATTCCTTTTGCTAAATCACTTCAGATATGCAAGCCTGTCCTGTAACAACAGCTACACCACTAACTGCATTGTAAATGCCTGCATTGCTAATCTTTGTTAGGCAGCTCTATTGGCCTGTATAGCCAATGTTTCTTGCAAAGAAACATTGTAAATAAAATACTCAGCTGATTTCTGTCTGTTTATAAAGCTTTATTAAGTAAACATTTTCTGTGGCTTTCTCTTGTTTATAGTTATACATACCTGCCTGTGGTAGTGGTAACTCTGTAACTACACAGCAGAAGTCTTGAAAACTACACAGAAATGGAAACAGGAAACATGGTTTATCAGTGTGATGATGATGTCTGGGTCAGTTCTTTTACCAACAGGAAAAAAGTGATTTATTTCCACAGCTGATAATGCATGGTATATGTACAATCAATTTCAGCAACTGCCTCTATGCATTCAAGCAAGCTGATATCCTTCATTTACAGAAAATTTTAAATACATTTCCTTATAAAAAAACAATTGCTTATAAAAGTAAAACCAAGGAAATTTTAAATTAATCTAGTCCAGTAAAATTTGCTTTCTGAAGCAAGTGAGGTCTGGCTTTAGGAGGAAAGCCTAAAGGTGCCATCTGTGTCAAGAAGCAGGTGACCTAGGATCTCCCTGATGATTACTTTAAGCAGAGGAGGCACTGAATACAAGTTCTGAAAAAAAAAAAGTTGCAAGTTGCATTTCTGTGCCTATAATTGTAGCTCTTTAGTTGGTGGGTTTTCTTTTTTCTTTTTTTAAATTTTACAAAGGAGAGAAGCTTCTGCTTCAGGAAGGCAACTCCAGGCCATGAATAAGCAAGTTTGATTAAGAAAGAAAACTTCAAGGGCAGTGAGACTTAGGGCATTTTTACACTAATGGGCTGAGACAGACTTGGGCTCATTTCCTTCTATGGTTCACCTTGAGACTATGAGTGCAGAGAACACGGGACATACGTGAGCTACCTGGACAAGCAATCTGTGCATCCTAGCTCAAGGTAATGTGCTTTGTGTGCTTTAGACAATTTTGTTTATTCAGTTTGCATTTATAGCATAATCAAATCTACAACTGTCATCAGGAACAAAAAGGAGTTAGAAGAATGAATTTAGTCAAATGCACATACCGTGTATAGTATGTGTATTGTGCCAATTTGGCTTATTCAGTTTGTATCTATAGCTTTACTAGCATCAGGACAAAATGGAGGAAGAGGAACGAATACAGTCAAATACACATAAATGCTTAAATTTCAATGCTAAGGATATTACAATAGCAAAGAGAGAATCACTGTTACTGTTAGTCATCTCACTTGAGTTCAATAAACATATTTTTATAAAACCTTGAAGTTTAACTAATTAATCACAAAAAAACAGAGCTCAAATGAACCATGGATTGGTTGCCTTGTCTTTCTTATTGGGGACTAGTCACATGAGAAATGTGGGTAGACTCGGAATCACTGGAGCAATGTAGGCATGCTGAGAAATGGTGACACGAGGGACTTTGCTGTCATGTCAGTACACAGATACACAAGATGTGAGGGCTTTTTATACTTTGTCTTCTTCCTCTCCACCTGAAAGCAATCAGCAAAATATGATAAGTATTTACAATGACTGACATTGGTGAGATCTTCAAGGATCTGCTCAGTACTAATTGACAAGACTTAATCTACAATGACTTTAGATTCTGCCTCTAAAGGTTTCCTACATCAGGAAGCATCATTTTACTGAAGAGTTAACACGTAATCTTATTTGACTGCAGACCTTAGATGTTACGACATCAGTTTCTTTGTTGCAGTAGTCTGGTAGGCTTTTGCACAGTACATGTATTTAAAAAATATTAATGAAATATAATCATAGACTTTATTTCCTTCAAAGCACAGCTGGAAGATGAGACAGAGGTGATGCTCTGTATTATTATAAGACAAATATCAGAGTCTTGGACATCAGGAATTCTTGCCCCATTGAATAGAGTATAGGCTCCCTTTCTTTTTTATTTCTCAAATAATTTATTCAACCCTATGGCAGGAAGGAGATTCAGACAGCAAAATATTAGTCCAGGAGAGTTTCCAAAAGTAGCAAATGAGTTTCTAATCCCAAGGCTATGAGGGAAGATGCTGTTCCTGTTTCTGGTTTGCTTTTATACTGACAGATGTTCGGGAGAGGCTTCAGGCTCAAAGCAGAGAGAGGTGCTCACTTCTAATACTTACTAAGCTGGAGAAGATACCTCATATAAAACATATTTTTTGCATAAGATAGCTCTTGTGGATGCTGTTGGGGAACCCTTTCTTCTGCTGAGGAAGTCTAAGCTCTTAAGGCTAGGTTCCAGTACCTGAAAGTTAGTAACCAGCTTCACAATATAGTGTGCTAGGTGTGACAGATCCTGCAAGGACAGAGGTTTGATCCAGCATCTATTTAAATTAGTATCTTGTTACTCATTGTCATAAGCATTTGATCCTACTGAATATTTGATTTTGAGGTGAGAAATGTGGCTTAATACTTTAGGAAACAGAGGACTAGACTTCCAAAAGGCTGCAATGATGTAGGAACTATTGTGTCACCCCTCAGGCATTTACAAGGCCTGATACTTATGATTGAATTCTCAGCAGCTTCTGAAGTGGCAAGTGCTATCTATTAAGAAATAAGACAGCCAAATTTAAAATCTATTTGTAAAAGAAAACCAAACACCAAAGTTTTTAATTATTACAGAAAGATTAGGTACTTTAGCACTTGTCAGGAGGCAGACCAACAAATTAAGCAAAAGAACATAAGCTATGCTTCTACATATTATGGGATGAAAAACCATACAATGTCATCCAGCTCTCAACTCAATTTACTGAAAAGAGATCTAGAAGGATTAACCAGTCCTCTGATGCCTCAAGAATTTTCAATTCCTGTCCCCCAAATTAAAATCAAAATCAAAGCTTTCGTAACTCATCTGCAAAGAACAAATATTATGGGAAGCTGTGTTTTGACAAAGAAAGCTGTATTTTTCAGTAGTCATTGCTGCAAAAGCTGTAACCAATAGATCCTTTATTTTTTGTGCATTTACAAGGTTATGAGATAAGCATGATTATTTTTACGTAGATTGCTAATGCTACTCGTGTCAGATGAAAGCCAAAAAATTCAAAGGAAAAAATAACTATACAAAGAGGATTTGGGTTATCTTTCATTAACTGAATATCTCTACTACAACAGTGCTTCTCTTTTGGTAAGATCAGATTTTCTCAACACTCTCCCTCTTTTTCTCTTTCTTTTTCAATAATCCTTCTATATCTTCCCTCTTCATATAATTGAAATCAATATTCTCAGCTAGAACTGCTCCTCAAATCCAGTTTACAGAAGGAGACAGAGTGCACTGGAAATGGAATAAAACCCTAAAATCTGAAATGTCTTTTTTTCTCCCCATGAAAAACAAACATGAGGCATAATACTTCACAAAAAACCTGACCAACTGTCAGTTTAAAAGTGACTCAAAGACCCTATTTGCATCCTATATGTTTTTTAATTATATCAGTCTGCAGTTGCTTACTATTATGTATAAAATTCAAGCTGTTGCTACAATATTCACACAGGGTGGCAAGAAAAGAGTGAAAAAAATGCACTCTACAAAAGAGGCAGAGAAACCTTGCTGCATATCATCCTTGATTAAGCTAACACTTTTGATAAAAGGGTTCCTATTAAGTCTGAATACTCTGATTATCCTGCTAACTCAGTCATGTGAATAGTCTTTCTCTAAAACCAGAGCAAGAAAGCTTTTTCAGGATTTTTCTCCCAGAGTGGTTTGATGGAGGATTCTGTCTCTTTGCCTACTACTTGTCACCTGGTCTGAGCCTGCTAAGAGGTATTTTCATGCAAGGTCATGCTTTTCATCATGTTAGGCAGAAATATCACTGTTTCCTCCATGGTGGTAACTGTATCCATCCAGTGACTCAGCACCTAGCCTCCCTGACTGTCTGCAGGCCTGAATTTACACAGGTACATGTGTAGGTGCAAATTTATTGATAGTTTGTGCCTACCATACAGCAGCCATGTTTCTTCAAATTGCAAACCATTACATTTCATTAGAAAATTATACCAATAATTGTATAGCTTTTTATTAATGCTTCCTGTATTTCCCTTGCTGTAGATTTACCATGCTAACCCAAACTTTGCAATTACATCTTCTACTCTCTTTCAGGGCAGTTTTCTAAAGTAAATATTCAGGCTATGTCTGCAAAATATACGTTTACATCTGAAAAGGGATGCTTTTGTGGAAAGGTCTGAGCAAACATTCACTGTCACACATTTGGTCTGTACAAATACTTGCCTGTAGAAATCAAAGCATGACACTTGAAATAGAGGTGAACAAAGTTAGGAGTAGAACTGTGAAAAACATATTTTTGAGCAGGGGAATTAAGAAATTTAGATTCCCATTGAACCAGTTTTAAAAGTTCTTATTCATCCCTCAAGGCTATCAACAGGCAATATCATGTAATTACAAAAAAATAAAATAAAGGTAAATTGGAAGAACATATAATTTCCCCCTTATTCAGTAGTTCTATTGTTAGACTAAGTGACCCAGGACATTGACAGCTTTCCAATGCCCTTTTAGGTTTGGCTGGGGTATCCCACCCTATAGGACAGTACAAAGTGTTCCAAGTGCACACATTTTTGTGCCATCCTTTTGGTTATTTTTTTCTGTTTATAATAGCTATTCATTGGTGCAGGAGCAGAAAAGATGGTCTTTGTCTTCAGGTCTTAGCTGCCAGACTTCAAAGGCATGACTGCATTCTGCAATTTTTGTTTAACAAATGCACCAGTCTCAAAGTAAGAAACAGAAAAACTCTAATGTTCTAATGCCCTATATGGAGCATGAAAAGGATGTGAACTGGGATCACTGAATAATAGCTGATTATTTCAGAAAGTAGAGATGGTCTTTAGTGGTTTATTTTAAAGCGACATAGTGTCAGTTTTCTCTGGCATTTAACAGCTTGAAACCACTGGGCACTGGGATTTTTTTGTGGAAACTGTTTTGTTTGTCAGGAGGAAAAAAATACCAAATGAACATCCAGCTTTGGGGGAACAACAAATCCAGTCAGGTATGTGAAAATGTAACAGTTCATTGTAACTTCCATTGTGAATATATTTAGCAGTTTCTTATTTTTATTCCTCACTGTAACTAATTCTAGCCTCTATGGAATTGCCAAGGCACATAGTTCCGCAATCTTACCTGCTTTCATTGATATCACATTTGTTTGCATGGCAGCACTGGCCAATTTAATAGACAAATATAACATGGAGTCAAAGTCATGCAAAGTCATGCTAAGTCATGCTATTAGGTATTCTCTCCATGTTGAGAGCAGTCAAAATAAATGAAACAAAATAGAATCAGCCCCTAAATTCTGTAACACTGGACAGTAGATCTAGAGTACAGAAACACTTCAGAGGGACAAATACAATATTTCACTAGTTCAATAGTGAACTATTAAGTTTTCTCCGGGAGTTAAAGGAGTTACTTTCTGACAGATCAGGCAGGTTTTGCAAATAGAAATAGAAAACTTTCATAATGTGTCTTTTTTTTCTTTATTAATGACATATTTCACATTATATAAATAAAATGGTGGCTATTTTATGTTTATATAAGGCATAAATCATAAAAAAGCTTGCTGAAGTTGAAAAATAAATTGCCACAGATAAAGTGCCTCTGAAGAGTTAGTTAAGAGCACAGGCACTTAAAGCCTTTAAAACAGTGGTCACGTAGCAGCTTCTCATCTTATAATGATGGTCCTGTCAGCTACACAGTACATGCATAGGAAGGGCTGGAGGACAAAAACTTACCCAAACTCACAACTGCACGTGAACTGAATGACAAATGAATACAGCAATATTAGCTTGTAGTGAATGCTACTTTGCCTACGCATTTACCAGGCCAAATGAAACACTGAACTTCACAAAAGACTAACAGAGACCACTGTGAGGATTTTAAAGTACAAGTGACTTCTGAATGACAAAATAAACAAAGACTGTTAAGAATGTCCAAAAAAATGCCATTTGAACTGCAAGACTAAAGGAAAATTCTGAAAATAGTTTTAAGATCTGGTGCTGCATCCTCCCCTGAGCATTCAAATAGTGTTACTGTGTGGAAGAAGCTGTAGAAGACACAACAAATCAAATTCTGTAGACCAGTGACCCCTGTGGTCCCCCCAAGGGGGGTAGCAATACATACCACTGTGGCTAGGTGGATCCTGTTTGCTGCTCTTGGATAGGGTCTAAGAAAGGATCTTTCTTTACCTCCTTGGTATTCTTAGATTTCTAGTTCTTATTCTGAAGAGATTAGGTTTTGCCTAGATCTGTGTCTTGGGTACTCTCATTCTGCCAATTAATTGTCTCACATTTCATAATGCATGGGGAGGGATTGGTTCTTCTTTCCTCCAAGAAATACAGCTTGATACACTGTGATTTTTAGGACCTGCTCTATAAGATGGAGTATGTGTGGAAGTCTATCTAGACTGCTAGGAATAAAACTCCACTTTTTCTTTCCTACAGTGTTTATGTAGATAGGAAACACCCAGGCTCATCTATCTTACATTAAAGAGAACAACACAATAGCTGATGGCATTTCAAAATAAATGCTTAAGCTCATAGCCCATCAGGAGAGTGTTTTCCTGAACAGGAGAGTCAAGAGTCATGTTAAGAGCTGGTTTTGAGGTTGTGTCCCTCGATTCTCAGTTCACATCTTCACAAGCTCAGGCTCTGCATAGAAGCATAGTAACTTGGGCTCTGCAGTGTGCATAGGTGCTTGGGCTCTGCAGTGTGCATCAGGTACCTAGAAAAGCCTGGGTGACTTGTTTCTCTCAACACTCTGTGACATCAACACTCCTGTTTCCTGAAATGGTATGGTCTTACCTATGTGCCTTGTTAGTTTTGCAGTAATAATGGCAAAAGAGAAAATGGGTTCCTACTATGTCCTATGAGTGGCTTTCTTCCCACAGAGTAGAGGCTTCTGTGTGACAGAAAAACTAATTTTATTCAGATCAGCTTGAACACTGATACATTTTTAATATTAGAAAATTATTCCGGGAAGGAACTTTGAGGACATACCTTATAATAGTTACAGCAGAGACTTCATAATTTCATAATTAAAACCAGAAGATCTATTCCATTTCAAACTTGATTTTAGTCTTCCAAAAAGACAAAGAATCTAAAATACTGGTCAGGAGTCAACAAACTGTACTGTTCATATGTTTCCCATTTCTGCATCACACCACTGTAATCCCAAATATATTTTTAAATGTGTGAAGTTGTAGATGAAAAAAAAAAAAAAAGTCTTTTTCTTTGAAAAATGCTTTGGCTATCCTTACTTTGTAAAGCAGACTATGGATTAGTATCACTAAAGCATAGTGATACTCACTATTAGCTATTTTTGCTAATATAACAGCTACAGTACCATGCAATGGGTTGCAGACATGGCTTATACTCGCCTGGAAGGAGAAGATAGAGAAAAGCAGATGCTGCAGAAAGACTTAGCTAGGAAGGAAGGAAGGAGTGAGATGCTCTCCCCTCGGCAACTGCCCCACTTTGGTTTTGCTCCTCAAATCAGCCATCTCATAAATTAAAAAAACAGCCACAGAAATACAATTAAGTGGCAAGCAGAAAGTGGGGCTGCAGGTAACATAAAACTGAACACAAGCCTTCATCTTCCTTCATCTACTGTTTTTCCTGCAAGTGTATATATTCTCCAAACTTTTTAAAGATGAGATTTCTGTGAATGAGCTCACAACATACACTGGTATTTGTTTGTTATAAACATATCCAAAGGGATTTACCTAGATGATGATAGCAACAAGCAAACATATTTCTTTGATCTGGGGTCTGATCATGATGGAGAAGCTGCAGAAGCTATCAGTCTATCAGGGCTGCGAGAACAAATAAGAAAGCTCATAGTAAACAACCAAAGAAACAATCTTACATTTTATCAGTTGTCTAACTGTGAGGCTTACTGACGGGAAGACTCTACTACACATTGGAGACTTGGAAACAATTATATACCCCAGATATCTGTCACTTGATGAAAGCATGGTCCAGGTTTCACATCTTACAGCCTAATAGGGGATATGTTATTAATAGCAATGCCATTGCAAATCTATAGTAACTGTATTCTGATGGTAATATGAAAGCACTGGTGGAAAGTACCAATGGAAAAAAGTGTAGTCTGCAAGACAAAAATAAATCCTTAGCCTTCATAACCTCTCACTGAAGTGACTCAGTGCTTTTGTATAGGTTGAAATAGAAATACTGCATTTCAGTAACTGTAATGATACAAAGTTCCATTAAAAAATGACATCAATTTTTGAGAATAATAAAAATAGCCAGATTAAACATAATGCAGTTGTCACATGGTGAGCACATTTACCAGCTGGGCAAAGCAGTATGAATGCTGATACAATTAGCTAAAAGAAATTCCTTGTAGGTGGTAGTAACTTTTCATAATGAGAAAAAAAAGTAGTGTTAAGAAAGGAAATTATTAGGTTTGTGTGATCTCCAAATACTATAAAAATAGCCAGAAAGAATAGAAAGGTGAATTATAGGAAGAAACACCTTTCCCAGCTGCTCACAGACCCCATCCCAACATTTTCAACATGTTAAACAGTAATGAAAAATGTTCTTAGCAAAACATTTGTAAAAAGCTCTACCCCTTGAAGAAAGTCCTGTAGTTTAGGAAGGGTGTGAAGAAATTCCAGATATTTCCTAAACTGCATCCCCAGGAATTAAGACCCCCACTTTTTATAACTTTGGTTACCATTTTATAGCTGTCAATCCTTTTCTATCCCATACATCCCAGATAACATCCCAGATGAAGGTTTTGAACCAGAGTGAAACTGCATTTTCACTGGAAATATGCTGGAGAAATAAGAGCAGATAAATAGAACAATATAAAATCAAAAGTAGGAACAGTCCAGCATGCTTCCTTTGAACATGTTGCTGTATTATCTGCACAGAGTCATTATTTGGTATTTCTTCTTCCTCTGCTAGTGTGGAATATCATCTTTGATATGAGATCAAGTTCAGCATGGGTTGGATTCCAGTCAGGACCAGTAACTATGTGACAACACAAGTTGCTTGGGTGAATGTCAGAGACATCTGGTGGGTAAAAGCCCCAGCAAATGGTATGTAAAAGATAATTTACACGTGGCTCATATGGCTAGTTTCCACAACAGCATATTTGCAGCTGAGCAGCAGTCATTTGGTGGTGTCTTACAAAGCGTTTTTATTGCTGCATGGATACCCTTGAATGATCTTGTGATACCTTCCTGCAGACAGTGTTACCTCTGTTGCTAATAACATGACTCTGCTTTCAATGAATGGCATCCTTCTGTGTATACACCGTGATGTGTGCCTACTCACTTTCCCTTGAACTGGACAAGGCTCTTCCCTTTCATACTCTCTAGAAACTCCTAGGTCTTGTGCAGAATGTGCTCGAGTTCAAAACCTGTTAAAGGGCACTTTTTTTAATGTGATTATTATTTCCTTTTACTTATGATCTTACTTATTTTCCAACATTTTTATGAGTACAGAACTCACAGTGACTTCAACATGAGTAGGGGCAACAGGTTAACAGCAAAATACCTTCCTGATATCTTTTGTTGTAGACTGTAGCTGTTGAATTTCCACTGGATGTTATTTGAACTTTCAAATTACTAGCTAGTTATCACTTCAAATATTTCATACTGGTATTTCCCTCTCAGAAATCCTATTTTACATGAATCTATTTATTTTCCTCTCCTGCTGTTGGTACAGTTTTGCCCAACAGCATTTATCTCATTTGTGTATTTAGTAGGTTTAGGAGAAAACAAAACCAAAACCAAACAAAAAACAACTGTTGCCAGAGTATCTCTAATAATCTTAATTTTCACATGAGATTTGCAGTAATTGTGTCTCTTGCATTCTGCAGAGGTGTGTGCCATTTGCTTTTGCACATGCACGCATATGTGAAAACAGATTCCTTGGTAAAGTGGAACCAGGACCTATGACAATCAGTAAGAGCAGTTCCAACCCATGTATAATAAAATGGCAGGAAAAAAAGAAAGCTCCCAATCCCAAACAGATAATGTTTATTTCACAGCGTTCACTGTTATCAGTTTAGTACCATTTAGCATTTCCGACCTGTTTGTGGTAATTTATCTGTAATGCAGAAGAATGTAACAATTCACTTCACTCATGAAGAATATATTTTATTACTGAAAACAAATACACTCATTTTTAAAAGCCAACTTGAAAATTATTTTACAAGGGAAGTTGTTAAATGAAAAAGCACCTTTCTACTCCAGCTTATTAATCAGTGTCATAGACAGGAAGGTTTACCTCATCAGCTCTGAAAATGCAGTCTCTCAACCATTCTTGTTTTAGTCCTTGAAATCACAATGATATATACCAAGCTGCACAATGGAACAGAAACCTTAGCTGATTAGTTTTGTCATGGGCTATGTGATTAGTATGACCTCTTGTGTTAAACATGGGAGTATTCATTTGTTTATTCATATAATGAAACAATCAAGCAAATACAAGAAATATCTAAAAGCTAGTTATAGTACTGTCCCTGTCATTTCTACAATTACAAAGGTTAGCAGCAGCAGAAGGAGTTGTAATTTTTATATAGAAAAATAAATACCATTATTTGCCCATGTAAAACACAGATATTATGTATTTTAGTCTATCAAAAATTATCTTTAAAGAGATAAATTTTTCTTTCACAATTCAAATAAAGCCTGCCTTTCATTATCAGAGTAGATGAAATTGCAGGACAGAGCTTTGGTGACCTCTAAATAAAAGATTAACAAATCTCCTAAAGAACCTTTCATGATAAACTAGGAACTGAAGACATTATCTTCTGATAGGGAAAAGATAGTATCTTCAAGAAAACACTAAGGACATATCATGAACAGAAAAGGAAAAATAAAATCTAGGCCTATCAAAATGTTTTCACTAGTTCAGAAAACGTGTATTTTGACAGCATGTCTGTGGAGCACTTTTTGTTAAAGAGTGATAAAATTTGGGGTACCCTGAGATTTTCTTTTTCTAAGATGCTTGCTACTTCTGTGTGTTTGAAAACACAGGCAGAATAGGACCAGTGAGATGGAATTACAGGACTGTGTTTTTTTCAAACAGACAAAGGGAGATCTGAAGCTGTGTTGCACAGCCTGTTTATTCTTAAGAACAGAAGCCTCTTTTTTCCTGGCTTTGGTGCTCAGGGAGATAAAGTGCAATTGAAAGCCTCCAGATACACTTCAGTGTGATTTAAAAACACAGTGATGTATTTAGAAAGTGCTTTATCATTCACACAAGAATGTGTATTTTTATTCAAAACTTGCTTGTTAAACAAATTCTGCATTGTTACTAGGCATTACAATGCTTTATTTTGCATATACTCTCATTTATGCTCTTCCCAAGCTATTTTCCAAAAATCAAATACGCTATGTATGTATCCTGAGAATTTTAAATTTTGGTCACTTTGAAAATAATCTATCTAAATTGTACATGATATTCACATAATTAGTGAAGGTTGCCTGATGGTATGTGTACTTCATGTGCTTGCTATGAAAGGTAAACTCTGGTTAGGAATCAAGTCACTGATACTACTGAGGAGGGCATATTTAAACATTTTGTCAATGACAGTGCCTTATTTGTATTTCAAAAATGCAAGCCATTCAAAGGTATAGCATTTCATTTCACATGAATGTCATGTGAGACAGAAAATATGGACAGAGGCTTTTATCCTAGAAGGGTGTAGTGGCTATTATTTTCAATGTTAATGATTAGTTAAAGATGTAAGGAAACATTCATTCTGGTTATCAAATTTTACAGATGATTTTTCAAGCTGCAAAGACAGTGATGCTTGGCAGAGGGGCAGTGGAGGTAGGAAGGAAGAATAATTTAAAAAAAGAAAGCACTCTCATAATCTCACCTAGGAGACAAGGATGACACAGCTGTAACAAGGCACATCACTTACTCAAATAAATGTAGAAAAGATATTACCTGGTGTAGAGATTACCCTGCCACAGGGAGATGTAGGAATATATTAATGGAGAGAGGCAAAATGGTTGCAGGCGACCCGCTTCAGGGCTGGGCTGGCACTGCTAGCCGGGGAAGCGGTGCTGGAGGGGCAGGCGGCTCCTCCGTGACTCCCATTTCACGGTAAAAATTTGCCGTGGGCTCGGCGGAACGAGTATCCTACCCATCAACCAAATCCTGGCTGGTGGCCTCACGCCCTGGCGGCCGGTTCTCCATTCTGCGGCCGAGGGAGGAAGCAGAGGGACGGCAGCAGCCGCCGTGTCCCGACTCCCCACCACCACCCTCGCAGACCCGAGATGCGCTGTGGAGGGCTCCCCTCAACCCGGCTCCAGGGCCCTAGCTCGTGTGACAGTGGGGACCACAGCGCGTCGCCGTGTTTTTCAGGGCAGCGGCGGGCGGCTGGCGGAGCCGCTGGACAGCTCCGGGAGCGAAGCGTGGGGCCCGTGTTCGGCGTCGGCGCAGATGTAAGCGGCGGCGGGGAGCCGGAGGAGACCCGGCATGGCGGAGGGAGACGGGGGAGGGGGAGGAGGGGAGCGATCCCGGGGACGACCGCGCTGCCTCTCCCCGGGAACCCCCGGATTTCCAGGGCGGGGCGGGGGTGAGGACAGCCCTTACCTGCAGGCACGGGGAGGGCGGGAGGCGGGATCCCCGGGCGGGGCGGCGGGGGGGACCCTGCGTTGCTTTCTCCGCCGCCTCACGCCACGGACGGTGTTCCCCCTTTCTCCTCCTCCCTTCCAGGTGACGTGATGCCCGTTGTTTTGGTCCGCCCGACCAATCGGACGCGGCGGCTGGATTCTACGGGAGCCGGGATGGGCGCTTCGTGGCGGCAGCAGGACTCTCCCCTGCCGACCATAACGCATTGCGCAGGGTGCACCACCGCCCGGTCTTCTTGCGGCTTTAACGGCTCCGACATGGACGCGCCGCGGCAGTTCCCGGCGGGCTTCGGCCCCGAGCAGCAGCAACAACAACAACATCAGCAGCAGCGCCCGTCGCCGCAGTGTCAGCCGCAGCAGCACGGCCAGGACAAGCAGAACCTCCTCCTCCTCCAGCAGCAGCAGAGCCCATGCCTCCAATGCAACAACTGCGCCTACCAGGGGGCTGCTGCGGCAGCCGCGGGGGATAACCTGCCCCTGCTGCTCCGCGCCTCCTCGCCCCTATCCGGCGCCTTCAGGGCTCGTTCCTCGCCGCTCTCTTCCGCCGCCTCCTCCCGGCAGGGCAGCCAGCTGAATGTCAGCGAGCTCACCCCCTCCAGCCATGCCGGCGCGTCCAGGCAGCCTCACCAGTACCACCAGTACCACCAGTGCCATAGCCTGCAGCAGCAGCAGGCAACCAGTCCCAGCAGCAGTGTCAGCAGCGGCAGCACCCACCACCACCATCACCATCACCAGCAGCAGCAGCAGCGCCGGGAGAGCAATCCCTTCACCGAAATAGCCATGAGCAGCTGCAGGTACAACGGCGGCGTCATGCGGCCACTCAGCAACCTGAGCTCGTCCCGCAGGAACCTACACGAGCTGGACTCCGAGTCGCAGCCGCTCCAGCCGCCGCTCGCCAGCCCCGCCGCGGGCGGCACCGGTACCCCCGCCGCCCCGGAGATCGTGGTCTCCAAACCCGAGCACAACAACTCAAACAACCTGGCGCTCTATGGCCCCGCCGGCCCCGGCCCCGGGCCGGGCGGCTCCAACAACGGCGGGGGCAAGTCCAGCAAAAAGAAGAACCAAAACATCGGGTACAAGCTGGGGCACCGCCGGGCGCTCTTCGAGAAGCGCAAGCGCCTCAGCGACTACGCGCTCATCTTCGGCATGTTCGGCATCGTCGTCATGGTCATCGAAACCGAGCTCTCCTGGGGCGCGTACACCAAGGTACCCGCTGTCTCGCCTCCGGCACGGCGGCCGGTCCCGCTGACCCATGGAGGGACGGCCCGTGCCGCCCGTGCTGCCTTCGCCTGTGGCGGGCTGCGGTCTGCTCTGTGCCACCGGCAGCCTAAGGCGAGACGACACTCCCCGGGACAGGGGCTGGGACCAGGACTGGGACTGAGGCCGGGGGTGTCGGTGAGTCGGGAGCGGCCCATGTGTGCGTGTGTCTCTGAGGGACAGCTGTGTCTTTTCTCTTTTAGGAGTCGCTGTATTCTCTCGCTCTGAAATGCCTTATTAGCCTCTCCACCATCATCCTGCTCGGGCTCATCATTGTGTACCACGCAAGGGAAATCCAGGTAAAACGTTTCTTGACCTGATTGCTGGAGTAGCTGGGGATATGAGGGGATTTGTCAGAGGGCACAGCAGTGGTAAGTATGCGTGCAGCACTTCCCTCTACTCGGGAATGCAGAAGGGATCTCTGACTGACTTGCCCAAGTTGGGGAAAATGGACCTCAGGCCCTGGAGAGAAACCCAGTAGGTGTGTATGTGCTAGGAAACTCTGCCACGGTCACCTGCGATCAGGTTGTAGGGTAGCTCAGCCTTGAGGTTACAGTACGCTTTCTTGGGGACATGCCTGCCATCTTATGTATCAGGTGTGCACTAGATTTTATTTCCCAATGACAAAATTTCATGCTGTGTATTTCATCTTGACAGCAACGTTAATTGTCTTGCCTGTGCAAAGTATGTCACCCCCATTGAAAATTTGGCATTTGTCCTTAGCAGATAGATTTCAGAATTTTGTAGGGGAAAAATGCCTTACACTTAGATAAACTGGTTCTTTAGCTTTTTCAGATTAGTTAAAGGTACCTTGAGCTGAAATGGCAGCTTTCAAGGGCAAAGAAGACTTTTCCAGTGGTACTAATCAATAAAAAAAAAATAAAAATCCTATAGCACCCTGCTTCTGTGCAAATGAATGCTGCAGGTCCAATGTGAAATGGTACCATAGTCTCCTACTTAGCGTAATGTTAGAGAAGTATTATGTTACTGAAGACTCTTTGCCAAATTGGATCCTGCCATGCAGTTCTTATACATGTAAAAATTCTGTTACTGGCTCAGAAGCCGATTTGTATGCTTTAATATCAAAGATACAGAATGCTGTTTAATGGTATTATACTCAAAATGCAAGTGTTCTGGTGAAAGAACATCGCTGTAAACTACCAGAGTACTGACGAAGAGGTTTCTTTATTAAAATTAGCAATTGGTGCTGCTGAAATGGGGGAGCCCTCTTCTCTGGTCTGTCTTCCCACAAGTGGTGCATGAGGCATAAAAAGCAAAGGAGAAAAAAAAATCCCTGTAAACATTTGAATTAATGCTTTTTCCAGAAACTTGAAATGAAAAATTTTACACAAGACAGCCAGACAGTTATAGATCTTTGTGTGCATCACCTTATGCTAAAGAGTTATTTCAAGGCTTGATTTGGGCTTTTTTCTGGGTAAATAGTTACAAATTTGCATTCCCTTACAAGTATGCTGTAGCTCAGAAAAAAAACATGTTAAAAAACATAAAGTTGTAATTTGGCTTTATGCTGGTTTTGTTTTGTTATTTTTCAATTGTTCATTTCAAAGAACTTCCCCTTGTATGCAACTGTGTGGAAGGAGTTATGCAATTGTCTGACTTACTCAAGGTTAGTATAGTTTTCAGAGCTGCCTGACAGTGTGGAACACAAACATACCACCTGTAAAACAGCAGTACTCAGTGTTTTAGTCTGAGAGACACCGAAATCATGGCAGGGCCTGGAATGAACGACAGCATCAAGGGGCTCTGTCATTCATTCTGAAAAGGGAGTGCTGCTTTTCAAGGAGCTGTTAAGAAGGAAAGCACAGGCTACCATCCTTAGATGTATGGTAGCTTTTTGACTTAGGCAAAGTCTAGTTTTGTACACCTGCTTTAAAAATACAAGACAAAGAACACGTTGAGCAGAATTTATGTCTTTCTATGATTGTAAATTTATGTTACACTTGACATCTGAAAACCAGCAATATCTCTAAAATACTTTGTCTCAGGGACATAAGATATCTTTCTCATGGTAAAGAAATTTCTGATTTTTACCTGGGTATGTAGCTCAGTTGGGAGACCATCACACTCCTAATCTGAAGGTCAAGGGTTTGGTTTCTTGTCCAGGTACAAGACTTGTCAAAGTTGGTTTGATGGGTGGATTTGATGATATGGAAGTTTCCATTCAACCTAGGTGACTGTCTTTAAAGCTGAGTATTTTTTGAAAGCACATGCCTTTGATTCTAGCATCCAACCTGCTGTATACAGTAGAATGAATCACATCTGTAGAATCATGCCCAGAGATTAGTGGTCATGTCTTGGAGGACTGTTTGCACCAGTTACTTGTTAATCCTGTTCAAGTTTGAGCATGCATTTCTAGTCCTTTTCTGAAGTGCACTTAGAATTTGACAGTTGATGTGATGTAAATTCATTAAGGGAAAAAAATTGTTCCACTGGATGGAAGAAGGTCAATGTCTTTTTCTTGTGGTGTGGTATGTATCATACTCTGCTGGAAGCAAGTCAACCTTTTGTAAATTTTTCTACTAAACATACTGGGAAAATAAAAAGATGACAGTTTATTAATTATTACAGAGTGTGAATTTAATATTTAGAAGCTGCAGGTGACCTCAAAGACCTGCAAATGGAAATTGGCTTTCTTGTTCTCTTTAGTTGTCTTTTTGATCTTGATTTCTGGTTGGAAGTGTGAACAGCCATGTTGCAGGCAAGAGAATGGGGCAGTACATAGAAACATAGCAAGTGACACTTAGTTTTCCATTAAAATGACCTTTTGTTTTGTTTTGAGAACAGTCAACAGGTCAGTTAAACCAAACTCTAGAGCTCAGCTGTCTCAGACTTGATGAATATTCCAAGGGAGCTGGAAGAGAAGTTTATAAAGACTTATAGGGATTCTTCCCAAGAGCTGAGCACACTATGCTGACGTGAGACAAGAATTTTCTGTTTTCTTCCCATCCCCCGGTTAGACCGAGGCTGGTGTTCGTGGAGAAGCTGCCGAACCTTCAGCCCCTCGGGGGTGGGGCCTTTGCCGCCGCCGCCTTTTCAGCACCGCAGACAGCTCCCCAGGCGGGGCGGGGTGCGGCCGGTCCCGCACCCTCGCCCGGTACCTCCATCGCATCCCATCCATTCGTCCCTCCGTTTGTACCGGCATCCTGGGCATGTTTCACACCCGTTTGTGTTTCAGATCCCGGAACTTACCCAGAACTCTGCCAAAGTCTCCAGAAGGGAGAGGCATTTAGGATTTAGGCCAGCATTCCTATCTGAATGCTATGTTGTCTTGTGAAACACTGGAAATATTGAAATGGTTTCATCAAATGGGTTTTCAGTGATCTCAGGGCATTAATTATTCAATGAATCTCTAAGATAAAGTGGAAACTTTTACTAAATTTAATAAATGTTAGTATTAAGACTATAATAAAAGTCAGATTAAGTCATCTGAGTTTAAATGTTAATACATAGTTTACATTGGCATTTCTAAAAAAGACAAAACAAATTACAAGCAAGTTTCCTTTACATCCCTCCGCCTTCTAGGAAAAAAAAACCCTAACTAAAACCAAACCTGTAATGAACAACAGTAACAATACTGGAGTTGAGGATAGTGGCAACCCAAATCTCCATGTTCACTTTTCAGTCCACTGTGACGCTGTTAAGACCATTACATTTGTGAGATAACAAAATATGGATTGCTCTCTCTCCAAGTTTGTGTGATTGTTGGTTCTGTTCTTCAGAACAGGTTGGTTCTTCTGTGTTTGGAAGATCAATGGGAAAATACAATTCATCATTATCCCATCCTAGAACAGGTATTTCTCTGGCAATTACTCCAGTTGAGATTTTGAAGAGGTGGAGAAAGAAAGAGCTAAGACGACAGTGTGATCCAATTATTATTGCAGTTTTTGATGCACAAATTATCACGTCCATGCATAAACAGTTTGTTACTTAATATGAGTTTATATCATTAAAGCATGGAACACATTAGTTCCATTCCACAATTCTCCAGTGCAATTTGTTGTTAGATCAATAAATAAAGTGGAATTTAAACAAGTTTTCAGTGGGAGGTCACACAGTAAAGCTGCATTTGTTTGACTTTTATTGAAAAAATAGAGCCTTTCTCTCTCCTAGTATTGCTGGAAGTGCTTTTTAAGTGTACAGTTAGGAAGTTCTAGGGTTACTTTCTTGTGTTATTCAAAGCAAAGGTTTAAAATAAAACTTCTCTGAGGTTGCTGGTTAGAGGTCATAGAATCATAGAATGGTTTAGGTTGGAACAGACCTTAAAGATCATCTTGTTCCAATCTCTCTCCCATGGACAAGAATACTCTAGTGTCTTTTGTTGGGCGTTAAATCGTAGCTTGGTATTTTTTAACATATGACAGTCACCAGACAAATATATCCACAACAATGCTTTTCCTTTGATGGTAGACTGCTTCATGTATTCCTTCCGTAGATAAACATTGCTCTTCTATTACCAGTCCCAAATAACATCAACTTGAGTGCTCCCCCTGCACAGAATGTGAACCTCATTTCCTTCTCCCTGACGCAGATGCTTTCCTGCAGAAACTCTGGAATTGTAGGTATTTGGTGGAAGTGAATAGAGGTCTTAGTTTTTTGCTATGTCTACTGAGGTTTCTAAACACTTCTAAAATGCATTGCTAGATCATACGCAGATAGAATTGGGGTTTTTGAATACATAAGCACACCTAATTCCATTTTTGCTTCTCCTGCTGCATAATCCTTAGTTTCCCTTATCTGAGTGGTCATTCTGTAGGATAACACTTGAATATTTAGATTTTGTACTTCTGTATTTGGTATTATTTTTAAAATATCCTTAAATGAAGTTCTGAGACAGTGAAAACACTACAGGAACTTTTAAATTCCTGTGGTGCTGATATGTATTTATCCATTGTAGGTTAAATAAATATTTACACAATCTAAAAACAAACAAAAACTTTCTGAAATACCTAAAGTACTTATGTCATAAGTAAACAGTAAAGAAAGAATGGAGAAGAAAAACTAATGTATATTTGATGTGTTGGGACCAGTCATTCCTTAAAAACAGTTACTGAAATTTAGAATGACTGTCAGAATTAATGAGTTAGCTCATTTTATCTAGCTTCAGATTTGGTGTCTTGTCCTTCAAATTCAGTTTTCCCTATTTACTTGGAAAGAACCTTCCAGTTTCTTCAGAAAATACGTCCTGTTTTTTAATTGGTTCCAGTTTTCCTAGGAGTAATGAGTCCTTGTTGAGACTGAGGCTTCTCTCTCATTGGGAGCAGTGGCAGATGGCAGCCGTTTTGGGAGATGGCATTTCTTCATGCAATGATCTGTAGAACAGATTATTTTTAGTACTGAATAAAGAAAAAGAAATTCCAAGTGAAGAATTATAAAATAATGATTTAAAATTAACACTATAAAATATTTAAATATCAATAGCTCTCTTCACTGAGCTTTTATTCTGCAAAGAAGTAGAAGCATCAGAGTTAGTTTATTTCTGAGTTACCTGAAATGGGGAGAACATCAGATTTCTTTAAAAATGCATTAGAAAAATTAGTTCTATGAAACAGCACAGTTGTTTTTAGGGAAGGTGTACTGCTGTTCAGGTACAAAGGTTGGGAACCACTGCTTCAGTGCAAAATTTAATTAATCCTTAACTTTGAAACTGGTGTTTCTATCCCTGTACTGCCCAGATCAGTATAGTAGACTTAAAAGACAAGATGTTTTTAAAAAGATCTTATTTTGGGATTATTTTATTAGCATGCTAGCTGATAAAATAAGAGAGGGTAAAGGGAATCTAAGCAATTAATTTATTATTTCTTTGCAAATTGTCCTATAATATGAAATAAAGCTGCTGTAGCATTTGTCCTGCTCCTAATACCCTCCCTTCCTTGGGAGAGTGAGCCAGCTCAGGCTAGGTCTTAGTGTGGAGTGGTGGCTGATGGGAGCTGATTTAGGAGCAAGTTGCGACGTGGATAGGTTAAGTTAGATGCCGAAATGTTTCCTAAAGGCTTCATTGAAATAACTTGGTCAGTCCTTAAGTTCTTGAGGTAAAAAAACAAGACAAAACCAGCATTGTTTGGAAATTCTACGTCATTTTAATTCCATCTCAGTTAATTTTTTGAAACATTTGTTTGGATTGCTCTGGGTCACCCAGTGACTTCTCTACTAAATCTGTTATATAATAATGCACATATTCTTTTTGTTTTCTTTGCTATTTTTCCCTAGTTTTAAAATTATTTAATAAATAGTATTAAACAAGATTAATGTTGTTTTAGTGAACTGGTCACATTTTCCTGGTTTGCATATTTATGCAGATCTGTCTTATCTGTTCATTCTCTGTTACTCTTCTTGTACTTGAATGATATTCCGAGGGTTTTTACATTATTCTTCTTTGTATCTGCTTGAAGAACATTTTTGACTCTCAACCCATCACATGTGTTTTTGGTGCTGATGCTGGATGGAAGCCTTGTGCATGTGATAATTTGAGGAGATTATTTAAGTTGTGTTTAAGCAGCTGTAGAAGGTGGGATTTAAAACTCTGCTATAATGAAACAGTTGTTAAGCTGTTAAGAACATAGTTAAAAGGAAGACATACCTGTCATGGACATTGACTTTGTAGAGACTGCTGATTCAGTCAGTTTAATGCAGTCATTTCCTGGTGGATCTGCTTAGTATCTCAAATGAATATAGTAACATTGATTGGTGAACTTTTATTTCTGTGCCTCTGATTTGGTGTAAAGGTTTGTAAGATTTTGTATAACCAAATATGCCTCTGTAATATGATTACAGATCTAAAGAATCTCAGATGTGATTCTTTCTGTGAAAGTCCAAACTAAATTAAATTAGGAAATTGTATTGTGAAATATCTTTATAATAATGAAAGGGGGAAAAATTATATTATTTTTTTGAAATAAGCCATTTCTATTAATAATGATGAGTTAATTATATAATTTTTTTTACTCTCTTACATTTTTATAAGCTTGTGGTGATTTAGTTTGATGCATAATTACAGTTTTTTCATGGGGTTGTTCTCCATACCTTTAGAAAAAAATCTTGATATCTTGGAGTGTCCCCTTTTTGCCTTTATAGTCCTTGGCTGTCAATTCTTAGCAGTACTACCTGCACAGAAAGTTACGGGATGGAAAGAATGTTTTTTTTAGGAGCATCTTTTATTCTTTGGGTAAGAGCACTTTTCAACACAAACTTGTTTTTTGACATCGTTGTGCTTATGTGTGGCCTGTCCAAGTAACTAAAATATAAAATTCAGATACACTTTTTTATGAAGTTTTTCATGATACAGTTCTGGAAATTCTCTGAGACTATAAAGAGTTTGAGCCCTTTACCTGGTTTGTGAATACGTTTGTAGAAACTGGCTAGTGACATTGTTCTGTGCATTCACCAACATCCTCAGATACAAAACTAACTTCTTTTGTTTTAAGTAGCTTTACTCTCTGAGTTTCTGATCAAAGTTGTCATTGTCTGCTTTGAGTATGTTTCTCTTTTCTGATCTGGTATTGTACTAAACTAACAAGGCATTATATATATACACATACCTATACAAACACCTATGTTATGATATTTACTTTCATCTTTTTACTGTGTGGCACTAAAAATACCAAGTTTATTTGGAGTTGAAGATTGATTTATCTGTTGCCTTTACATTCTTCTATCATATTTTAAACTGAGTCAGTGCTAAAGGTATAATTTTTCTTGAATTGCATTTCTGCAAACAGAAACCTTTTTGAAATCTTTGAAGATGGTAGGTAAAAAGGGATGACACTTTTTAAATCAGACCTTTTTAAAGGTTACTTTTAAAATTAGATTTTGAATCTTTAAAAGAAGTTTTTAAATGCTTACAGTTTGATATGTATCTGAGAACTGAAATATTTACCTCTGTTAATTTACTCTTTCTTTTGGAAATTCACAGAGCAGTTCAAGTATTTGATATCTCTTTTTCAGTTGAGCTGGTTACTATACATCCATATTCTATGTGTTCTAGATACTATAACCTCTTCATAACTCACTGTGTTTAGCACTACTGTGATTTGACTGACAGCAGATGAAGGCTAATTGCAATACTCAAACATGCATAAGCCTTATTGTAGTTTGAAAGTTTGGCCCTTAATACCAAATAGAACATTTTCTAGATACAAACCAGCTTTTTTTGGTGGTGCCTGTACATATACATACATTCCATTGCCTTTCTAGTATCAATTAATTTATCTAGTATGAGATGACCACAGGTAAGAGAAAATGCATGTTGCTCACATTTGATTCATGGAATGTTTCTTCAGCTTAATTTAACATTGTATTTCTTTGTCTTTAATAGTGTTGCAATGGAGATTGGAACTTTGATGGCTTGACCTTAACCAGCTCCCCTGTCCCACCCAGCAGCTCTCACTCTCTTTCCTTAAGGATAGTAAATAATATGAAAAGTTAGTGAGCAGCAATAAAGATGGGGAAATCCCTTACCAGTTATTGACCCTCGCAAATCAGGCTCAGAAAAATGAATTTAGTTTATTTTCAGTTAAAAGTCGAACAGGATGGTGAGAAACAAAGACAAAAACTAAGATACCTTGCCCAGCACCCTATTCCCATGCTCTCCTTCATTCCTAACACCTCTTTCTTTTCAGCCATGAGTGACACAGGGGTTATAGGTAACGGGAGACAGTCCATTACAATTCCTGTCTGCCACTTCTTCTTTCTATGCTTTTGCTCTGCTCCAGTGTGGTTCTTCCCCATGGCCCCATGGCCTTGCTCTCGTATGAGGTCCTCTATGGGTTGCAGTATAGGCCTTCCGGCATGGTCTTCTCCATAGGGTACAGGGAGATACCTCTTTCACCATGATCCTCTTTGTGGGCTGCAGAGATGTCCCTGTTTCAGTGCCTGTTGCTCTTCCTTCCCCTTCTTTTTCTCTCACCTTAGAATTTCTGGTTGTTTCCCTCAGATTTTTTTCCTCACTCCTCAATGCCTTCTCACACAGAAGGACCACAAACTTCAGTGTTGAGCTCCATTATGTCCAGCAGTGGCCATGACAGGGCAGCCTATGACCTCTTCCCCCAAACACCATTCCTATAGCCTCCTCAGTACCAAAACCTTGTCACTGACACTCAGTAGAATAGGGTGGAGGGAAATAATAAAAAGACCTGAAAAACAGATGCACAAATATAGAAATTTGTTGCCTATTATAGTTACCTTCTTTATTTCTTGTAGTATTGGTTTAACTATAATATAGTTAATTTGTGGTTATTACTTTTTAAACAGGTACTTTCTGAAAGACCAACAGTGCATTGAAACAAGAATGTAGCATTCCTTTTTGATATCTAAAAGACATACAAAGAGCGATCAACTTGTACTTTTAACTCTTGAAAGATGGAAAACAAAAAGCAATGCAGATGAATGACTGTTGGAGATACCATAAAACTCCTTTAAGAGTAATTGTTGATATTCTGCGCTGATATAGGCTGTAATTTATTTTGTTTACAAGTAAAATTTATTCAGGAAAAGATAGATAAATAGCTATGTGCATGGTGTGCGGCATGCTGAAAATTCTCTGATATTTGTTGAACCTTTGCCTTTTAGATTTCACCATGAGATGTTTTTTTGAGATTTTGTGGTCTTACATGGTTTTGCATCCCATGTTGATCCATATTGGTTCCTGAAGCTTGAAGAAAGCTTGGACAGAAGCTGTTATATCCCTGGCTGAAGCATGAATACACTTCATATTCATAGCATTGTAGAAAGTATCTTCAATTTTGAATTTAGAAAATTTTTTAATTTTTAATTTTTCTTAATTTTTTATCAATGCTATGAACATAAGAAATTTTGCAGGCTTAATTCATCTAGAGATCTGTTCTATCAGAAATGATCAGAAAATGTGGGGAATTCTTACTAAACAGTATGTGAAAATTTAGTTTCATATGCAGTTTTAAAATAGTGAATAAAAAAATCTTTCTGCTCTTATCTAAAGTTATGTTGCACATCATAGTTTTGTAAATATGTAATTTTATTTTTAATAGTAATTGGCAGCTCTGAAAATGAAAGTATTTTACAATGGAATTATAAGAAGGGGTGTTAATGACGTATTAAAGTTAACCTTATATTTTATTATTTCAGTTGTTCATGGTGGACAATGGAGCAGATGACTGGAGAATAGCCATGACTTATGAGCGTATTTTCTTTATCTGCTTGGAAATACTGGTGTGTGCTATACATCCCATACCCGGGAACTATACATTCACATGGACAGCTCGGCTTGCCTTTTCTTACGCTCCATCCACAACAACAGCTGATGTAGATATTATTTTATCTATACCAATGTTCTTAAGACTGTATCTTATTGCCAGAGTTATGCTTTTGCATAGCAAACTTTTCACTGATGCCTCATCTAGAAGCATTGGAGCATTAAATAAGATAAACTTCAATACCCGTTTTGTTATGAAGACTCTAATGACAATATGTCCAGGAACTGTACTGTTGGTTTTTAGTATCTCATTATGGATAATTGCTGCATGGACTGTCCGAGCTTGTGAAAGGTAAGGTTATTCTGTTTGTTAAGTTATTTCTCTCTGTCTTTCTGGTTTTCTCTCTTGTTTTGCCCCTTCAATTTGGATCCAGAGGACCTAAATATTTAATGAAATGGAGCTTCCAGATGCTTGGTATTTTTGGTGTTGATTTGGTTATATTCTGCATCACAGACTTTCAGAACTGCTTTGTCTTTTAATCTGAGGTATTTCTGCAGAGAGGTCTGTGCCATGCTGTTTGCTCTAGCATAGTGATTTGATTTCAGTGTTTTGATGCAAATTTAGTTGTTTGCTAAAATGTGGTGGAGATACCATAAAACTCCTTTAAGAGTAATTGTTGATATTCTGCGCTGATATAGGCTGTAATTTATTTTGTTTACAAGTAAAATTTATTCAGGAAAAGATAGATAAATAGCTGTGTAAAATTCCGATGGGAGATGATTGTGTTGTTTTTTGGTTTAAGTTTTATTGTGCTGTAAAAGGAAAAGGGAGTGCAAAATATTGTTTAGGAGTTGGAGAGATTGAAAATGAGGAACAGGCAGAGCAATTGCAGTAACACAACTACTCTTTATTCTCAAAATCTAAGAAAAACTGTATCTGAGAGGTAAACAGTTTCCAGTCTGCTCCTCCCATAGACTGCACTGTAGGTGCAGAATAAATGGTGATCAGTGCTGACATTTTAAAATTTATTTTTCAAACATAGTCTTAAAAAAATAAAAATTGAGATTGGACTGGATTGCTTAGGAATGTCAGAGAGGTTAGCTCTAAGGAGGCAATTAGGATGATTCTCTATGAAAGTTTTAATATCTGGGACAGCTCCAGGATTCTAGAATGAAATGTTTCTTGCTTAAGCTGGAACAACTTCAACATATTTAAGTAATTTCTGCTGATGGGTGTAGACCATTTTGTTTTTCCTCTTCCTTTCCATGTCTGCCCATTTTATAAGCAATTTAGGGAAGTCATTTGTAACAGCTGATTCAAATCAGCAGTTAAGTTACCCACTGTTACTGTTAGATTACATTGGGAAGTTACTCCTGGCATTAATTCTCAGTCTGCTACAAAGAAAAGTAGCTGAACTTATATACTGTGTGTAGAGGTCATGTTGATGTTATAGTTTTTATTGTTAAGGTTGTCAGAATTGTAGAATGTAGTTTGTTACAGTAGATGTGTAAAGTCAGTGTTGTTTCCTCATCTTATGGCAAGATTAATAACATGAGAATGTTCTGAAAATGCCCTGTTAACAGTGACATATCTTAGTTTCAAAATATTCCCCATAGTAGAAGCAGGCAGAGCACCCTAGATATCAATTCTGTGTAATAGTTGCATTTTAATAAGCATGTTTTAATTTCAGATATTGTTGAAATTGTTTTACATTCTTCACCTCTGTTTTCACCAGTTTTCTTTTTCAACAGAATTGATGCTCATAAATTTTTCCATTTCTACTCAGGCATTTCCCACAGACTGTCACTTCTGAGTGGTTCTGAGTAGCTTCAGCATCCATTGCTGTCACTGTTTTACACATCACTGATTCATAAACTGTGGTATTATTTTGATTTAAAAGTAACAATAAGTAGTCATTATGTTACTAACTTTTTAACAGGTATGCATTCAAAATAATCATTCAAAATAATCTTATACATTTTGTGCTTATAAGATTACTGAAAAATATAAACTGCTTTCCAAATTCTTGTAAAACATTTATTTGTTGGTTTAAAGATAGCAGGACAAGTATGTATAGTGTGTAAGTAATACAAAAAGTAAAAGAAGCAAAAACTACTGCATCTCATTTTCCAGTCAGAGAGAATGGAGACCACAGTATCACAACATTTGGTTTCATGAGTTTTCATTTCTATTTAGAAACTGTGAGATTTTTGCATCACTGCAAACCCAGAAAGAAACTTTTTTGTTTGCATTATGGCTTGAGAAAACCATAACAGTTTACTGTAATTTAGACAAAGTTATTCCATCACCCACTGGCAATTCCCACCCATGAAGGAGAATCGGAACATGAGTGCCGAACTATACATAGATTTAATAAGATTATAATTAAAATACTAAAGAACTGGTATTGATCCCAATACCAATATAAGATATTTTATCCATCCAATTCTATCAATGGCAAGCTGTGCACTCCCATCAGCAGACAGCAAATGCTAGATGCTGTGACTGCCACAGCTTTGGGATACGGGCAAGGCCTCAGGGATCATACACCGAGACAAGAAGTTCTCTGGACTGCCACTATAAAGGGAAAGAGACAGTTCAAAAAACTTGCTAATTTATATCGGATGTATGTTCATGGCATAAAATAATCCTATTGGCAAGCTTGAGTCAAGTGTGCAGGCCTTGCTCCTCCTCATCCCTGCACCTGACAAGGCTAAAAATCACCAAGACCTTGAATTCTGCATAGTGTAGCTGGCTATAAATTAAATATTTTCATTAATTCAGACACTAGAGTCTTTCAGAAGTCCAGTTTTGCCCAGAAGAGAAGTTAGTCCTGTGTCACCCAACTAAGGAAGATTTCTTTGGTATACTGACTTTAGGGTTGCAAAGAAATTTTCTTGAGCTGTCTGCTAAAATGGTAATGGATTTTTCAAATTTCAATTTATGTGCAGTTGCTACCCTTAAAGTGACTGTAGTGGTTTGAACCGCAAGCCACTGACTCCTCTAAAACTGAAACAAAACAAAACTGAAAGCAAGTTAAATATTTTAGTTACTATCAGATTAATACATCTCTAGCATAATTGTCTTCTGTTAGTGGAATCCAGTCCAAGATTATGTTCCCTCACCTTTAACAAAATTGTCAATTTTTTGTTTAGAAAACAAAAAAAGAGATACATTTTATCTTTCAAAGTTAGATATTTTTGTCATTTGTTCTAGCTGCACAGCCAGTTTTGTGTGTTTTGCTTCATACTTTCCCTTGGGAAAAAAAAAAGTGTTTTGCCTAATGAATGGTAACTGGCTCTGGATTCCAATTACTAATTAGTTCATCAAAAAAACCTGTAGATCCATGGTCTATAGAAAAGTGCAATCTTAAGGAAAGCTGTTAGAAAAAAACCTTACACAACAGAATGCCATCTGAAGCTAACCGTTCCTTCACGTATTGTTGGAGACAGATACAATAGCCCTTTCTCATGGGAAAGGACAAATGTGACTGACAAATCCATTCTGTGCTTTGTATAGGTTGTAGACCTCAGAGTATATTTATTGAGATATTAATGGCTTTGATTAGACACTAGTCAAAAATGTTGTTTTTTCTTCCTCAGTTTTAAATGAACAAATTTATTTGTTGGAATAGACACAAAATGTATGTACACAAAACAATCCTGAAAGGAAATGTGATCATTAGAAGGAGTATTTTTTTATTCTGATTAACACTTTATGTGAAATCCTAATCAGTTTTGATACGCTAAACAGAAATTAGGAGTTATTCAGAATTCTGGTGACTTTGCTTCGATGAGGGGAATTTACACGAATTAAATTTGATGGTGTTAAATGATTCTCAGCATCATTCCAGTGCAAAGCTTTATGTAAAACTACTATATAACATAAAGTGAAAAGCTTTGCACTAGTGGTTTTAGTATTTCTTTAGTATATTAAATCAGTTAGCTTATCATTCAAATTGGAAAAAGGTGATGGCAATGAAATTTAATAGATTAAAATATTAAAATGGAGGTGAAATAGTCTCATGCAATTCCGTGGTGAAGGAAGAAGTTGCAGTAGTCTGCATCCTTACTGTAAATTTGCATACTCAGCAAAAGCTATTGCTGCTGAATGACAGCTAATTTTGAAGCTGTGGGTCTATTACAAGTCATGTTTTTTCTTATTGCAGGCTGTCCTGAGAACAGGAAGGCAAATTTGGAAGCACCACATTTAATAGTAAGGAGAAGTAACATGAAAGACTATCCTTATCCACCTCCCTATGAAAACCATATAGGAAGGATAAGGGTTAGAGGCAGATTCAGATGTTGGGTGAATAAGGACTTCACTGCTTCCATGGTCATTTGTCTGATCTCTTGTTAGACACTGAACTAAGGCAGGACATGTGTCTTTCTTGATACCTTAGTGGTTGTATTATTAGTTCCCAGAATGCTAATTATAGCCAGTGACACTTTGAGTTGGTGATGAGCAGGGTATTTTCCAGGACTGCAGTTTAAGGTCATCCATGAGGGTAGAATCTGATACATATAATGATGGTAGACTGCCAGCTGAGCATAAATGGGCTGTCAGGATTTCAGAGTGATCTGACTAACAGAGTTTGTGAGAAGAAGGTGAGGAACACACAGAAGTGTTTCTATATACATAGTGCAAAAACTTGCTTTTTTATTCTCAGATTTTAATGTCTTTTTTAAGGGGAAGGTTACATTACAGTGCATGAAGGTGAAATCCATTTCTCTTCTCCGCTCACTCTTGCTTTCTATACATAAATAACCATTTGTCTTAATTCTTGTAAATGTAATGCCATCACAAAGCTTTCAGTAAGCTGCTCACACGAGACAACTGCTGGGCAAATGCTAAGGATTCATCTGGTACAAGCAGGTGGATGCACTGAGACTTTCAGTTGTAATTCATGCAGGGAGATACATTTCTTAGTTATCTAATTTCCCTGCACTGACTTCTTTGGTTGGCTTGAGGACCTTGTCTGAGATTGTACACGGCCTACATAATCCCAAGGCTGCACTCTGGAAACTGCCTTTGGCAGTCTCTGCAGGGCCAGTCTGAAGACCATTGCTAGTATTTTAAAAAAGAAACAACAAAAAACGAAAAACAAACCAAAACAAAAGCAACACAAACAAGGCTTGAGTATTTAGTTTTAAACCTATTAAGCTATTTTTAGCCCTGAAAACTCAGAAGCAACAATTTATAATTTTTTTTTTAAGCTAGTAATCTTAATTGCTGTCAAAAAATCAAATAATGTTTGTTTGTTGACATTGGTAGCTGTTATCACAGTCCTTTCTCTTGGCTCACTGAAACTAAAACATGCCTTTTGTAGGTCAGGTTTCTTCAGGAGTGGCACAACTTAACTGTTGAATATTCAATACAACAGTGATCGAAGATGACCCATCATCTTGACTCAAATCTCTGCTATGAATGATGATTCTCTGCCTTCTAGTCTTAATTTCTGGTGCTGCAGACTGAGTGCAGATTAACTGTGAATGTTGGGTTACTTTTTTATACAACTTGTATCTCAGCTACTCATAATAAAATCCATGGATAATTGGTTGCATTTTAGTTGTAAATGTTACCAGTAGACGTCAGATTTCTTGTTTTTATCAAACAATGATGGCCACAAGGAAGTCTGTTGCAAAAGTCTGAAATTCATAACCAAAAAAGAAGAGTTCCAAATAAAAAATTAGTTTGCTAGGTATGTTCACCAGGATTAATTGCTAAATGGTGTGTTCTTCAGCTGCTTGGTGACAGAACAGTTTATCTTTGCTTAATGGAGGAAATAGAGGCACCTATTTTAATGTCTGTAGAGTTTGATCACTCTTATTTTAAACGTCTATCTTCCTTATATTTGGAACAGTCTGTGCAATCTCAGCAAAAGAGTTTTGAGAATACAGGTTAATAATATGCTTTTGCCTTTGTTTGGATTAATGAAATTAGCTTTATAGCAATGGAGAGTAACAATAAGTGGTGGAGTAATTCAGTCATGCCATCACAAAATAATTATCAAGTCAGGATAGACTGGTGTTTCTCTAGTCCAAAATTAGCAGACCCAAGCAGGGGGGAAGAAAGTGTAAAAGAAAAGTTAAAAAACAAGCGCAAAAAATTTCCTTGCTTAGCTGAAAAAAGATCTTATATCTGTTTGTCAGGGTCACCTAAGTAGAGCAGGAAAGCTTTTCTTTAGGTTAAATTCTTTTTCATTTACAAAGGATTTGTATGTACAATAGTTGGATGGGAACAGAATGAAGTGGAAAAACTCATATATAGTTCCAAGACCTCAGACCAACTGTGAACGAAGTCTGAAGAGAATGAGAATACCCTCAAAGTAGTAGATATTCTTCTACCAGCTTTCAAGGACAAAGTGTTTATCCCTCCACTTCTTTTTTTCACCATTAATCTAGAGTCTGTAAAACATAGTTTGGGGAGTGATCTTTCTTCTCTTCGGCAAGGCTGATTGTACCCACTCCAAATTCTTTAAGAGAAGAAAGCAAGTAATTAGAATTTTGTAATCATTATTTCATTACCCAATCCAAGATTCTCTGGTGTGACAATTAATTTCTTTTCCTTCTTGTTTTAACCAGTGCCAGAAGCTGTTCATAATATTTTGTTTCAAAAGAATCAGAACTATTTACCAAAATACCTAGAAAGCAGTGCATAGAAAATATGACCGAACTGAAAGAAAAATCAATTTCTTATCAGTTCAAAATATAATTTGTTGGTGCAGTAGCTCATGTGAAATGGGGGTTTAGGTTTTACTCACGGTTTTCTTTTTCTTCTCAAATTGAATATCATGACACAGTGAGGAGTGTAGATCATGCCTGTCACTTCAGTTCCAATAGATTGGCAGTATGGCCTTAGATATCAACATACTACTTTTAGTGGGATTTAACAATTAATTCATAAAAAATCAAGTCCGTGAAGTCAATTACATGTAATAGTGCACAGTTTAAACACATTTCTTGGAAGTTCTACTTAGGGATGTAGCTGTGCTAGATCTCTATACCTGCCAAAGGTGCCATAGCTTTACATGTTTAAAGATAACTTCAGTTTGTACCAGGTTATGGGATGCTGTTTTCTTTATGCAGAAATTAAAAAGCCTTAAAGCCTTATATTAAAATTGCTTATTTAAAGGATCCCCAGCAGTGTTTTCTTCAGTGCAGCTCAGTTATGTATACAAGCCCATAATCCCTGTGGAGAACATTTTATATTTAAACCTGCAAAAAAGTTCAAAAGCAATTACAGAGAACCCTAATTTGTGTCATGCTGCAGACTAATTTTGTGTCATGCTGCATACCAATGACCAGCGATATAAAGGTCCCATTTCCAGCCCTTCTGGGATACTATTGAGATTTATGGAATTATACTGAGGTATAAAGCAGTGAGACCCAGGGAACTATAGACTGATCAGTCTCACCTCCATGCTTGGCAATATCATGAAGCAGATCCTCCTTGAAACTATGCTAAGGCACATGGAAAATACTGAGGTGATTGCTGTCAGCCAGCATGGCTTCACTATGGGAATATTGTGTCTGGTTAATTTAGTGGTATAAGCAGGGTCTAAGATCTGTGAATAAAGGAATCATAGAATCATAGAATTGTTTGGGCTGGAAGGGACCTTAAAGATCATCGAGTTCCAACCCCCCTGCCATAGGCAGGGACACCTCCCACTAGACCAGGCTGCCCAGTGCCCTGTCCAGCCTAGTCTTGAACACCTCCAGAGAGGGGGCATCCACAACCTCCCTGGGCAACCTGTTCCAGTATTTCACCACCCTCACTGTAAAGAATTTCTTTCTTATGTCTAGTCTAAATCTATCCCCCTCTAATTTATATCCATTGTTTCTAGTCCTCCCATCCGATATTATGTTAAAAATTCCTTCCCCTGCCTTTCTGTAGGACCCCCTCAGGTACTGATAAGTTACTATGAGGTCCCCTCTGAGCCTTCTCTTCTCCAGGCTGAACAACCCCAACTCCTTCAGCCTGTCCTCATAGGGCAGTTGCTCCAACCCCTTGATCATCTTCGTGGCCCTTCTCTGGACCCTCTCCAATAGCTCAATATCCTTCCTGTGTTGAGGGCTCCAGAACTGGACGCAATACTCCAGGTGGGGTCTCACCAGTGCTGAGTAGAGGGGTAAAATCACCTCTCTGGACCTGCTGGTCACACTCCTCTTGATGCAACCCAGGATTTGGTTGGCCTTCTTGGCTGCGAGTGCACACTGCTGGCTCATGTTGAGTTTGTCATCAACTGACACACCCAAGTCTTTCTCTACGGAGCTGCACTCAAGCCACTCTCCACCCAGCCTGTATCTGTGCTTGGGATTGCTTCGACCCAGGTGCAGGACCTTGCACTTGGCCTTGTTGAACTTCATGAAGTTTGCTTGGGCCCACTTCTCAACCCTGTCAAGGTCCCTCTGGATGGAATCCCTTCCTTCAGGTGTATCAACTGCACCACACAACATGGTGTCATCTGCAAATTTGCTGAGGGTGCATTCAATCCCACTGTTTGTATCTCCTACAAAGATGTTAAATAGCACTGGTCCCAGTACTTGGGATCCTTGGGGAACACCACTCGTCACTGGTTTCCACTTGGACAATGAGCCATTGACTGCAACTCTTTGAGTGCGACCATTCAACCAGCTCCTTATCCAGCACGTGGTCCATCCATCAAACCCATTCTTTTCCAGTTTGGAGACCAGGATGTCATGCGGGACAGTGTCAAATGCCTTGCACAAGTCCAGGTAGATGATGTCACCGATTGTGTTACTTCCTTTGTCCACCGATTATGT
>VZTY01000398.1:238420-257825 GCA_013400935.1 Turnix velox | reverse complement strand
TATATATACATATATATATATGGATGGAACTAAAACAAACGTGTAAATATTTTTGCAGTAGTATTACACTCAAATCTGGTGGAGTTCTGAAACAAAAAAAATATAGCCATGATAAACACTGAAAGCAGTGGTATGTTCTGAGTTTGCTGACTCGGAGATGAGCCATAACTCAGTAAGAACTTTCTAAGACCTTGAGAATTTCTACATTTATTTTTTCAAATCTTGGCTCTGAAGTATCTTTATGCTGAATTACAATACCTTGAACACTATAAGCTCCTATTCTGCTAGCAAAATCTTGTTACATATTGTAATACTTGGGAATTCTCAGAGGAAGCATCCTTATAGTGTAGTAAAAATTAAAGTTACTTCGTATAATTGGCCTTAGAAAACAAATCATGACAAATAGGCAGATAAAAGTCACACTCATAATTCTCTGCCAGGACTTAGGAAGTGAGGAATAACTCCACAATCTTCCTTCCAGTTTACCTGAGAAGTTAACACAGCAGCAGAAATGAGGAGCTAATGCAGAAAACTCTTGAGGATTGATCTCCTCTGGGCCTGGGGATTCTACTGAGGCCCTGGTAGACATATAATCACTGCTGTGCTCTTCAGACTAAGTGTAGTTACAAGGGGTTAAAAAGATTGGAACTATATAAAAAAATAAACTGATGCTGATTGAGCCTGATAACATTCTTAATTCTCTTTTCCTAGGGCATGCATGCACCCACAGAAATTATTTTTTTTTGTCACACCCAATAGATTTGAAAAGTGATGTATTTTTTGTTTGCCTCCAATCAGTTCTTACTTTCCAGAGTATTAATCACTGTTCTACTATAACAGTCAAGGTCCTGCTGCATTCTCTCAGAACAGAAGAAACATAACAGTGAAATATGACCCTTGGGCTCCTGGTCTTACAATCCTTTATAATAAAGAAAGGCTAAGGATTTGCTATAGACTCTGTTGAGTTATAGGGTTTATCTCCCAAATGGGAAAGCTCCATACCTCATACATGTCAACAAAAAGGAAGAAATATGAGAAGACCATTGGACAAATAAGAGCAATCTATAACTCATATCTGGCAGTGATGTATCATATGTATTAATTGCTTGAAGAGCCAGATTTTCTTTTCACATTTCGGTAAAAAACAATCCCAGTTTATGAAAATCTGAGTGGAAGAGGACTAGTTTTTAATCTGAGCAGGCCCACAGAACTGCATCTCAGTGCCCAACGTGGCACATTTTAGAATGTATTAAGCATTTAGGCCTTTGGTTTGACCAAATAACCCAGGTCCTTCTTTATTAATTAAGATTTTTAAGTAAATGCTTAAGCCCAGTTCATGAATGAATCCGGAAGAATGAGTCATCATTCCAAAAGGGTAAGTATGCTTAGATCACATTAAAATACTTTCCTGAATCCTGACTATGCTGTCAGTCACAGCACACATGGAAGAGTGTTGCTTCCAAACACAATCAGATAACATACTTACCTTCTCAGCATATTCTGACACTATTTGCTTGATCTCATCTGACTGGAGACCAACAATCTGGCCAACGGTGCTCGCGGTCAACTTGCCCTGCAATTGTGTCAAGAAAAAGTCTGGAGTTTTGGAAATGCCTGTGATTTTTCCATGGCAATTTCCTCAAACTCTACACTTAACAGAAATGTTAAAACGTTTACAAAAGTTATAAATATTTAATATCTTAAGACCAAGAAACACTCCATCCCCTCAAAAAAACTTTGCTGATGGAAATTTCTCACAACTTTTCAGCGAGCAACACTGGGTGATCTGAATTCAGATTCTAAAAAATTTACTTTTAATTTTATTCTGTACACTGAATTTTGCAAACACATTGAAATTGTGTTTGCAAATTGAAAGCCACTTTTAGACCACATTTTCAGCCAAATGGTAACAATGTGGACGTGTGAAAGAATTCATCTTTCAAATAGGATTCACATAACAAAACAAGCTTCAATTAAACTGAATTCTATGTTGAATTTTGCTACCTTTTCTTCTGTGACTGCAGCATAAACAGAAAAAATTGCTTAATAACTTAATTTCTTCTCAGTTCTCTCAGCTAGAAAATCAAAATGTAAGAATTTTCATAATTACAACAGCCTCAAAGTTCCATCATATCACTGACTACAACCAATAATGAATTTTAAAACAAGATAAACATTCAGTCTTTTCAGACTTACACTGATGGTGTTGTCTATAAATATTTATCAGTGCTCTAAAAAAACACCTTGAAAGGCATAAAATTTTCCTCCATTCTCCTCAGCAAAACAATTACTACTCTGGCTATCCTAACAAGATGAATAAAGTGAGATCATAATGCATCTGGGGTGTCTTTCCCCTGAAATTCTCCTTGTAGAAACCATTTGAAAGATGCCCTTATTTATATTGCTTTTATCATTTCAAGGCACATTATTAAGTCATCAGCCTGGTAAAAATTGCTGTCTTTCTCATCCAAACATATTTTACTCACATTCCCTTCATGAAAATGTAGTCATTCCATGACTTCTAGAGTCACCATTAATGTGATATTAGGAATAACTGCCACAATGAGCCACAATTTAAACAAAGCTGTATCAGTTTTAATTGCTTCCTACCTCTTCTGTTGCCATTGCAGCCATTCCAGTCATCAGAGTTTTAATGCGAAGCTGGAGCAAAATATGAATAATATAAACAAAAATTATTGTTTAAATTTAACTTATTTCTGCCCAGTGAACATATAAATGCAATCAATATCACTGAATATGTTTGCTTTAATGCAAGTCATGAGACCAGAGGTCTATGAAAGCTAAAAAAAGCTAGAGAAACATGCTCATATTCCAAAACAAAAGCAAAATTTTGCAGTATTACACAAATTTAAACATTTTTTGATGTTTATCAGTTACAGGTTCTATGTTCTGCTGCAGGAAGCAGCCAAGCATGGAAATTTTCCTCCTTGCACAGAAAGGCTGGGCAGTGACAACTGCTGCCCTCCCCCAGGTTAGTACTACTGTATGCATGGCACACCTCTTCTGCAGCCTGAAGGTCATCTTCATCACATGGCTCAGCTCTTCCTGCTACTGCAAGTCCTGGAGGTAGTGCAATTTTTTTATCTTCAGCCTTTGGAAGAAAAATTAACAAAATATGGTATCAATGTCCATTAATCAAGAATTAAGAGATGTAAAATTTGGTATAGCTGTGCTGGTTTTATGAATTCATTTTATGAATAGCTTTGGGAACGTTTTAATTGGGTACAGGATGGCAGGACTAGGAGTAATGGATGGACATTGGAAGAGGGGAGATTTAGGCTGGAGAGAAGAAAGAAGTTCTTTAGTGTGAGAGTGGTGAGACACAGGAACAGGGTGCCCAGAGAGGCTGTGGATGCTCCCACCCTGAAAGTGTTTAAGGCCAGGCTGGATGGAAGCACTGATGGAGGCAACCTGGTGTAGTGGGAGGTGCTCATGCCAGGGGGGCTGGATTTAGATGACCTTAAGGTCCCTTACAACCCAAACCATTCTATGATTCTATAGCATCCACACCTTCCAATTTACACCAAGTAAAATGTAAGCCTCGCTGACTTGATAAGGATTTCAGCTGTTGAAGGCTGTTTCTGCAAGCAAAGATCCCTTGTTACACAACCTTCAAGAACCATCAACCTTACTAGAAAGTGGCTTCACCAGAGTAAAATGTCTGCCACTTAGGATAAATTAGAATTTTTTTTTAAAATTTTACATATATAACTTTTGTAACAACAATATTTAATATCAGCATATAAATGTAACAAAATAACATAAATTGCCTAGTTCAGTCAGAAGAACTCATACCACTAAACTAACAAATACAAGTGAGAAACAAACTAAAATTATAGATCCCCCTATTGCACCACTATCCTTGGCTATTTAATCATCAGCTTCTGCCTTACTGGCGACTCCTGTCACACAAACAGAACACTCCAATATACAATATTCCAAAGCCAGTAAAATTTTCAAAGAAACAAAATTTATTCTATAAACATTGCTGCAGCCTGGTAGTTAGTTTGAGGTGGAAAAAAAAGGTATGTTTAGATCTCCATTTATATGATTTAAATGCCAAATTTGTATGTGAAATATTGAGATAATGAAGAAGGGCAGCCTTAATGTAATCAGTGTATTGCTGAGTCCTATAACATGGTCAATACATCTCTTCATTATCTCTGCCTGTAACAGAAGCTTCTAGCCTGAGCAGTATCTGCACTGGAATAATAAAACTGCAAATACTCCAACAATGACATTTTATGATTCCATAATCATGAGAAGCACAGTGAGGATTCTAGTTTTCAAGATGCTTTATGATTTATTTATGGCATGGTATCATGTAGCTCTGTCACATTAAATAACCTGTTTTGTAATAGACGCCTAGAAAATTGCTAAGCAAGCTGAATGTTTCTTTAAGAAACGGAAAAAAAAACCTCCTCCAAACTCTTTAATGATACCATGACAGGATGCTTAGTTAAAAGATACTCATTAAGCATCTGTTCATTACTTCATATTTTAATATGAAGTAAATTTTAATATGAAGTAAATTTTAATATGAAGTAAATTTTAATATGAAGTAAATTTTAATATGAAGTAAATTTTAATATGAAGTAAAACAAAATACCCCACCTCTTAAGTGGAAAATGTTTGCAAAATGTGATCATTGAGTACATATGAAGAAAATGCTTTAAAAAAAAAAAAAGACAGTCATGAATTGCAATTTTCACTGCACACAGATTATTCAGTTAGTCATTTTTAAGAGGCAGCAATAATAGAAGTGCATCTTATTCTGTTGTATTGCTTTATGATCTCACTGCAATCAACACTCTTACAGAAAACAAAGCAATTCTTCCCACAATAAAAATATTTAAAATTAAGGTATTTTTACCTGGTCTGTTTTCCCTGCTTGTCTGCTAAATCCATATCTCCTAAAAGAACAATAACAGCATGAAAAAAAAACATTGTAAATTTCTACCAGTTTCCAACATAAGAAATGCACTAAAATGTGAATTGTTTAATAAATCAATAGCCAGGTTCTGGCTAGTTTTGGAATGCTTCAAATAAACTAAATAAGCAGGTGTTGCAGCATATTTTCAGAACAATCTCATCCGCATCTACTCCACTATGACTTGCAAACCCAGACAGTTCATAAAGTACTGTTATCTAAAGCTTAATAAAGGAGAAAGCAATATTCTCTTTCAACTACCCACTATATACTTCTGAATTCTGGAAAGGCTCAGGAATTTGTCAGTGCAACCTCTACTCCCTCAAAAAAACCCTTCATGCATACATGCTCTGATGAATCCTGCATGGAGTTCACAGCTTTAAATATATACTCAAAATATTTTATTTACTTTTTCAGAGGAAAAATGGGCACATTTGAATTGTTAGGTAAGAAATATCACAAAGAAAATAAACAGAGAGAATGACATTTTAGATCTGAGAAAGCAATAATCTTCAGTACAACGAAGCACTGAAGCCAGCACATACACACATGAAGTGATGCCCCTGACTAACTGCTCCAACTACTTAATTTCTTTACTGGAGAAACAGGACTATTTACAAGCTTTTTATGGCTAAAAGTAATCCTCAGCAGCACTATCAATTGTCAACAGTGTCTTGTTTATTCAGTTCTCACACTGAAGAGGTAAACTCAATCCTACTTTATTGCAGTGCAATGTGAAGTTTTCAACAACTCTGAAGCATTGAGTTCTCTCCACATCTCAAAAACTTTCCAGTACAACGAATGTGGCAGAGGACAAACTTCCCAGAGAATACACAGAGTGGCACCGGCATAATAGCTTTTGTAATTAGCACTGCCATTATCACACACCCATTCTCAAGTTTTTGTAGGAGGACAATTTTATTTTAACTCAGATTATTGCATCAAGTAATGAACTGCACCAGAAGAGCAATAACAAAACTTAAACATCAGTTCTATCAACAGAGAAACCAGATGCCCCTTGGGCTTAATGTTTCACATCTGTTACAGGAACCCACCTTTGCTGAAAACTAATTGACAATATGCAAAGATGTGGCAATAAAAGTCCTTGGCTGAAATAGATAATGCAGTGGTGTGGAAAGTTCTTTACTATGAGGGTGGTGAGACACAGAAACAGGTTGCCCAGAGAGGTTGTGGATGCACCCTCCCTGAAGTGTTTAAGGCCAGGCTGGATGAGGCATTGAGCAACCTGGTCTAGTGGGAGGTGTCCCTGCCCATGGCAGAAGGGTTGGAACTAGATGATCTTTAAGGTCCCTTCCAAACCAAACCAATCTGTGACTCTAAGATGCTCATTGGCACCACTGTGCTCTCCAAGTGGACTCTGGCCTATTACATTCATGCTTATCTGTGGTAACCTTTAAGCTGGAGGCCACAGAATCAAGCACTTGTATACATTTGGAGATTCTTCCATAAGCCAGGGGCACTTCCAAAAGAAATGGGCCAAGTGCGAACCTCAGTAAATTCACCACTATATGGAATTTTGCAGAAAGTAAGAAGTAAATCCACTGAACTGTAATTCAGACCACATCAGACTACAAAAAGCAGCAGTAGGAGCTTCAACTCCATTTTCCCCCCCGGGGACTGCTTGCAAAGAGGCAATATTGATTGTGAGGCACTATCTAGAAACATGCTAAATTTCATCCATTATTATGAAGCAAAAAACAAGTGTTAAATAAAAACAGTCAACTAGCAGAATAAAGCCAGAATCTGGACTCCCACTGTACAAAACACTGTTCACAGATATGAGGACTATCCAGCCCTCAGAGAATTTATGGCACAAGTAAACAAAATCTGAAACCAAACAGGAGCAAATCTGAAAGGGTTTGAGTCTATACTAGGAAAAAAACCCTTACAATCCAAATTTTATACAAAATCCTTCTAAATATACATGATACAAGCCCTGCAAGCAATCCAATGAAGGCTCTTACCTGCCATATTCCAGAAGTGTAGCATGAACCTTTGACTCCTCATCTAGCAGTTCTTCAGCTCCCTTTTGACGTTTGTATTTTCTCTGGGGTTTGTAAACCTCCTGTCAAACAGTGAATGAATTCAGAGCTTATAAAAGGCTTCTCTAAAAGAAATTAATTGTTATCTGGAGTGATGTCTACCTCTTTTTGTTTTCCTACAAACATCATTCACTTTCTCATTTTGGAATTATGATAAAATCTTATTGAATTCACTTCTAAACAATCTTCTACAGGACCCGACTATCCATGTTTTAAAAAATTACAAGTATTTAACAACAAACATGATTTCTTCAACCATCTCCTCCATGATGTTTGAAAGGCAGATCAAACATAACCAACATCTATTTAAAAAGCTCAATGATTTAGCAAGTAGTGTGTAGCAGTTTCTAGAATTCTTACCTCTACGTGCTAATTCTATTTTTGCTCTCCTACTAGATAATTATATGTACTTATTATCTACTCAGTAATTATAGGTTGCAACAGAATTAAAGAAAGTTTTATTGCAATTTAAGAAACAAAAATTTAAGAAGTTTTGTACTAAACCCATTTGATCTCATGCTATTTTAACATGATCCTAAAACCAGACAACACTCCATCAAAAGAACCCCAAGGATTCACAAGTACTGTTTTGTGCTGACAGAGCTACTTCCAATTTAAATACTACTGCGAAGAAAAAGAGCTTATATCCTAATTGTCTACTTAAGGCACAACTGTGATAAAACTGAAAACATGGCCTAGATTAAAGAAACCTTTTTCTTCCTTCCTTCTTTCATATAGATCAACAAAGCTGCTACACAATCCCATAAAATGACATCAGAAAGAATTTTCTAACTCATGCACAAACTTAAACAAATCAAACAAAAAAAGGATCATGACATTCTCAGTATTCCCCAAATTAGAAACTGGAACCAAGATAAGCTTTACTTTTCCTGGAATTAATTCTGGTGTGTGTCTGGAAATTCTGTAATTCAACATTCCTGCTGCCATAACAAAATCAAGGTTAAAGTCTAGTATTTAGTACTATCCTGCTAGTAAGGATCCCAAAAAAACTTAAAAAAAAATTCTTTGAGATGTTCTTGGTAAATCCATTTAATAATTTTTATCTCACTCATTTTAATTCCTCAATCAATTAGATGGCATTTTCTTGACCCATTTTTCTGAAATAAAATTCTAGCCCTCACCACAGCAAACTTCATATTCACCACCAAATAAATGGCATTAAAAAGAGAAACTTCGCTCTCTTCTAGTTTATTTTACATTTATGTCTTTTAAATCCTTTGGGAGTCAGGCTCAGTATGCCTAAAAAAAGTACCTTAGAGAAACAAATGCTGAAATAAAAGCTCGAGCTTTTCCTACACATACTTCACTTCATAAAATTATATTAATAAAAGAATGGGGAAGAGAAGATTCAAGCAAGAGCATGCAAAGATTCTAAAAAAAAAAAAAAACCAAACAAAAAAGGAAGATTATGTTTTGCCAGATCTAGTTTTTTGTATAACACAAACTATAAACTTCAACAAGCAATTCCTGCACTCTAACAATTGAAATAGCTTTCAACATTTTTAGAAGACACGTAATCCCAAAGCAGATTTCAAACAAGTGAAAACAGACAGTACTCCTTCGCAAGTTTCTCCCAAATTTGTCAGTTACCCCTTGCAATTTTTGCTTCATTTTTCATCTAAATTTCTGTCATCTTGGTTTCCAGCTATTAAATAGCTGTCTACCATGTGAAAAAGCTTCTCGTGATCAATAATCTCCCACAAATCGTACTTTCACACCTACAGAAAAGCAGTGAAAATCATAAAAATAATTACAGCTTTTATGGTGGTATTCTATGTTACACTTGTGCTATATAATGTGTAGGCATCATACTATAAATATTAGTCTTGGCATTAGATCATTGATTAGCTGAACAAAACCACTGTGAGATAACCTCAATTCACTAGTCACCTTCCAGCTGCAGTAGCACTTATTCCTATAACCATTACTGATATTTAATATTCCCATTTATAGCCTTTAGACCTGATTGTGATCATAAATCTCATTGTATTGTCCCCTTGAGAAGATCAGGGTAAGTCCTTTGGCCAGAGTTACAATAATGAATTTGGCCAAAAAACTAATCGTTCACACTTGCTGGTCCTCTTTTAGCAAAGTAGATTTCCAATTCCAATGCACAATTATTTAGAGGTGACGTGCAAAAAAAGCCTTCATCTAATTGTCATCTCCTCTCCTTCTTCCAGTTCCTGTGAATAGACAGGAGAGCTTGTGAACTTTCTCAGCTGGAAATTCACTCTGTGCATTCTCCTAGACTGTGCTCATGCCTTGATGCCTTAAGAGTTAAGGCATCAAGTTAAGGATCAGTTAAGGAACTGATCCTTCAGTTAAGAAGATCAGGTACTAGCTGTAGAGGATATAAGCCTATACAGCAGTTCAATCACGTATATTGAGCTCAGCAGTAGTCAGATAACTACTATGGAAAAAATACTGCTTCCAAACCATGGCAAAAGAGTGGGATGACTAGTCCACTATATGAGCTGCCATACAGTTTGTTATACTGGCATTTAACCCTCCTATTCATGGACAGAGAATTGAGAGAGTCTGGTTAGAGCCATCTGCAATTTTCACAGAAGAGTGGGATTTCATTGCTTATTGAAGAACCTGAGAAGTATTCAATTCAAAGCACACTTGAATTTGTCATGACTTCATAAACAGTGAAGTGACAAAACCATGAGCAAATGGGGATGTAAGAGAGAAAGCAAGGATAGAACCTCAAGTTTCTAGATAAAGATCTGAATTTGGATACATGACAGTGATACAATCCATGCCCTTTACATGAACCCTGCCAGGACTGAAAAGCTTTTTAAAAACATAAACAAGATGTTTATTCAGGACTTAGAAGATCTGTATCAGAAGACAAAGAACACAAGTGATAACACCTTTCCCAGATGATATTTTCAACTTGAAGAAAACATTTCCAAAGTAGGGTGTGTGTTTTAATCAATAATTATAATAAGGAAAAAAGACAAGTTTGGAAATGCAGACATTTAAATTGAGATAAATTATATGATAAATAGTGCAATTGCCAATAGCTTAAAGCTAACGGCCTTCTGAGGGTTTCACAGCCTGTGAGCTACCTTGTGACTTCTGCTTGATAGCATGGAACTCCACATTTAGTGCAGGCAGTTGATACAGTTTATATACTTGTAGTACGTACATCTAAATGGTTTTCAATTTGTTATGTTGGCATTTGAGGCCTGTTCTAAGAATGCAGCAAAACCTGTAACTTAATTGGAACATTCTCATGAGAAAACCCAGGATCAGGTGCATTAAACAAAATCATCCACCACCATATCATTACTAAAACCACTTCTTGGTTGTAAAAATCTAAAGTACTTACATAGATATCAGTAACAGTTTTGACAGCCTTCTCTTTTCTTTGCATAAATTCTTCATCCTGCAAGACATCAACAGGGGTGATTAAAATAAGGAATGAAGATTAAATCTCAATCACCATAATGAGTTTAGAAAACCAAATTGCCACATAGCTCCTAACTGAGCTGCCCAATTATTTGTGGAAACATTAGTGATTCCCTGTAACGCAGAAAGTATTTGCTTCTCTTATTGGAGAGGTATCAAGTCTTTAAAACTGTATCCAGATCAGCAGTCTTTCTCTCCTCTGCTTATATACTTTCTGACAAAAACCACTTCACTGTGATCTCCAATTATCACTACACTATGAAGAAATGAAGTTGGGATGGACTTAACGTAAAAGAGAGGAGTTTCACCTTCTGTTATCGCATTAAAAATAATTAAAAAAGACCAAAATCCAAACTACCTCAAGCTAATAAAAATCCAGCTGTCTTCCCAATACAAGGGACATCTTTCTTAATTACTGATACTGAATTAGAGACAACATCAGTGTTCATGGTTTTAAATATGGAATTGTTTTGGAATATGCATAAATAGAACTGATAGCTCTGCACTACAGACACAAACCCAAGCTTGTTGCAGCTCTCCTACTACACCAAGGAACCTTAATATGATTGCTGCAGAAGAGGAAGAGAGGGTCACAATATCCTAATTGGCAGCATTTCACTAGTAGCAGGGGAGCACAATCAAGGATGTACGAAAAAATGATAGCAGAGTCAACTCTTGTATATTATGGTGGTTTCAGAACTGAGAGGCTGTTCCTGCACTTAAGCACTTATCATATTATAACAGGAACAAGAACTGGCTCTTACCTCTGGTAGCCTGTGAGTTTTCTGAAATTGTGATATAGAATAAGAACGAATATAGTCTCCCATTTCTTCCCTCGTTTCTATTGCACGTTTTACCAGCCACTGGGGAAAAAAACAAGTAAATCTGTGTCAGTGGAAAGAATAACAGCAGCAAAATCCAAAAGACTGCATCATTATTTTTAACACATGATAAAAGCTAAAAGCACATTTTAAGTACAGAAACAAGAACAGTTATTTGTAAACATGGTAACTCGGGGACCTGTTCTTAACAAAAGTGTTCTAAAAAACTTTGTTTTCTCCTCTGCTACATACTAAAAAGCATGGACAAGAAATCAGGTAATTCATAAGCTAAGAAACCACATAGCATTTCTTATTATAAATGTTTTACACGTAAAAGCCTAAATATTCCTCATCCTATTAAAACCATATCAAACCATACAAACTTCAATGAGCCATACTATTAATTTTACAATAGGATTCAATAATCCAAAGATCAAACTGCCTTCTCTTTAATAAAGCACTTTGGAGCACAGTCTGCTACCCCCCCAAAAAAAACACCCCAAAACTTTTCTGAATGCTCTTTGTAAATAGTGTACTATAAGATTAGTTATTTTGTTGCATGACTACCCCTTTATTTAGACTGCACTGTAACTTCTCACATTATAAATTGCTTTTGCATCTCAATTAAATTCTTACAATCATTATGGAACAAAAATTCTGTTGCAAACTTCAACTATTACAAATTCTAATTTTACAAATTCATTTCTAGACAAAAACATAATTAAATCTTCCCATATGTCATGAAAGATCATTGAAATTTTGCCAATGTGAAATTCTGTAATACAGAAAATTGGATCTTCAATAAAATCATTCCAAAAATGAAAAAGAAGCTTATCTGTTTAATAGAAATGGATGTGTACTATTTTAAACATTATTCTTCTAGAATGAATCTTTAAGGAGGAAAAAAATATAAATACAATGCCCCTTTCAAAAAAAACACAAAAAACCATGAAGTTCCCTCCTAAAAATTCATGTGGCATGAACCCTACCTCCTAGTACAAGAAATAAAGCTAAGAACATATTTGAACGAAGTATGCTTAACCATAGTACGTAGTTACAGTACATATAGTAATTCAATGAATACTTATAGCATTCATTGTTGACTGTAAACAATAATGTTATGTTTAACATTACACAGAATGATACATAATATAGAACAGAATAATACATAATATAGAAAAATACACAGCAGTAGTTCACAAAAGAAGGGAATCTTAATTTTCTGGTGTTTTGCTCTCATCTGTATCATGGAATGCCTTACAGCTCACCAGAGCTCAGTTGTATCAGCCAGCACAACATACATCCTATGCACGGTTCAAAAAAATCAAAACTCTAGAAGTTATTAATGCTGTCTCTTTCCTGAGCAAGTTATGCAGAATACATAAATCCCTTAGTTCTAGGAAGCAAAAGATTTACAGCACATATACAAAAGTGTTATCATCCCTCTCTCTTCCAAAGAAGCCCTTGGGAGCATACTTGGATAGTCCATGCAGCTTTTACACAGCCTGTGGGCTATGGTATTGTCATTCTCCCTCAAGCCAAGTTTGAACTGCCCACAGTACTCATTTCTATCACTCTGAGCAGGAGGTACTGGAGCTCTGATGGAACTTTAAGCAATTAGAAGTTGAACAGAATGTTCTGGGCTGTCAGTGTCAGAACTCAACATTGAACATGTCTTGTATCGTTAGTCTATTATACTTCTAACAGAAGACACCACACGGAACATGATCTCAATCTCATTAATCTTGGCTGTAGCCCAGGTAGAAGCTGTTGCAGCTGGATTATGTGCATTTTTATAAAATCTTCCTACTATAGATCACTTCTTGTTTTCAAAAACTACAGCTCCATTGCAAAAAGATTTATCTTCAAGCCTCTGAAGTATTCAAGAATCACCACATGCCTATAGAAGAATAAAGACTACTTCTGACATTTATAAGACCACACAAAAAGCCACAAGAGATTGAAGTACTTCATAAACAATGTTGGAGAATATAAATCTAGGGGCTGTTGACAGCTCATGCAGGAGGTCACATAAGAGATCAGATCAATCTTAGGATCCAAGTCTGAACCAGCAGCAGTCTTCGCTGCTATAAGCATGAACCCCTGGAAAGTGAGGGGAAGATGATGACAACAAGATATGAAAACACAGGCTCTTAATTGTAAAGCACATCTCAACACAAGATTGTGTACACAGTTTTCTCTATGAACGTAAGCAGAATTCACTAAGAACAACAGCACCATTTCAGCCCATCAGATTTCTCTTTTTAGTCTTTTTTTTCCTTTTCTTTTTCTAAATTCTCCTACAGGCTATGGGAGGGAGCCAGCTCAATTTAATTTCTTCATGTTGGAAAGGATTAATCTAAATTCCTTCTACCAAGTCCACCTGAGTAGCTTGTACAGCGCAAGAGCTATTTGGACGCAATGCCATGCAGAGGAAAGAGCTTCTGCATGATTTAGGAATTGACTATGTAAAATGTCATTATCAAATACAAAATTCCTACACTGGATAGCGTGGTCAGCCTATTATAGCATTTGTAGGGTTCTTTTCAGAGCAGAATATACTGGTAATGTCAATACTAGTTTTATAGTTTTCTTGAAAGACTAGCTCAGTTGGGACAAAGTAAGGAATCAACAGAACCTGAAACAGGCAGAAATTCACAGGGGCCAGACAGAAAACCAAAATTTCGAAAATAAATCCTCAACATGCAAAAAACTAAGTTCATTGAGAAACAGCTCTTCATCAAATTTGGATTAGATATACTACCTACTGGTCAGCCACTGCTATGTGAGAACCTCTTTCTCCTTCCTGCTTAGAATAAATATTTTCTCCTTTCCAGGGGTATTATCCCAAATTAAGATCTTGGCAGCACAAGCACAGCTGGAAAGCTGTGCAACAGTAGCACATTCCCTAGATCTTTTTGTGGGCAGTGCAGTCAACTGTGGTTTGCTCAGAAGGTCCCTACTAGAAGATAACAAGGGAGAAACCCCAAGTTTCCCTCACTTCTTTTAAACTGGATTTAGATTGAACTTACCGAGTTCTTTCACAGACAGGAGATAAGGGGATAATTAATGAAAAACAAGCTTGCTTAACAGTCTTCATTCCATTCTCTCTATTTATCAAAATACATTTCTGCATGCAGATGAAAAATGGGTAATGACATACCAAGGATTCTCAAGATAACACAATAACTGGAACACATCATGTGTTAGTTTAAACCTTAATAAAATGGAGAACTATGAGCAAGCACATGGTCAGCCAGTGGCGTTTAACAGCTACACAGCAATTTATTTTTCCATACAGTTTTTCAGCTTTTCCACCTAGTTTTTAAGTTATATGAACGATGAATTATACTTAAAGAAACAAACACAACTGGCTTTCATCTTATTCATATCCTTTTGGTTGAATGATTAGCCACAGAACTTGGACTAAGTTTAAGCTTATGAAGTGAAATGTTTGTTCCATGTCCTTGGCTAGCAAAGCAGATTATCAGATTCCAAAACAAGCTTAAACTTTAGTTCCTTTAAGCAGACATTCCACAAAAGGCAGCATATAAGTCCAGTTCAAAGAATTCTAAGAGATTGTTTCGTGCTTTTCTTAAACGGGGATCAAACAATACCAGACAATTCTATCACCTGTAACATCACAGTTCTTCAAAAACATTGAGATTGCTCATTCCAAAGTGAAACAAAGCGACAAACAACAATACAAACCTTTGTTAAAATGCTTATACAAGTTTTGAGGCTTTCTCACCACAAAATTATTACCTGTACAACAGGAAATATATGAATGAAATCCAGTCCCTGGATCTGATGTGGTTCCAAACGATGAGGACACTTCATTTTTGGTAATACTGACACAATTTTTTCAGTTAAGGCACTATCATAAAACAACAAAAATAGACATTTATATATGCTACAATTTTCTTTTGAGAATTACAACTTATTTTTGCAAACACAGTTAGCAGTTACAAGGTTCCCTCTAGTGGCTTCCACTGCATACAAGCTGTGAAAAGCAATCACATTTTCATTTACAAAATAGCTCTTACACTGTACTGTGTACATCATTTGTCTGTGAAGAGGTGATCGGACATCAAAGTGTCATCAGAATAACACTGAAAAAGCAGCAACTTAACTTTTCCTTATTTTGAGAGCATAGCAGAAGCACTGAGCCACCATCAGTATAAATATTACTAACATCAAAAGAGCCTGTGCCTGTGTGACTCTGAACATTTTAAATTTACAAATAAATCACCGTTGCTGCTTTGGGAGAGGAGTCTGGGTTTTATGTTGCCAGTCTTACATTCAGTCAGATGGAAAGATAACAGAAAGCTTTCAGAATGACTTAATTATTTCCTAACCTGCAGCTCTTAAGGATAATAGAGATGGCAACTATAAAAACTATTGCCACCATTTTCACACCTAGACTATATGTAATTCTATGCACTCAATGTAGTGAGTTACCTGTGATGATCTGTGCATCTCCAAGATAAATGGCAATGACCAAAAAAATCGCTATTTTTAATATGTTACAGACTTGCCAATGCTAAAAGTCTCTCAAGAAAACAGCAGGGAAAGATGCTCAACTACATTGAGAAAACAAGTATCCTCATGCGACTGTAACTCGACTGGATATTCGTACTCTGTGCAGATTTTAATTATGGCTCTTTTATCATAAATGCACAAATAGATAATGTTGTCCAGAACCCATTCCCTTTCTCAGCAGAAAAAGATTTTACAACCTCTCTAATACAGGAATTAGTTGGCTTTTTGAGCAAATTCCATGCATAATAAATAAATCAAACCAAAACAGCCACATTGGGTCACTCTCAGGAAGGAACTCCTCCTCCTCCCTATGGAGTAGAGATAACAGTTTTGTCAACAGTATCATGCTTTAAATTCTTTTTGCTGATGTCCACAGTTCCAACCCAGCACCATAAAGAGGAATCAGAGGTTATTTGCACAGCAAAACTGCAGACAGAGAGAACTCAAGAAAGGTCTAATGTTGCACTACAGTTTCCAGCAGTGTGGTCTCCCTCTGCATCATCCTCTTGTGCCAGTATAAGCATCTGTGCAGCTGCATAGAGAACTGGATCCAGAAACTGATTCATATTAAAGCTTTTTTCTTTTTTTTTTTTTGTAGGTTATAATCTGGATCATCATCCAACCCAGTTCAACGTGGTGCCACATATATTTCACTTTAGCAATGGAAGCATTAAGAATATGGCAGCCCGGAGAGGAATGAACCCACCTTTTTCGGAATAAGCTTCTTTTTGGTTTTACAATTTGTGAAACTTACATTCTGATAAACCCAGCAGCCAGCACAATGTTTTGCAAATGAGCAGTCTTGAAAACCAGGAAACTTGTATTAAAAATCTTTCTTGTAAAAAAGCAAGTATCAGTAACTCCCCACATGAGCCATTCTATCAACTTACATTTTTTGACCAATAGTGGAGTTTTCCTGAAAGAGTAAGTCAACATCAACATCAAAGTTGCATGTAGTGATACACCACGTCATGCCGCCTACCACCTAGCAAAGGAGGAAAAAGCATGATGAGTTCCCTTCTAATTTGAAGGGGTAAAACAAAACATACCTGAAAGCCTTAATTTATTTTAGAAACTACAGCCTGTTATTTTCTTCATCCCGATTATTCTTATAGAGAGACTGAAATACATATAAATAGCATGTATTTATCAATTTCTTCATATAAGACCCGTATAAGAAGAGAGAAAAAAATTCTAGCAGTGTCATTCTGAGGTCCTTCAAGCTTCAGATACTAGTTTTGAAACAACACTGAGATTAAAAATAAAAAATAGAGAACCATGACAGTATGTTAAACACCATGAACTTTTAAAAGTACGCAAAATCATAATTTCTGTGTTCACATACACACCACCACCTTCTCTGCTTGCTGACACATATGCAACACCCCACAGTACAGTGATGGAAATCATCAGCTCTGTGTGCTTCAGGCCCTATTCCTACTGATACTTAGATACATTTAAACTAGTGAGCTCTTCCATCAACTTTACATAAATTCCATAAATATTTAAAGACAACCTTGCATAAACATACTCAAGATAACCTAAATGGAAGGCAAAGCACAGAAAAGGAGATTAAAGTGTGGAATAACAGCATCACAAACTGAGGTGTTTTATACAAGGTTTCCTAACATGTTCCCCCCAGACAGTTAACCAGTATCCCCCTTTTATAGCAGCAGTTTTTATAGAGGTTGGGCACTGTCATGAAATGGCACCTTTGTAACTATACTTAGGCATGTATAAAGCTGACGCATCCATTTCTCACAAAGAAATGCAACAATATTACATCCTTCAGTCTCCCTGAAGTTACTGACCTTAGTTACTCGGGAGGCATAAAGTTTGAAGAATTTCATTTGAAGAAACTAAAATTGCATTTCAAAGTATGGCTGGGCTATGACAGAAAAAGCAGCAGAAGAGACCACTTCAAGGCTGCCATACTTCTGCCCTTTCAAAACTTGTTTCAGGAATTTCTCACAGAGTCAGCAATAAAAAACAACTCAGAATCCCTGTTTCAACCTGAACTTTGCTCACTGTCAGTAGCCCACACTTCCTGCCTAGGATAATGGAAGGTGACATTCTAGAAGTAAGTCTCACTAAGCTAACTGCTCCATTCTTACACAGAACTCATCAAGATGAGCATTTCCTCATTTCTCATTAACGAATGCTTCTTTTTAAAATTACCAAGCTATCACTAAGTATCAGGCCTTTCTGGCTATTTTAACTGCAGTTGAGAGGGTGGCAGATTTCCCCATATATGACTCATTTAGGCCACAACACCCACAAAAAAGCACTCCAGCAATTAGCATCCAACCTCTTGTAAAATAAGCCTTTCTGCACAAAATCACTTTTTACGACTGAAGAGGTCCTTTCTGTCTGAAACTGGGTCATTTTCAGAATTACTTACATAGGAAAAGCCTCACGTGCTCCAAGTATTTACTTCTTTAATCACACAGAACTGCTAAACTAACTGCAATGCATAATCTCCACACACATTATTCTTAAAAACTTATTTTAAGTATTGGTCCTACCTTGTCAAATGGTGATAATCCTTTGATTCTGGCTCGAAAATACCCAGCAGCCACCAACAGTTCCAAAATTTCAATCAACTTGATGTTTTGCTCCTCATCTTCTCTTGTTTCAACCTGACAAACAAAACAAACACTAATTCAGTGTTTCTCTACTGAATGAATGCTCCCCAAACTTTACCTTAACACAGTCCATGCATCAGGAAAAACTTTCACTTCCACTAGCAACTTGCTTGTTAATTTGGAAGGCACGGAAGAAATAGGGAATGCATTTCTTCTTGAGTTTATCATCACATCTTTTTCACACAGTTAAATACTATAATCTGCTTTTCCTATTCAAACTCCTGGTGTGCTGCTTGCCTCCAGCCAGCCAGATTGCCTCTATTGCCATAAGACAGTCAATTTTTTCTCCCCATTACACACTTTTTTCTACTTCAGGATGCCCAAAACCACCCACCTCACATTAACGTTTTCTAAAATATTTTCATAAAAACAGGAGAAATACGCCTGGAATTCCTCCTTTCTGGGCAGTGCAGCTTTCGGCAAACCCAAAGCAAGGCAGTGACAAAAAAGTGAAGCTCTGTTCTGGCAGCCTGGACGGTCTGAGCGCTCCAAAGCTCCCCCAGGACAGATCCCTTGCAGGGTGCTCTTGTCCCCGGTGAGGGGGTGACAGCCGGCAGCCCCAGGGCAGAACAGGGCTCAATGGGAGGCGCACCGAGGACCCTCCCAGTCGCCTCAGAGCTAGAGGCGGGTGAGGGGGCTTCGGGTCTCCCATCTTTTTCCCAAAATCTGCTCTGCAGCCTCCCCCTCTCCCTTCCTTTCCCCATAGGGACCTGAAAGGAGGGAGCCGGGGGAGATAGGGAAGAGAAATGCCGCACAGAAGGTGACCTACACAGGCATTGCCGGTAGCACCACAGGGCCCGGCTCCCCCCGCCCCGCCGGACCCCACCTCACGGGGCGAGAGAGGACGCGGGGCCCAGCCCGCCCCACAGCAGCGAGCCCGGGCTGCAGGCGGAACCCCGGCCCCGCGAGGAGAGGAAGGAGCCGGCGGGCAGCCCGGGGGAAGCC
>VZTY01000398.1:228025-238394 GCA_013400935.1 Turnix velox | reverse complement strand
ACGCCGGTGCAGCGGGGCCGGAGGAACGCCCGCACCTCCGCCCGGGAGAGACGCCGCTACAGTCCCTCCTGCGGGGCCTGGTGCTCCTGTCCCCTGGGGACCACCATCGCCCTCCGTCTCCAGCAGCCTGCGCCCGGCCTGTCACGTCCGCTCCCCCCGCCGCAACGCCCGGGCGCAGGAGGTGTTCCCGGCTGCCGGCTTCCCCCGCCCCCGCTCAATGGTTCGCCCGCGCTCTCCTTGCGTACAAGCTCATCCGGGCCGTGCCATTCGCGGCCGAAGGGGTGCGGAGGGGAGGGAATGGGGGAGAGGGCGGGGGCTGCGTGGCTCCCCCCGCGGCTCATGTGACTGCGCAGCGCAATCGCCGCCCCGCCCCGCCCGCGTGCCGCGCCCCGCCTGGCCCCCCCAGTGCCCCTGTGCCCGGCGCTGTCCTCCGCCTGCCCCTCGTTCTGCGCTGCCGGCCCTTTGCCGCCATTGGTGTCTGCCTCGTCCTCCCCCTTCTCAGCAAAAGAGGGACATACAAGTATTGGTGAGGGTCCAGAGGAGGGAGACGAGGATGATGAGAGGGCAGGAGCATCTCTCCTGTGAGGACAGGCGGAGAGAGCTGGGGCTGTTCAGCCCGGAGAAGAGAAGGCTCTTAGGAGACTTCACAGCAGCCTGCCACTACCTGAAAGGGAGCTACAGGAAAGCTGGGGAAGGGCCGTTTGCCAGGGGATGGAGAGACAGGGCGAGATAACCTAGAGCAGGGGCAGGTTAGGATTAGGCATTAGGAAAAAGCTCTTTGAATGAGGGTAGTGAGCCACTGGAACAGGTTGCTCAGATGGAGGATTCATCCCTGAGGACAGTCAAGGCCAGACTGGATGGGGCTCTGAGCAGCCAGTTCTAGTGCAGGATGTCTCTGCTCACTGCAGGGGGTTGGACTAGATGGTCTTTGAAGGTCCTTTCCAACCTTATGATTCCTGGCATGGGGCAGGTGGGGCCCATGTGGGAATGCGAGTGGCTACTTGCTGTCATAGACCTAACCCATAGCTTGGGTACCCTTTCTAGGCTTGGGAAATAGCTGGTGGTGGTCTTCAAGTCTACCCCAGATGTTGAGTTTGTAGGCTCTTTGCCACCACAAAGTGTGGTAAAAGTGGAACTGTGTTAGGCTAGAGACATCTTTGGGAAGTAAAAAGCAAGAAAAGGCATGTGAGAGGATGGCCTCCATCTGTTGGAGGACAGCAGGGCATTCGTGACCTTGTCTGTAACATAATTACAGAATGGCTTGGGTTGGAAGGGACCTTAAAGATCATCTGAACTAGATGCCCTTAGGCAGGGACACCTCCCACTACGCCAGGTTGCTCAGTGCCTCATCCAGCCTGGCCTTAAACACCTCCAGGAGGGGTGCAACCTGTTCCAGCATCTCACAACCTTTACAGGAAAGAACTTCTTTCTTCTATCCAGCCTAAATCTGCCCTCTTGCAGTTTTGTAATGACTGCTGTCATGACAGAAGGATCAAAACAATTATAATGAAAGTAAAAATATGCCAGTTTGTCTCAGACCAGGTACTGGTGGAACCACAGGCCACATCCTAATTAGAGCTGCAGAAAGCCCCAGAGGCTAACATGCTCACCAGAGCAATACAGGCTTTCTGCTATTTGTCTGCCTTCTCCTCATAGAGCACTGTTAGGCTCTAATTTGATTGACATGGAGAGGAAGACTCAAACAATCAAAAAGCATGGATAAGAAGAAGGGCTGGAGTGGAGGAGTGTTTGTGACCTCCACAGGCAGTGGTTGGTGCAGGTTATAACATGACCACTGAAAACAAACATCAACTTGCAGAAGGCTACCTGAGCCATTGAAATTCCTTTACAAAGAAAAATATTAAAGAAAATGAATAAATAAAAAAGCAAAGGGTGGTACAGAGTTTTAAGTAGTAACTGAGTATCAGATAAAGAAGAGATAAAACTTTCCCTGGAAATTTTAACTGTCTTTGGCTGCTTAAAAGCACAGGAACGGAGAGGAGGGAGATGCTGCTTATTGGCTCCTAGGATCTTTAAAGCTCATGCAACTGGCACTCAGAATCACAGAGCTTGCTTAAAGTTACATACTTACAGAAAGCTAATAGGTTCTTTTAATTTGCTTTCTGTTTGTGCAACCAGAAAGACTGGAAACTCTTTTCTGCTTTACAGTGAAGGCAGGAATTTTCCTTCCTTAGCTTAGGAGACAAAAAGGAAAGGCATGAAAATACAAAAATCTGTCTCCGTTTGCATTACAACATCATCTTTGATGACTTAAAGCTCAATAAAATACTCTATAAAGGGACTGCTTCCCAATACCTAATTGTTATGCAAATTCATCCAGACAGAGCCGTTGTCCCCTCTGACATCTGGATAATCAATCTTCTAAATACCAATTAGGTTTAAAAAAATCCCAAGAGGGCACTATCTATAAAGAAGAAACCTCCCTTCCTTCAGATCTTTAGATTTTGTGCTTGCAAATCTCAGCTTTAGTCTTTGTTTTACTTTTCCCTGACCGGTTTTGATCTGTGAAGGCAAGCCAACTTCTGCTTCCTGTCTCGATTTTTTCAGTTCCATTAATGTTGATCCCATGAAGACTGAGCTAAAGAGCTTTCTCCATTTTTTTTCTAGCCAGGCGATTCATTTTGCTGTTCAGCCTACACTTCAGACAGCATCAGACTTTGTCACCACTGAAAAATGAAGCAATAGGTTTCACAGTATCTTTTAGCTCCACTAGGTGTTTCTTGTAACTGGATCTTATCCCTGCCATGAAGATTTTAATTAAATTTATGGAATTTACAGTATTGCCAGGTGCAGCAGCAGTATCTTCCTCTGCATGCATTTACTCCTTATTTGTTGTGTAGTTTGTCTTCTGGCTCCCTGCAGCCATTCAGCTCCCCTTCATCTGTTCTTAAGATGTAGCAGGAATGAGGAACCAGCCATTCAATGGGCAGTTGCAAATGCCCAGTTGGCATCTGTGGAAGTGAGACTGTGCACCGTGTAATGACTAAGTCACAGCTCTGTTACAGTGGCCATTGCATTAGAGGCTGCAGTAGACCATTGCATCCCATCAGTCTGGCTGATACATTTTGCAAGGTATAGTGCCCTCTCAGCAATCAGGTATAGTATTAAGCAGTGATGCTTTAAATATGCCCACTGTTTGCTCTCTTAGCAACTAGGTATCATCACTAAATAGTGATGTTTTAAATATTCCCACTGTCACATCCCCTGGTGATATCTAGAAGGTAGAGCCAAGCCAAGATCCTATTCTGTCTCTGCACAATACCTATTCTCAATATTTAATAATTCAAAACATACAGGGAGACATTTTTCTTGAAAATTGTTTATTGTTTTATTAAAATTGACAACATTAACACAAACATTTTTAGCTCACTCACCAAGCTGTTGGTTCATCCCAACTAACTCAAGACAAATGCAGATAAAGCAGGTGGGAGTCACAGATGAGAAAATAGAAGAAGGTCCTGTTTATGGTGACCTGCCTGATGATGCAATTAGCAAAGGGCCAATGCTATGGTTCCTTCTCTAAGCAGGAGGAAGAGGAAAGACTTTATCTCTGTGGAATTTGTAGAAGACAAGATGATGAAAATGCCAATGTTCTAGTAAGAAAAAGCACAGTTCCTTCATGGTCTAAACAACTGGTTCCTCTCCACAATTTCATCCATGTGAGTTACCTCATAGCAGTCTTTCTGGAGAATAAATTATAACTAACTATCTGATTAACAGCAATATTTTTTTTACCAGACTTCTCTTTTGCACTGTCATGTTTTTGATTGCTTCACTTAAAGCATTTTCCTGTTAACAGATTATTTTTGGCATTTGTTTTTGAGAAACTTTATGAGAGGCTTTATTCTCAGAGAGTGCCTACTGTGGCCTCTTTGAAAATCAGGCTGTCGAGGAGTTTCTCACTTCCTGTGAGGGTAGAAAGGCAAGGACAGGCAAAATACATCCTGACACGGAGTCATGAAGTTTGTTGGGGACAGTGCCATTAGACATCTTCTCTTCGGACAGTGTGAGGACATCTGCAGCTATCACAGTCAGTAGAAGTGAAGACAAGGGAATGAAGTGACTCAGTGTCATCCACGGAATGACTAAGTCTGAGTCATCAAGTCTTTACTTGGGAAGGTTCAAAGAAAAGAAGAACAATTGCAGTTTAAGGGTATCTCACATTGCTTGGTTCGGGCCATGATATTAAATTCCAGATCATAGCTTTACCTGTGATGCTAATGTTTTGTTACAGTTTTATATTTAAACTGAGCAAATCTGATTTGCAATTGTTGGAAAACAAAGAACCCAGGAACTTAAAATACACTTTTAAAAGGTAAAACATTACCAAATAGAAATGTGCTTTAAGATATATTTGATGTTCAAAGGCCAAGACTGTGTAGGTTGTGGGATCCCTAGCAGCCTTGGAACAAATCCTTACAAAGAAATGGAGAGGTGTACATTTTCCTTATGGGATTTTTGGGCAAAATAAATGGATTTAAACTTCACCCCCTGTGTTGCACGTCTTTCAGTTATAGTAATTGTAAAAATGAACAGTTAAGTTCTCCAATGCAGCCCAGTAATCTTGAATAATGACAGGCTTCTGACACCTCACTCCCAGGAGAAACACCATCTAAGGAGGAGGAGTTTCTCTGGCTTTTATTCTTTTGTGTCAGTTTTTGTGAAGGAGAACTGAAAAGGCAGAGAAGTTGTAAGAGATGCAGTGAAAACAGCAGGGATGCAGAGGTAGAAGAGATCCAAGCACTCAAAGTGTTACCTTGAACAGATCTCAGCAACGAGGAAAATGGGCTGAAGAGTGAGTGGACAGAGAGCACTGAACACATTCATTCCTGCTGTTGATTCCTTTTTAATTCAAGTAAATAAGACTTTGCCTTTTCTGTGAACTGCGAATTGCAAGAATTACTTCAGTAGTTACTTAATTTCATTGACTTTAAAGTAACCTACAGCCCTTTCAGCAGAAAAAAATCTAGATAAGAAATGTTAAGTCCTCCATTTCTTGTAGTAATATGCCATTATCACACTAACAGCACACATTTAAGGTATCCAGGAGCATTTAAGAGCTTTGCTGCAGCTTTGCTGCAGAAGAAATTTCTGTATGTTGGCTGGGTAGATGTTAAATGTAACTTGATTCATTTATATATGTATCCATTTTGAAACAGTACCATAGAGCAATGTTTAGCCACGTTTTAAGCAACTTAAGCAAAGCCAGCTTTGCTACGTTTCAGTTTAATCTCCATCTCCCCACCAGATCTCTCCAGGAGATTCTGGCAGACTCCTAAGCTGCCATCAAAAAACCCGTATCTTTTTAAGAATCAAATCTTGGTGACACAAACACTTGAACAAATGGTGTAAGAGCACCATCTGGTGACACCACACACATCACTATATTCTGCTGCTGTTAAAAAATGCTGTGTTTTGGGAAGCCTGTTCCAATGTGTTTTAATAAGTTTAAATCCATTATTCAATTATGCGTAAGGACTAAAAGACTAAACATGCTGAAAAAAACTCTCCGAGCTCATAGTGACCCTATATCTACTGATCTTTAAATCACTGAGAAGGTCTTGTAATTTGAATCAAATATTTTCTGAATTATTCTGAGCCATTTTTAGGAGGCTTTGGAGCAGATTTTATGGCCACCAGGAAATGGAGTCCCAAGTTTTATTGCACTGGACATTTCAAGGTTTTTCAGAGTGCAATCCAGGTATTTTCTTGCAAGTGCTCAAGAAACTTGGCTTGACTGTCTTTTCAAAGGTTTTCTTTTTCCACAGGAACAATTATTAAGAAAAATGTATAACCTTTTTCCATTCTTGCTCTTCAGATCTGAGGAAAAAGGATGGTTCTTAACCTGATATTACTTGCAAATCATAGCTAATTTCAGTAGAGATTGAATCTGAATATGCTAACAAATAAAATACATGATTTTTCTGAACAGGTTCTTTTCATGCCCATTTCATTTAAGTTCAAGGGCAAATTAGTGTGAGTTTGGTTAGAGATTAATAAAAGCTGATAGTGAGTATAATAAGATTAGAAAACATTTTTAGCCTTCAAATAACTATTTTTTTAAGACTGGGGTCAGTGCAGACTAATTCTCTCACACATCAAAAGCTTTGTATAACCCCTAAAGCCTGGGGAACCTTGCCAAAAATTAGACAAAGGTCAAGAAGAATGTGGGAACCATGAAAGTGCTTAAGCGTCACGTGGATCTCTAGCATGTAAGTAGTGAAAAGTATGGTCACAGAATTACCAAGTTATTTTTAAAATGTAATATATAGTATTGTTTTAATGGTTTATTTCATAAGACAATAACATATATGTTCACTGTGTAAAGAGAACCATCAGGCTGTAACCTGACATAAAACTGTGGAGCAATAAGTCTGCGTGGAGCATGGGATAATTATCCCAATAGAGAAGTGATACACCCCACTTCCTTCCACCATCTCCCAGCAGTGGGATGATAAATCCTCAGCTTGTGGTGCCACCTAAGAGTGTTAAGTTTGTTTCAACATTGAACACATTGCAGCAGAAATAAAGTTGTTCTCTGCAGAGATGGGCATTGGGGAAGGCTGCAGCAGTTGATGAGTCAGAGAAGTCACTCATACCAAAGAGGTAATTAGATAACAGGTCCAATGCTGCCCAAAAGACCGAGGGAGAAAAATAGTTGCATCTCCAAAAGCCTTAGCGTCCAGTTCATACAGGACTTCTAAGGCTTTCTGGAGAGCAAGAATCAGTGCTGAGTACTTTCCTCTTCCTTCACAAGTGCTGTCACAAAGGAATCAACAGACTTGAGCTTGGAGCTCTCTGAAGCAGTTTTGTTGCTAATTAACGGGTGAGTCATTTTAAAAAGAAACCTCTTGGGTTTGGTATCAACAGTATGACTAAACAAATAACATTGAAAATTCAGTCTCTATGAACAATGTAAACTTAAATCTGGTGACAATGTATTTAAATAATGTATCAATAGGACGGTTTTTCTGCCTGCCTTTTTTGGATTTTGAATCCTTGGAGATTTTTCCCCCCCCCAGTAACTACAAAATTAATAAAACCTTTCTTGTTTGTTTCTTAATTAAAACAGAGACTTTCACCTAATCTCTTGATTCTTGGAGCTGGGCTTTAAATAAACATTAAATATTGGAAAGCCCATAATAAAACCAGGGAGAACTGTCAATGCATTATTACACAGCTCCGCATCCTTTATGCAGGGACACTTAGGATACAGATTTGCCTCTAAGATTTGCTAGTATTTTCCTTATCAGTCAACTCAAAAGCATCAGTTTGTCTGACTCCAGTGACTCTGGAGGGGTTTTTTTAATAGTGAAAGGCTAATTAGGTCTTTTTTGTTGTAGAATTCTCCCAGCAATTTCTCCACTGTCTCCAGTAGTTCATATTCTTGTGAGTCTGGAAGGCTGGAAGTAATACATTTGGAGGAATACAGCATATCCCCAAAGCCTGCCCTCTTATCACTGACTATGCCTGCTGAAAATGGAAGGTAGAAAAGGATGCCTTGTCATCTCCCTGACTTTTGAAATTGGGGAAAAAAGTTTCTCTAGATGATACATAAAAATGTGGGCTATGCTGCAGGCTGTCCCCTATAGTTTGGTCAGAATGGTTGTTAAAATCACAGCTTATTTCACTGAGAAAGCATTAAAGCAAGCTCTGCTTTCTTCTGCTGCTCTCTTTCTTGGGTTCCATATTGCTTTTGCTTAGTATAACCTTCAGATGTGCCACTCTCTCCTCTCCTAAATCTGCCTCTGTGTAGGCAAAATTAACTTCAACACCTTCCTATCTCTTTGCCCTCCTCTTAGAACTCACTGGTGCTTCTTTAGCACCATACCCCTGGCTATGATATGATGACTTGTGATGGCAGTCACATGTTGCTTCTTTTATTCAGACTTCTTATAAATTAAAATACCAGTGAGTCTATGAGACCATCCATTGCCTGCAGATGGACCTAACAGAGCATCCTTCCTTTCATTTTGGGAAGCTTATGTCTAGCAGAAAGTTGAGCAGTGAGCAATGCCATGCACTGGCAGTTTTGTCCATGTGGAATCTAGTAACTGTCCATGTCCCCCTTTCCAGGGGGAAAGGCTGTTGCCCGTTTTAGTTCAGGGACTGTAACTTCCATAGAGAGAATAATTAGCCTTTCACCTTGACTTTTGTTCTACTGAGCTTGGACACCTCTCAGTCTCTTCCAGCTCGGCTCTCTCCTAGCTCCCCTTATACTCAGATTATAAAGAAGAATCTGACAATGCATTTTCAGTTTTTGTCAGTATCTGCCCCCCTAGCTGGCTGTGTTGTAGCATGTCCTTTTGCTTTCCTTCACTCTCTGTATAGCAGAAAATTGCCACAGTTTTTTCATTTAGAAAGCAGGATGAAATGAGCTGCACGTGCTGTGTCAGAGCCTCACATCAAGCTTTGACTGCTTTTACTTCTGGAGCTGTGGATGAAGTGAAGCAGCATGTCTCACAGCTGCTCAGAGGACACAACTTTGTGCTGACCTGGAAGAGAGAGCAAAACCACGTCTGCTTCCAGTAAGATGAAGAGAACAGGTTCCAGATTAAGATGGCAAGCAGTGGCTCTCACACCATGCAGTACCAGTGACTTCCCAGCACAACTGCCAGCAGAGGAAATTTCTGATGTTAAGCTGGTTCTGAAGAGATGCTGATAGACTGAAATTCAGCATGTGTGTGGGGTGCTTGTGAGAAGGAGTGGGTGTTCATACGGGAGAAAACAAAGAAAAGAAGAAATGTGCAGTGAGGAAAGGGTTAACGTAAGAACGATCACTTATAACACTTCATAGAGAAATAAAACATAAAGAAAAAAACCTCAACATCTCTGTTGTTTGACCTTGGTCAGCTCTAGACCAATCTCTTTCCATTATATTGTACTTAACTCTTTTAATTTAAGAATATTTGTTCCAAATCTCATACAGAGGTTTTTCAGGCAATCTGGACATGAGTGTGACAGTTAATGTATTCTGTCCCACAGAACACACTCCAGTGCTTACAGGTAACCCAATTGTGGATAGTATTTTTTCATAAAATTCTAGTTGGATGTTGTTCTACTTGGGAACTGGTATGCTGGTGTTCCATTCTGATGCTTCTTCACTGAATTCCTTATCAAAATCACTCAATTTGTAAGGCAAAATAAGATTTTTTTTTTCCAACTGTCAGGTCTGCACTTAACAGAGTATCTGAAAATCAAACTACATTTTTTCTGCTGTATAGTTCATAACTTAGCTTTGATAGCAATAGATATACTGAGATCAGGACTGAACTGCAACTTTACTGCTGAAGCATAAGGGGAGATAGACCCTATCTTGCTCTTCCTACAGCTGTATTGATTATCAAGCCTTTTAGTAATTAAAAAAATATATCAGAAGAATGTAGGTGTTGCCACGGGACAAGAGTTCATACTAGAGCAGTAACCTGCTTCTGACAAGAACCTGCCTCTGACACTGCAAAGGAAAACTTAAATATTTAGAATGAGTGTCTGTAACTGCAGGTCATTATTTCACTTTCAAATACACCTGCTTAACTATCTAAAACAAACATTTAAGTAGATCCTCAAGTGTTATTTTAACTTGCATATTAGTTTTAACAACAGTCTTATCCCAAGCCTGATGAGGTCAAAGTAAAGCTTTCTGGTGCTTGTTATTGAATCAGGACGGAGAATGAAATGATTGAGTCAAAGCTGGGTAACTGTATACATGAAGTAATAGAAGTAATGAAGTAATAGAAAATTACTTGCTTTTGCAGATTTCAGAGCAGTAGTGTTGAGAAAAGGAACATGAGGAAGGCTTTCTTGCTGCAGCAAAAGTAGGAGGAAGATGAAGAAGGGGTCATGTGCACAAGGACCCATGGCATTACTTGAGTTGTACTGGTGGAACCTTGATGTGATACTGATAGATACTGATTTGATGAAGTTCAACAAGGCCAAGTGCAAGTGCACCTGGGTGGAAGCAATCCCAAGCACAGACACAGGCTGGGTGGAGAGTGGCTTGAGTGCAGCTCTGAAGAGAAAGGCTTGGGGGTGTCAGTTGATGACAAACTCAACAAGAGCCAGCAGTGTGCACTCACAGCCAAGAAGGCACCAACCAAATCCTGGGTTGCATCAAGAGGAGTGTGACCAGCAGGTCCAGAGAGGTGATTTTGCCCCTCTACTCGGCACTGGTGAGACCCCACCTGGAGTTACTGTGTCCAGTTCTGGAGCCCTCAACACAAGAAAGACATTGAGCTGTTGGAGTGGGTCCAGAGGAGGCCACGAAGATGATCAAAGGGCTGGAGCAACTGCCCTATGAGGACAGGCTGAAGGAGTTGGGTTTGTTCAGCCTGGAGAAGACAAGGCTCAG
>VZTY01000398.1:151757-227938 GCA_013400935.1 Turnix velox | reverse complement strand
CCAGGCTGGACAAGGCATGGAGCAGCCTGATGTAGTGGGAGGTGTCCCTGCCTATGGCAGGGGGGTTGGGACTTGATGATCTTTAAGGTCCCTTCCAACCCAAACTATTCTATGATTCTATGATTCTATGATACAAGTGGATGGCAACAAGCGGCAACAAGCAGCAACAAGCAGGGCCAGGCTTGCTTCTCATTTCAGCAGTGCCCATTTTAAGACTTCATTTGGTAGGAACACAGCTACTTCTACTCTTAGCAGACCTCCTGGCAATGGTAGTGGTAGCTTGGGATGCTTGTGCCCATGGGACACAGGCCTTATGGGCAAATGCTTCCCTTCTGTCCATCACAGCACATTAAAATGTGAAGAGTAAGAAGTGAGGGTGGTGAGACACTGGAACAGGCTGCCCAGAGAGGCTGTGGATGCCCCCTCCCTGGAGGTGTTTAAGGCCAGGCTGGATGAGGCATTGAGCAACCTGGTCTAGTGGAAGGAGCCCCTGCCCATAGCAGGGGAGTTGGAACTCGATGAACTTTAAGGTCCTTTCCAACCCAAATCGTTCTATGATTCTATTCTGTGATTCTAAGTACGATGGCGCTGAAAGTCATCGCTGTGGTACAGGCTCGCGTCCTTAACAGCAGATGGCAGTGAAGTTAAACAAATGGGTGGAAATGAAACGAGAAACTGTGTTTTACCTTCTGGATGGTGTTGTGGCGCTGAGCTCATACAGATCGTGCATATTCACATGGTGCAAAATTCATTTCCAGAGTACGGCTTACCCGTAGCACATTTCGGTAGCAGAAAATGTTAATTCCTACATAGCTGTTTGCAATCTAAGTCATATTTATTTCGATTGCGATATTTTTGGTCAGAGAAATAGTAGAACAGGCAGCATCTGATTCAATTTAATACTTATATCTGTTTCTATAACCTATGTAATGAGTAGCTGAACAGATGAGGATGAAGCTTTGTTTCAAGTGAGTAACTTCTATTCTTTGTTACATCTCTTGTACTACTTCTGAGAGTAAAAAGATATGGGCTGCTTTAAAACTTAATACAAATTTTTTTTTCTTTTTTTTTTAACCACCGAAAAAGTGTTAAGCAAGTAAATTAAATCCACAAGAACAAAGAGATAGAGAGTAAACTTTTACAGCTCTGCCTTACTCTTTAAATTAGACTGACTTCAGGTGGAAAGATGGGAGAGGAGGATGTTTTTTTTCCAGTTTCCAGCAGGCAAATGATGGAGATATCAGCATAGATATTCAACTGCAACTTTTAAATTTCTCGCCTGAAGTGAAAAAGGGACAAAAAGTTATTAAGGATACCTACTTAATGTCTTTAATATCTCAGTTCCATAGCTATGGAAAAAAAAACATGCTAGAGGGTTTGTGATTTCTGACCAGATGCAAATACATTATCTTTTCCCCCTTATTTATCACTGAGTGCTTGATCCACCTGAGGAAAGCCAGCACTATTCTCTCTCCATCGCATACCAAGGCAATTGCTCAGTGCTGTATGATCAGGCAAAGAGCTGGAGGAGTGCCTCGTGTTCTGTGCTCAAGGCAGTTCAAGACCCATTTGAGCTCTGGCTCAAGTCCTCAGCTATTAAAGGCTCTGTACTGTGCCTGCAAAAGGGGAGGAACCTTTCTTGTCCTCCTCCTGATGCTCTACAACACAGTTTTGTGCTCTGCAGCCCTCTCCCCAAGACAGAATTTGAGCCAGTGAGACTGCTCAGAGACAGCTTCAAGGCAGTTCTCAAGAGATTGATTGCCCTTATTGCACCATGCCCAGCTGGTTGACCTCATATTTACAGATACTAGAGTGTGAATATGCTTCTCATCTTCCAGTTATATTGGAATTTTTGATTAACATATGTGTATCATACCCCACAGGTACATTTATAGTAACCAAGGGCAGAAGTTTCAATTGCGTGTGAAGAAGCAGCCCTTCTTAATCTGTCAGTCAGCCCATGCACAAAATGCACAGAACATCAATTGCTTTTCAGGTTATTTACTGTGACTTATGTATCTGCCAATAAATCTGAAAAACAGGTCAAAGAATATGTAGCTCAAGTAAATCCATAAATGTATCAGAAAAGCTTCACTAACTACCTCAGATTGCCAAAGGTGAGGTCATTTCCTTGTTGTGAAAAATACTGAGGTCCATAAATTATTTTTATCACCTTTGGGGCAATGCAAACAGTTTCCCACAGATGCTGAAAGCATGATATGCTTTTTATTTAATATCAGAACACCACTTTTACACAGCTTTTAAAATATGAGGTCCAAGATTCTGCTTGTGCTTTAAGGCCTCAATTCAGCAACATATTAAACCAGATGCTTCAGGTCCTGACATCAAACACGTGACAAAGTGCTTTGTTGCATAGTCATAGATTGCTGAATTGGAGCCTAAAGACCAAATCTTTTTCCCATAAAACTGAGATTTTTCCTTCTATTTTCCTTCAAGGAAAATAAGGCCTTTATTCTAACAAAATAAACATTTAAAAACCATTCAAAAAGGCTTGTCTGTAGGAGATCATTGGATGACAGTGGCTATGGAGGTAAACTTCGGACAAAAGTTGATGTGTTGTTTTTTTGCAACCATTTAACCATTGTTTATGTAAGACTTAGCATTGTTTCCCTGAGGAAAATAAAAATATCTTGAACATGTAAAGAACAGAAGCATGAATGGGCAACATCCTACAGAGAACATTGGAGAAAACACCACTGAATTAACTTACAGTACATTTGTTAAACATGAGCAGCTCTAATAATGACATTTCATTTAACAATGCCCTTTGTCTTTTCAGTTCATCAGTTACCTATTTCAGTAATGAACTGCAGTCATACCATTCTGATTTTCTCCTAATGTAAAGGCTGAGATCACTTCACTTGCAGTGGAGCGTGATGCTATTATTCTGTTTGTGGCTTAGGAAAAAAAGAAAAAAGCTATAGAATATATCACAACTGTAATTGGCTAACAAATATTAAAGTCTGTGATCAGTAAGGACATCAGTAATTTCGTTTAGCTTTTAATGGAAACAAGTAAAATTTAAAAAACCCAAAAATTACAGAAATGGTTAAAAATGCTCAGCATATCTATTTCATGAGTAGAGCAGTAAGTATTCAGCTGGGAAAAAAAATTAGCTACACATTAAATGTTAGTTTAATTTTTTATCAACAGAACTTAACATTTTCAGTTACAAAAATAAAATGAAGTTGCTGACCCTATTTTAAGGAGGATTTTCTGAAGAACTAGAGGAAGTCGGATTAAGTGGGTAATATCCCACTTTACACTATGTAAACACAAGACAGATAAAAAATACCATATGTCTACTTGATATGATCCCCAAGTATTATAAGGGGTATTGGAGCCTATTTTCACTCATTTACCTACCTCCTGTTTTGTGTAAATTTCTCAAATTTCAAAATCTTTTTCATTGCTTTTCTAACTGCAAGAGAGACATTTGAACCAGGCTACTGTTTTGGCTTTTTTGTTCACCATAATCCATTCAAAATATTTTCAGAGTTCACCAAAAACATTTAATTAGCTGACACTGTGTTCAGTACTTCATAATCTTTTCCCAACTGAACCAAATCTGCACAATTTACAATAGATCTTTGGAAAGGGGCATTTTACCGTGTGCTGCATCTATAGATCTCTTTCAATTACCCACAGTAAATTTAGGCATTGTACAAGAGCAAATTTTACAGTCCATGAAGAGACGAAGTGAAATCTAGATGAAATTCATTGTGACAGATTCTCAGTTAGTGCCCTGATGTGTCTGTATTACAGAAGATAGACATTCTATTAGCATGGAAGCTCCCATAATGGACTGTGAATCATTTCAGGTAATAGAGATGCCAAGTGGAATGACTGAAAAGCACTATTGAATTCCATTAGAGCTCTTTGTTTTTAAATCAGTCATTTCTTTGTGAATATCCAGCTATATACTTCTTGACCCTAGCTGAGAGTAATAATTGTGAACTAATATTACAAAACATTAACCTGAGTTACTGTTCAATTAATGTTTCTGTTCAAGGCTTATTTTTATGCTGCAAATGTGAAGGAGACTGTGGCTTGTGTTACAAATACGTATTTGGAGTTGAGCTAAGTGCAGAGTGCAATTCTCAGTGATATTTCTGTCTCCACTGTACTCAGTCTCATCTCATTAGCTGTAAAAAGACTCTAGTATTGGCTTTTCTTTTTCAAAGGCATCCTACCAGAATAAAATAGCTATAATCAACAAATCTATAAAGATAAACATTTTTATAAGAGATGCCACAAAGAGCCTTCTTTGATTCAGGTGTTTGGGTAATTATCAGCAAAATAACTAACACCATATCCTGCTACCCAAACAGCCCCACCTTATCCATCAATCATGTATGATTTATCAGACTTGATAATTGTCTGGATAATTAACACAGGATTTAGGTTTACTCAGTGTGCTGAAACCTCCAGAATGCCTGCATATAATTGCCATTTGTGTTGTAGGTGAAGTTATGAATAATTCTTTTTCACATAAATATGAAGGCTGGACTGCAGGTAGCACATCCTTCCTCGCCCCTTGCCATTAATGCAGATATCATGTCACACAGGTGCTGTGGCACTGTCACATGTTAACTCTATGAGTGCGGTTCAAATAATTAAAATACATTGTATCTATAAAAAGAGGGTGAAATTCTTCCCCTTTGTTTGTAAAAACTGCCTGCTTCTCTCATGAGGAAATACAGAGGGAAGACTGAAGGAAAATTAGTCAACTTAGTACAGTGGCACCAGGATTTGAATCTCTGTAATATTCGCACATAAATCCTTTGGGAAGACTTTAAAAGGAGTCAGCTCTATATCTTCTGTCTACAATCATCTACTTTCACATCAGAATGAGCAACATTATCCTTATATGCTGGAGAATCTGCATCCACGGCTTGAAAATGAGCCTCTCCTTAGTGCTGTAATGACAGGTGTAAGATTAACTTTGTTAGGTGTCTAGCCACTCATGCAAACTAAATTAAATTAATGGAACAAATTTCTCTCATAATTAAGATAAAAATTCATGTCAGCTGTAACCTTGCTGTACACTAATTATATACAAATGATTTATCATCTGCTTCGCCCAGAATATTAATCCTCAACTCATTGATAACTGCAGCCAGTGTTAAGAGATGAGGGTTGATTAACTATGACAGATTGGGCAACTGCAGTACCAAGTGCCTGAACAACCACTACAAGCACTGATATTCAAATTGCACTTCTTAGTTAAAAATGCATTCCCATGGAAACAGACGCATGTTTAATGAGGGACAGGGAGATTATTTCAGTAATGACTGATACTGGAATAGTGGGCACAACTAATCAATAATAATTAAGCCCTTAGCCTGGTTAAGATGTGGTTCTATAAAGCAGGTTATATCCATGCTAGTGATACTCTAGTTGGGGCCATGTTAGATACGTCTTCTGGAGAGGAGAAAGCTGCAGGGAGACCTCACAGTGGCCTACTAGCCCTTGAAGGGGCCCTTATGAGGACAGGCTGAAGGCATTGGGGTTCTTCAGCCTGGAGAAGAGAAGGCTCATCACTTCATAGTAGCTTATCAATACCTGAAGTGGGGCCTAGAGAATGACTGGAGTAGGAATTTTTAATAGGGTCCAGGATGGCAGGACTAGGAGTAATGGATGCAAATTGGAAGATAGGCTGGATGGATGGAATTTGCAATAGGCTGGATAGAAGAAAGAAGTTCTTTAGTGTGGAGGTGGTGAGGCACTGGAAGAGGTTGCCCAGAGAGGCTGTAGATGCCCCCTCCCTGATGTGTTTAAGGCCAGGCTGGATGAGGCACTGAGCAACCTGGTGTAGTGGGAGGTGTCCCTGCTCATGGCAGGGAAGTTGGAACTAGATGATCTTTAAGGTCCCTTCTAACCCAAACCATTCTATGATTGCCTGTTCAGCAGAGCATGTAGCCAGAGGACAAGGGACAATGGCTTTTAACTAGAGCAGGGCAGGGTTAGGTTAGACTTTAGAAAGAAATTCTTCACAATGAGGGTGGTGAGACACTGGAATAGGTTGCCTGGAGAGGTGGGGGAGGCTCCATCCCTGGAGACATTGAAGGCTTGGCTTGATAAGGCTCTGATCAACCTGATGTAGTGCAAGATGTCACTAGTGCTCACTGCAGGGACTTTGGACTGAGAAGGGCTTTAAAGGTCCCTTCCAACTTCATGCATTCTCTGATTCTGTGATCTTCATGAATTGCTGTTACTTATTTTTCCTACTGAAGAAGCTATTGCATGGTATTTCAAAACCAGTAATTGACTTTTGGCTCCCACCAGCTCTAATAAAAAGAAGGAGAAACTGATGCCACCAGCTGAAACCACCATTTCTTCAAGAGGACAAATAGGAAGACTGTGATAATTATGGTTTTGGAAACAGTACCTCTTTATTAAAATGTTCTTCTACAAAAAAAAAAACCAAACAAACAAACAAAAAAAAACCCAAAAAAAACCAAAAAAAAAAACCCCTGAACAAAAAAACCCAACAGCTTGTGAAGGATCATCTGTTAAACAGGACACTTTGATCTCTTGCAATATGACATTGTGCTTTTACTCTAAATGACAATTATTAAAATTAACTTGTGATAACTTTAAGAAAAACCTATTAGTCTCTTTTTTTAATAGCTGACATGTATTTTTGGGAAGACTGTGTGTTAATAATGTATCCTTTAATGAATAAAATATAGGCAAAATTCCAGACATGTGGAAGACATACAAGTTTGGGCTTGGATTTTTTTTTTTTATTAATTCTGTCTTCCCAGAACAGCTACTTTGTACTAATTGCTCATTGAAACTCCAAGAATCCCTGTCAGACTGAAGAAAAAAACACAGTCTTGTACCTAGGCATTAATGAGGCACAACCAGGATTAATTAAGTAATATTGCTGTAAATTAATTATTTTCCTGAAATGCTGGTGTGTCTGAAACTGAGTTATGTGTGGAAAGGAAGCCTAATTACTAATTTATAACTGAAGGCAATTATGAAGCCAGCACAAGGTGTGATCCTGTTATTCACACTGGTAAATTGGGATAGGATGTGAAACATGGCTTGGTTGTGGGCACAGGGGTGGACAGCCTGGCCTTCGGTAAATACACTCGTGGCCAGGAGAGATGGAAAGAGGTTCAACCAGGCACTGTGGTCACAACTCAGTCTTTTTTCTCTTGACCAAAGTGGCACAATTCTGCCATAAACTAAATTGGCTCCAATTGTATGGATGCTTGGTCAATGGATTTTAAGAGGTGGCCCTTCTCAGCCTGCTGATTCTTAGTGAGAGGACATGTATTGCTTTGGAACTGGAATGGCTTATTTCACATAGGCTACACCAGGAGTGTGTTTTAAATGGCAGTTTGATTCTTGACATCTATTCAGCACCTGGTTGAAGAAGGGTGCTACTTTACAGGCAGCTCCAAAGCTTAACTCACATGAAAATTTGAGCTCCTATTGGTGACTGCAAACCACTAATCAATGCCTGCGAGCCCACTGCAGAGACAGGCTGGACACAACAGATGGTGTGATGCAGGATGGCAGTCCTTTGTAGTGACATTGCAGGCTGGCATCAAACAAACAAACCAGGACTGCCCTGGAAATCCTCAGCACTGCACACAGCCTGGGCTTCAGCTGCCCAGAGAAGAGGAATCAAAATACCAGAGCCCAACCATCCCAGTGCTCGCAGTCTTAACAATGGATAACAGTCCAGGGGCTGTCTTCTACCAGTATAGACTCAGCCTCTCAAAAAGTATTTGAATCACCAATCTAGAAAGTAAATATTTTCTAATAACAGGCCTTTTCAGCCTCCGTCCCTCCATTTGTCTCCTGTTCTTCAAATGAAATCAAGGTTTTGCTAAATGAAAAAAGAAAAGGTGAATTTTATGGGAACCAAAAATTCAAACATTTCTTTCTCTGTATTCTAACATATTCAGAGCTAATTGCTCTTGAATTTATAAATGCAAATAATGAGAAGAATTGTGTGGAAGAATTATATGAAATGAAGAGAATATATGCAGAGCAAGTCAAGTACTTGATATCCAATTTAACTTGGAGCTGGGCATCAACTTTAACTAAGCAAAAAGGCCCTAAGGTTTTTTCATCATCTGATCCTTAGGGGATACATTTATGCTCTGCACCTAATCATGTACATCACTGCTCCTCCATGTTGGTGCTAACAAATGAACCTTTATGTGGCAGAACAGAGATGGATCATCAGCACTGCAGGTCTGAGGTGGCAACCAGACATTGCCCTGCACATTCCTATCAAGATTCAGTGGCTGCAAAAGTTCTTGTCTAAACGGACTTTCAGGTCTTTGGGATCACTACACAGAAGCAAATGTCAGTAGAAATACATTATAATGAAAGCATTAAAATGTTCCTTGTTTAAAATGACTCTTCTGAGCTATTTTAGATGTGGTAGGACATGCCAAGTGGGTGAGTTAGACAATCTGGTGCAGCAGTGGACTGCACCAAAACAAGCATGGAAGAGCGACAGTGGGCTGGGCTACGCCCCTTTAAAGAAGCAACCTTTCCAGTAACACCAGTAGTAGTTCCTGACAGTGCAATGGTCCCACTCAACACTTTGAGTAGGATAATGTAGTAGGATAATCCAGCTTTGGTGGCTGAAGCATGTTGCAGCTCAACAGTAGCTACTATTGCTGCAATTGCTCTTTTAAATTATGTTTTTATTCTTACTTCAAATAAAGAAACGTAGGCATGAGAGCAGCTTCCTGTCTTTCTAGAGATTGCAGGAATTAATAGAACAGTTTCAGGGGAAATACCATTGTGGAAAGCAGTGACAGTTTTCACTTAGGAAAAGAAGAAGTGCACTAAAAAGAAAGTAGCACCATTTAGAGAGATGGCACACTGTTATTGAGGACATCTTTTCTAGCAGAAGCCTGTTTGGCAGCAATAGTGTATGAATCCAGCTTTCTGGGAATGGCTAAAATGGGTCTATATTGATTAATGCCAATTTGGGTAACGGCTCCAGGTGGGAGTTGGAACACACTGGTGGTCCTCATTGCTACCACTTAGAGCTTTAGCTGATAAACCCAAATTTGCTCTTATTGACTAAAGAAAGTACACTTCCTTAGAGTTTCTCCAGTTTAACTGGCACAAGCAGAAGCACCTGCCAAAACCAGATAGTTTTGCTGCCCTAAATTTCTTTTGCACAATGAATTCGTCTTAGCTTGAGCATCTTCTGCCCTCTCTGTTCAGAGTAAGAAGTAGAAAGTGGGATTATGCACTGCCATCTGACTTCCCCAGCAGTAACAGCTCATTGAATTGATCAGGCTCTGCAAACAAGGCAATTATTGCAGAGGAGAGTGCACCGAGCCCTAGTTTTGCTACTTCAACTTATTACTAAGGAGCATCAAACTACTCAGCCATTTTCCTGCAGCCATCTTTAAAAAAGGCAATGATCTCAATGTGCTGCTAACCTAATGAGGGCTGTGTGTGACAGAGTCGTAGGTACATTGTCTCAGTAGCCTAATGAGGAAAGTGACAGACAGTGAAACAGTTCACACTCGAGTAATTTTCAAGTCATCAGCAACTGCAGTGCTCAGGGTAGCAGAAGCCAGAGAAGGGACAGAGAGATACACAATAAATACACACGGGCTCCATTGGCCAGAATAAGTTATCACTAGGATCGAGGTCTTGGGGAAAACTCCCTCTGGAAATTCAAACAAAAAGAGTCAATAAGGCATCTCTAGCAGCGCGTTCAATTAAAATTAAATTTAAAGCATAGGATCAGCTGTTGGGCTGTTAGAGCCACCTGCCCAAAGGAGGAAAAAAAATTAGAGATGTAACGAACCTTTACTCCCAATTTCTGCTGCAGGCTGCTCCTAAGTGACTGAACAGGACTGGCTTCTGACAACTGGCCACTCAGCACAAAGCCCAGCTCTCCTTCTTTGCCTCCCACCCTAAAAAAAAAGCAAAAAAACCAACAGTAGATAGCTCATTATCCATATAAACAGTAAGTGTTCTCATGAAAAATGCCACCCTTCTTACATTTTTGACACAGGCAACTTCTTCCAGTGAAAACATTATTTCTCAATGGAATGTTACATGGAGGCACAGCCTGGTGTGTGCACTGGTGCAGGCTCCAGGACTGACACCACAAGGAAAGAGCAGAAGCTGGGCAGAACTGGGAAGTTCTCCAGGCAGGATGTTACTGCTGCCCAACACCTCCCCCTGCCCTGACACTCGGGTATGGGAGTAGAGAAGAGACACAGCCTAGAAGCAAGGGATGGGAAAACTGCCTGGTCCAAGGAGAAATGTTTCACCTGACAGTGGTGGGGTCCATATCTGGAAGGGAAGAGATGCTACATCAAACCTTCTTTTTCCTTCTTGATCACTCACTGGTGACAAAACACTGTACCTACCTCTCTTCTTTCAGACCAAGACAGAAGACATTTGATGCAGCTGGTACAAATGAAGCAGCAGACACATGCTGTCCACCTGCCTGACTCCAAAGCTGTCCACTGTGAACTGGCCTGATTCTCTAAGCAGGAGGGATGATGGCCAAAAAGCCTGAACTCACCTCCTGCTGCACCAGACACAGCTTCAGTGCATCTTTGCTCAACAGAGCTGCTGGTTCCAGTAGAAAGGCTAGAGGGTGGATCAAAAGACCACCCCATGATCACAGCAGCAACAGATGAAATTTTGTGCAATTAAATGCTACCCTGCAAGACCAAGTCTATAACCTCTGGGCAGGGCATACCTCTTGCACTGAGGGCAGAACATCTCTCTGGCAGAGCTTTTTGTCCAGTGTTAATTAATTAAGTCTCACAAACGCTCCTTAAGTAAATTCTTCCCTGACTTTGCAGCCTGATGGGGAAGTGAAGAACTTGCTGGAGCCACCAGATGCAGAGATGAAGGTAGCCAGGAACTTCACTCAAGACTTCTGGGTTCTAGTCTTCAGCTCTAGCTGCTCAACCAGATCCTAGTTATCCATCTTCACTATGAGCTTGGACAAACTTGTTTTCACTGAAGTTTCTCTTTGCATGTGTGAAAGCATTCTCTTTGGCTTCTGACAGAAGGTCTGTGGCTCAGAAGGGAACCAGGCTCTGAGTCAGGTGCCTCTGTTCTCCTGCTGCATCTGTTTCTGTTTCCCTGTGTGACTTAAGGCAAGGCATTCAAACTCCTTGAAGCATATGTGTCTTGTTGAAAGAACCCAAAATTTCTTCTAAAAGGTTGTTGAGTCATCACAGTGTAGTTCAGGGCTGCATTTGTTCATTCCTAGTTGTTTCCAGTCCTGGGCCTTGTGCTCTGCTCAGCTTCACTCTATTTGAGGCTGGAGTTGGGCATCTCTAGACTGCATCCCACACACGAAGCAGCCACACACACTCTGTGCATACTCTGTTTTCCTCTTTTTAAAACACAGAAGCTTGTAGCCAGAGTAAATCCAAACAGCTGGTGTGCATCTTTCTTTGAGCCACCCAGCAGATAGGACTGTGGACTGTGACACCAGGCACAATTGGATGCAGCAGTTGGGCTTCACCTCCAGCTGGAGGTAAGCCAATAAATGCTGGGATTTCCTAAAAGCCTTAAGGGAGTTAGGTGCTTATCTCTTCCTGAATTTTGCTGGGGCTTATGATTCCATTCCTTTAGGCTATTTTTTTAAGATCCCTGTCTAGAAGAAGAAACTGGCTTTTATGGGTGCAGCACAAACTGCTTTGAATTGCTCTCCATGTGGAACTGCTCATGTGCAATAAAACCAGAAATATTTCCCAGGATAAATAATCATTCATTTCTTGAAATCATAAATCACTCACTTCTTGAATTATTTGGGGTGTCAGGGGATAAACTGTTAAATCTATATTTAGTATCTAACTTGAAGTCCTGCATGCTCTTCAGCTGGAGGAACTTGTACATCAGGCCCCTTCGATAAAAGTGCTTCAATTTGGAATTAGATGCTTGCATTTAAAAACTCCACCCAACACTTGAGGGGAATCTGCAAAGGAAATTGAAAATAAGAACTGTTCTGAACATATTCAACAACTACACAGTGCAAGGCATTCCAGAAATGTGTTATTAACTAATTTTTCATAAATGTCCTCCTCCTTATAAAACTCTGTCTTGTTCATGACAGATGTCTTGGATCCATGACAGCCGTGTGCTAGATCACCCATCAGAGGCTTGGGAGATGTACAGCCCTCATGGTGGGAGATGACAGCACACTCTGATCCTCCCCATCAACATACCAGTCTGTTTGTGAGTAATCTAACTGCTACCTTGCTGATTTTAATACTCTGAATAAGGACTAGGAAAGTGATTATGACTCCGTACTCAGCACTGGTGAGGCTTCCACCTCAAATATGGCATCCAATTTTGGGCCACTCACTACAGTAAAGACATCAGCGTGCTGGAGTGTGTCCAGAGAAGAGCCACAAAACTGGTGAAAGGTCTGAAAAATAGGTCTTGGAGGGGTGGCTGAGGGAGCTGGGTATATTCAGCCTGGAGAAGAGGAGGTTGAGGGGAGACATTCTTGGTTCTCTACAACTAAGGAGGGTGTAGAGAGGTGAGAGATCAGTCTCCTCTTCCAAGTAACAGGAGACAGGGCAAGAGGAAATGGCCTCGAATTGCTGCAGGGGAGGTTTAGACTCGATATGAGGAGAAATTTCTTCACAGAAAGGCTTATCAATCATTGGAACAGGCTGTCCAGGGAAGTGGCTGAATCGCCATCCATGGAGGTATTTACAAGGCAGGTGCTGAGGGACATGGTTTGGAGGTAGTTTTGGCAGTGTTAGGTTAATGGTTGGACCTGATAACTTAAAGATCTCTTCAAACATCAATGATTCTATGATCCTATGCAGGCCAAAAAAGATCTGAAGGAACTCAGTGGTTAAGTCAATGATTATTTCACTTTGTAGTTCACCTGAGCTGATCCTTTACATGAGCCAAAACCCCCGTGACAAGAAATGTGTGCAAAAGACATAAACCTGTGAAATGGTGGGACAAACATCTTCACCTCAGGAAAATGAAGCAGCAGCTACCTGTGAAAAGAATCCATGTGCCCAATCTGTAAATATGCTCTACCTCATTTTATGGCACTGCTATAATTAATGTAAGATCCTTTAAAATTCCTATCTGATACTTACGCTTGTTATAGCAACATATTTAATTCCAGAGCTACAAATTCTATCAGATTCTTTTACTTCATTCAAATTACTAATCGTTTAGATTCTCTCTGAATGTCTTCCCTCCCTCGCTCCCCATGCATGCTTAACCTAATTAACTATAAATGAGAAAAAATGCTATTCACATAAAAAGGAAATGTTAACCTATAAATTATCCAGTGCTCCCTCCTGAGGCTGGCAACGCCTCCTGCAGAAAAGCTCAAGTGTTGGTGCAGTTTCTTGGCTTCCTGTCCAGTATCTGCCACCCAAAATCATTTTATACAACACATTACTCTGCCACTTTGTACATCTGGCAACATTTGCTGATACTAAGTCCCCTCCCGTGTTTTCAAGATTACACTGAGGAGGACTTCTAGGATGATTAATTGGAGAGAAATAATCATTCCTTTACATTTCAAGGAACATTTGCAGAAGACTAATGGTCATTTATGGAAATATGGCTTCTTTATACCCATTAATGTCTTCCAGTGCTCCCTGTGGGTCATGCAATGAACCACCCATTTCTGTTTCTTTGCTGCCATTATCCCAAGTCCTCTCAGTTGTTGTCATCAGGTATCTTCTGCTTTACCACGTCTATCAAAAGCTCACTTAGGTCTGTGGGATTGAGCCATCTAAGAGATATAAGGTCTTTGCTTTATGCTTCTCCCCAAAATCTGTTTTTTTTACAGAGATTTTCCATGGCACGTTGCCAAATTCCACCATGACAACCTTTGCCAAAAGTATTTGTGCAAATACAGTTGTCCAGTTACAGTTACCTACTTTTCTATCCTTTTCCTGTGCTTTTGGGACTCTGTCTCACTCTTCAGTGGTGACGGAAAGGGCTTTGATGTGCACAGCACAGATTTGTTTCAATCCATAGGTACAGCTCTGGAGTACTCCTGCATCTTACTGCTATTATCACTGTTGTTACCATTGCTTTTAATTAGAACATTCATTTCCAATAAAACCTGACAAAACAGGTCCATGTCTAGCAAGATGATAATCGTGTGCTCAGGTCCCAGGTCACAACATGGGATCATCACCAGGGAAACTGGGACCCAATTGAAGACTGGCACCAGGCACTTCTGAGGGAAGTAACCTTTCTATCACATTTTTCATGGTTCCCTGCTGCTGCAGGACTTTGTGTCAGTGCTCTGAGGGCACTAATAGGTCTCAAAGATGAAGAGATTAGTGCAACAGAGAACATTGTACAGGTTTTCTTCCCTTTTGCCTTGGGCAACAGCCTCTTAATGGGACACTTGTGTACACTCTTGGAACTGATATCTAACAAGCTCTTGGTATAGACTGCCACTAGTCCCCTCACACTGCTCAGTGTTTACTTCATGCTGCTATCTGTGAGCTCTGTGAAACTGGGAAGGGTAAGGCTCTGGAAACACCACTGCCATTACACAAGTTAAAATCATTATAAGTACACAAGAGTGCAAAAATAGCCTTACTAAGGTATGTAGAAAGGTATGTGGAGATGATAATGTCATCCAGTCTTTTCTTATTTTAACATCGCTTCAGGGCAATTTCCATACTTGAGCAGAAAATGCAAAAGCTGTTCCATGAACATTCACTTAGATTTTTACCCTAAATTCCCCTCAGGAATCCCTGTGCTCTTTCCCATAGTCACTCAAAGACTGAATCATCTCACAGACAAACCCCCTGATGACCTATCCACTGTGTTCTTCCCCTACAACCTCCCTCACCTGCATTTGGGGTTCCCCGTTTTTCTCTGGTGCTGTATCCATCTCCCATTTCTCTGCCCAGACTCGAAGCCCATTCCTGCAGCCCCTTGATGAGGGACCACCAGCCAGTCCCCCAGTTTTCCATGATCTCATTTCCAATGTCAGCACAGATCCTAACTCCTTACGTTTTGCTGCCAAGATCCCCTTTCAGCAATGGGTTTGCAGGAATACAAGTGCTAAGAATTTTAGTTAATTGGTACTAATTACAGTTAGCTGTAATTAGGGGCACATTCACAGGGGGCAGGTCAGGCTGAAGGAGGAGAAATGTAATTCAGTGCACTCTCTGCTCTGTGTGTGTGCACTTAGCTGAGCAGGGTTAATAAGAGCATCAGTCTGGTTCCCCAGCACACAAGAAGTAAATAGAAGCCATTTTTCATGTTTTATTCTGCAGAACACACTTTTACCATGGCCTGTGCTACAAGTGGGGTAAATGAGTCATAGAAAAAGTGAGTAGCTTGACCAAGGCTTTGCAATAAGACGTCGGCAACACCAAGCACTCCAGAAACTACTTTCCAGCTCTCTTGATCCTCATGAAAAACTCTATTATTTTTATTATAATTGCAATTATTGCTGTGAAATAGCTACCCTCATCTCCTGCATCAGAAATTTTAGGGTAAGCTGAGGCATGGCTGCACAACTGAAGTTTAATTAATCAATCCCTCATTCTGGATCAGGGGAACACAGCAAGAAGAAAATACCTGAGAAAAAATAAACTTCCATCATAAAAAAAAAGCAATGGATGCAGATTGGAAGAGGGGAGATTCAGGCTGGATATGAGAAAGAAGTTCTTTCCTGTGAGGGTGATGAGACACTGGAAGAGGCTGCCCAAATAGTCTGTGGATACTCCCTCCCTGGAGGTGTTCAAGGCCAGGCTGGATGAGGCACTGAGCAACCTGGTCTAGTGGGAGACATCTCTGCCCATGGTAGGGAGGTTGGAGCTAGATGATCTTAAAGGTCTCTTCCAACCCAAACTATTCTATGATTATTTAAGTGGCAAACATCCTGCATCAATTTGCAATTGGCAAGTTTCAGAAAGTCGCAACAGGAAAATGGAAATTCTATTACAGAATCATAGAATCACAGAATGGTTTGGTTTAGAAGGGACCTCAAAGAACATCTAGTTCTAACCCCCCTGCCATGGGCAGGGACACTTCCCACCAGACCAGGTTGCTCAATGCTTCATCCAGCCTGGTCTTAAACACCTCCATGGAGGGGGCATCCACAACTTCTCTGAGCTGCTTGTTCCAGTGTATCACCACCTTCACAGTAAAAAACTTCATTCTTCTCTCCAGCCTAAATCTTCCCTCTTCCAATTTGCATACATTGCTCCTAGTCCTTCCATCCTGTACCCTGTATTTGGAGACATGCAGATGAATATTGCGTTCCAACCTTTGAAATCAAAGCTGTGCTTTAAGATTGTAATTATCTTTTTTCTCCAGAACAAAAAAAAAAAAAAAAAAAGAAATTGAAAGGCATGACCATTAAAGCAAGGATAAAGGTTGAGCCATAAGCAAATGTCATGTTATAGATTTACCTACCAACAAGAAGCCAGCAGGGTTCAGGTCAGAGGTTAATGAAAGACATCCAAAGGTCACTCAGTGATTATGTGAGAGCATGAGTTTAATAGGGCACAGGGACGACAGACAGTGACAGAAGATTTATACCAGAGGTGATGACACTGCTACGAATAGTGCTGATAAAAAGAGCCCCAATATCAGGCTGAACAGAATGATGAATGGCGCACATGTCTCTTCACACTTCTCATTATAAGCTCCTTCACTCATGGTGGCACTTAGCAGCATTTATTTACTGTGGTTTGATGGTGCTGAGCGGCAGCACAGTGTATCTAATACTTTAAATGTAGACTTGCCATATAAAAATGAAACAAGAGATAAGATTAGAGCATTGAATAATTGCCCAGCTTTCCTGCAGAGATTATATTCACTAGTGCTAACATTATTTTTTCCCTAATGTTCTAGTGTACTAAGAGCTCAAGTGAATTAATTTTCTAAGGCAGAAGGTCAAAGGAAAATAACTGATAAGCATTCTGCCTGCTTCAGAATATCACTTTACAATATTCTCACCTCCTCATTTGTCAGATTGAGAATAAGAGATAATATAATAAAGGTATATAAACCTATTTTTTGTCACGCCATATTTAGTTTTAGTTGTCCCAAGTGCTATTTTTCCTCATGGCTGTTGGTAGGAAGAAGATCAGAGAAGTCAGCCAAAAAATGTCTAATAAAAAATGAAAAAAGAATAAACCTTAGGGCCAAAACCAAGGAAAACTCAGACCTGATGAATAACATGCACCGCACCACGAAACTGCTTTTCAGACTGTTATATATTTATCAAACCACTGGAGTGTGAATTCCATGAGTAAGTCTTATCATCTTTCAGGCAGCAGGCACAATAAAAATTAGAACTACAGAAAATTGTGGGTATTACAAAGGTTATCAATTCATAGGTATCTGTGGATGGGAATGTCACAGAAGAAAGTTCTGTATGTCTTTCCACTCACACCTTCAGCAGAGATGGAGCAGTACCACATAATGTCATATTTAATGTTGGATGTGCAGCAACACAAACAAATCCCTTCTCAATCAAGAGGTGTTGTAGAAAGAACTTTGAGAGGTGGAGAGATGTAACATTCTGACCATACACTATTATCCCTCTCCAAGGCAGTTCATTTAGTTACTTGTTGCATATTGCCATCATTACTGCATCCAAATACATCTGTATTTTATACTGCATCCTTCTTGCAGTACCTAAATGTCTCCCATATAACAAAGAAGAGAGGCAGCCACAGAAGTGCACTGTTATTATTATTTCTGTCATTATTTGTTCATGGCCCATATTGGACTATTTTCACAGAATTCACTTGGTAAGGAGTGGCTCATTACAACAGAGATTCACTCTGCTCCTTCAGTGGTTTCTAGAGTAATGCCACATTTTGTGCTCACACATAATGAAAAGATGCTGCGTCTCCCAAAGCATCTGCTGTCCCACAGATCTCCATGAGGTAAAGCCTGGGGTCTGCTGAGCTGCACACCACACAGTCATGTAATCATGTAGAGCATGGGGGATGTGTTTGCTGTATCGTGTGTTTCTGTGTTAGGTCTTCCATCTTAAAAACAGCACACATGAAACCCCTTCTAGCCACAACTTGTGGACAGGTTTTCAAAAAGCAATGTGTTGAAAGAGGGCCAAGTTACAGCCTCTAGCCTCTCTCTAATTAAGGAACAAAATCTAAGTATTCCCAAAGTCATGCCCCATCCCTGGAGACATTCAATGCCAGGCTTGATGAACCTCTGAGCAACCTGATCTAGTGCAGGATGCCCCTGCTTACAGCTGGGGGGTAAGACTAGATGGCCTTTGAAGGTCCCTTGCAATGCAACACAGTCTATGATTCTATGGAAGGGGGGATGATATTTCCAATACACTTTGTAATATTCCTTCTTCATAGAATAAATACAGAATAAACAGGAAAAAAAACCCAACCTACACTTTAGAAAGAAAGAAATATTTACTGGATTATCTTGAAAATCATATATTGATACTCAGGATTTGAAGAGCATCTGAAGGTGATCACTCAGGATAAGGGAGCTCAGCAAACCAAGTGTGTGTCAGGCAGATGTTGCTTAAGTGTCATCCCTGCTTGATAGGGAGAATTACAGTTACTTACACTTCTGCCAGAAGGACCAAACAAAATATTAAATGTAAATAACACTTCATCCTCGTGTAGCACATGAGATCTACGCATTGTGTAAGCTAAGTAGGAACCAGCTTTGCACCAGGCACCTGCAACACAGTAAATGCCAACCTGAGGGGAAGAACTGTCTTTTGTTACTGTATCACACATTCCACCAGTTCATAACCCTAATGAGTCACAGAATTACCAATTCAGCACTGATTCTCACTCATCTCTTACAGCTATGCCTGGATCAGATGCACATTCCTTTGCCTTAAGGATCACATTCATTTGCCTTAAGGATCACATCCAGTTTTCCAAATGTTTTTAAGTACTGCAGAATAATTTACATTTAAACACCATCTCTCAACAGCAGGCTACTTACTAATCCTTGAGAACTTGGTACTTACTTTCTCCTTTGGAAAAAATAATGCAATAATTTTTAGCTGACAAAGCTTACCACTGGATGATCACTTAAAATTAATAGAAATACATGAACATTTAAATACAGAATGGGAGGCTGCACTCAGATGCAGGAAAACAAATGAAAGGGCAGGAGGCAGAATGTTTTTTCTTTCAAGCTCTGCAGTTGTCAGTGACACACTGTCATTCAGTAGGTTTTATTGTCCACTTGAGTCAAATGAATAGAGCAGTCTAATGGAAGCCACAGTGTTTCCATACAGACAGTGTATTTGTTACTGAGGCAGACAATAAAATGTTAGTAAAGCATCTGAAGCATCTCTCCTCCAGATGAGAAGGAGATTTCTTATTTATGAATAGGGGAAATAAAATTTAGAACTACACTCCTTATTTATTATGCAGCAAAAGAGAAAGCAAACAAAATTCTACTTGTAGAACAAACAGAAATTGTATCACTTCTCTAGCACTGCACCATGAGACCAAGTTTCATCTGAAGGTCTAAGATCATTGATGGTTATGAGGGTAAAATCACTTTTTCTGAAGCAGCGGAAGTTCACTGATGACAAAATATTTTGGGCTACATTCTGGTTACAGGCATGTCAAAGAGCTTCTGAAGTCTCGGATAATATATAGCTAAAATTTCATAACTAGAATAAAACATGTTTTTTATTGGGCTGCAGCACGAATGCTGGAGAAAATGGAGCTAAGAGAGAATTTGTAGAAGCAGATTACTCTCACAAAGGCTGGTGCATGAGATCCCTTCATTTTTTACAGCATATTAGGCAACTGATACATGGCTTGGAACTTGTCTGGAGTGGGAGACCTTTGTTTGCCTTTTAGGAAGCACATCTGAGAAAATTTCAGAGAACTGCTGGGAAGCTGATGCCCCTGCACAAACTAATTACATTATTTGGAGCTCAGCATCTACCCTGGAGATCCAACTCCAAACAAACTAATTATCAGATAATCTAATCTACTGGATTTAGAGCAAATCTCAGTAAAAATTAATTATGTATGTATGTAGACATATGCTAATTATACATGTATGCATGTGTATATATGCATCTATGAATGGACACTATTTTTACTTTAACACTCCCTATGAATTTAATTAATTTAGTTCTTGAAAAATCTTTCTTCTGAGAAAAGCCAAAGAAAGTATTGTGGCAACAGTCATAAATCCACAGCAGAAGGTCTGCTGGGTAAGTAGTGTGGGGCACAAGCTATAATATTTTCCTGTATTTAAAGTATTTGTGTTCACTTTGGGTACGTGTGTTTATCTTTATGCAAGTCCTGGCCTGCTCAGGGTATTTCAATTCCTTGGTAATGGAAATACCATCAGAAGCCTGAATCTCATCATCTTTCTCATATATGAACCACTGGAGCAAAAAAAGAAAGAATGAAATAAACAACCCTACAAAACTCTACTAGGAACAATGCAAACACAAACACGATACTGAGATTTTATTTGTCTCTCTGCTAGGTGAAGGCCACATTCTTCATGGGGACAAATTTACAATGTCAGCAGAAATTCAGGTCCAAAATGGGTAGCCAAGGAGTAAAGGGAAAAGACAAAATCCAGGAGCTGGTTTGGGCTGGATGTAGCTCAGTGATCCACAGCAGAGATGTAGCTGGGCACGTTTTATTCTGCACATGTACAGTCCTGTGTACTTTGGCTCAACCTGTGTGTAATAATTATACTAAACTAGATAGAATTATAACAAAATCTTCCTCATTAAACCTTCTTTAGGTCCTTGTTAAGCCTTAGAAGATGCACAGAAGAGAAGACAACTAATTCTGTTAATCCATTTGCCATCACATTAAAATTGAAGTTCAGACAGTTCATGTGCCATGTTCTGGTTGTATCATCAAACCTTACACAATAGGGCTAAGCCCCTGCTTCCCTCAGAAAAGGACATGGTGAAGCAGTAGCCCAGAAATCCAGGAGACCCTAACAACACTTTGCTGACACTAAACATTGGATCACTATAAGAAAACAGAAGAAGTGATTCTTTATATTTTCACAGAGGTTACAGCCAAAGCAGCAAAATAAGGAAAGAGGGAAAGGGTTTAATCTAGGCTGGAAAACTTTGCCAAACAAATTCCATTCATATTATTATGAGGTATGATATTATGTCTTTTTCCCTTCTCTAGCACATGATTCTCTAGGTGCTGCCTTTGTAATTCTGAGATTCAAAAAAACATAATACTGCTGACTCAAACATTTATTACTCCTTCTTGTCTTTTTATAGCTTCAGGGAGAATCACATGGAACTGGTTGCCACCTATGACTCCATTTATCCCCGTGCTTCTTACACAATCAGACTGCCAAACACCAGACCTCACTTTCTCCTTGCCCAGCTTGCCATGGGTTTGGGCAGAGAGAGTTCTCAGGAGAGCAGAGGTTCCTGCTGTAGGAGTCTGGGTTGCAACCTGTCCCCTGCTGTAGGACTTGGCACCACAGGAGTGTGAGCCACCTCATGGAGACGGTGGCACTGAGCTGGAATTTCTGGCCGCTCCAGTGTAAAACAACCAGGAGGGACCAAAAGCATGTCATGAACTGAGCAGTGGCAGCACTATACTGCTGTCTCCTTTGTCAGACTCTGATCATTATCAGATAGATTGTTGTATGGTATGAAATTGTGCAACTAGAGATTTGGAGACCAATTGCCCAAGTGAGCATGTGCAATGCTATTTGAGAAGATCTAAAGCTTTCCAGCCCCAGTAGCAGTCTCAGGGGGGGTCTCGCATGTGGCTGGAACATCCCCAGCACCACACAGGTGTCCTGGATGCCTTCAAGTGTTTCTAGTGTAGAGCTTGAGTCCTATATTTAGGCACCTGGCTCACTGACAGACAAAAGCAACTAAGGCTCATGGAATATATTTCATTAAAACTGCCTTTAATGGAAAATTGTGTTGCCCAGAGAGGCTGTGGATGCCCCCTCCCTGGAGGTGTTTAAGGCCAGGCTGGATGAGGCACTGAGAAACCTGGTCTAGTGGGAGGTGTCCCTGCCCATGGCAGGGGGTTTGGAATTACATGATCTTGAAGGTTCCTTCTAACCCAAACCATTCTATGATTCTATAAATGAACTCTTGGTTCCTTTATTTTTGCATTTTGCACCATGTGCTTTCTGAAGGAAACGTCAAATTTGAGAGGAAGTTGAATGCTGTAAGATGGAAAACATTTGCTGGAAATGAGAACTTCTGGTATTTGAACTGTCACTGGAAATTCAGAGACTTCCTTTGGCTAAGAGAAATAGACATTTTTCAAACTGCTCTGTAAGGTGTCCTTCCCAGCAGTGTCAGTGCCAGCAGTGATTTCTGGCTGACACAGCTATGCCTGAGACTCGATGCAGCACAAACATTCCCCAGCACTGACCCAGATAACCTGCACTGTTGAACAAACTACATGGGGTAACATCATTGTCTCCTCATCCTCTGGCCTGAAAGCCAGATGCCTGGGAAGTTTGGCATCTTTTCCTTTTGCAACAGGTGAAGCTTTCTCCAGAAGACACTTTTAAAAACTTAAAACAGATACATCAAATGAGCAAAATTATCCCTCTGTATGTGCTTCTTCTCTCTTTCACCTGCAGAGGAATCTGTCTCTTTCTGGACTGTAAACTCTCCAGGGGTGGACTGGTTTGTACACTGTTTGAACAGTCAGTAGCAAATGGGGGTGGTTTATTGTCCTATCTGAAAATACATTAAAATCAGTTTGTGATTTTTCAGGAAGCATAAATATAAGGTCTGTATCTCTCCAAATATGAAAAGTAATGCCAAATGCAACTGGCACTGCAATTGCTTGCTAACAACTACATATCAAGCCTTGTGAAACTGGGCAGGAGCTTTTCAAAGCAGTAGCATTACAGATCTTTTCCATGTGGATCTGAGATGCCACAAACAGAATGAAAGAGAGAGAGAGGGAAAAGAAGAAAGAAAGGGAAAAAAAAGAGTAAGAAGGAGAACAAAGAAGGGGAAAACAAAGTGAGAAAGAGTGCAAAAGAGGGGAAAAGAGAGAGAGAGAAGGAAAAGGAAAGAGGGAATCCAAACTCATGGCTGCCGAGAAATTGTGACCCTCCAAACTTGAAACACATTAATAGAGAAACCACTTCCTTTTATCTTTAATGACATATATTTAAATTATTTTCAATTGAAAATATTTTAGCATCTTGTGCAAAGCTGCTTTCCTTCACAGACACTGCAGTTTCTGTCTCCATTTCTTATACCATTCTTATACCATTATTTTAATCCGCTCAGCCTCCTATTTTTAGCTCAATTTGACAATAATTTAATTCCTGTCCTGTTTGCATATGTTCATCTTCACTGACCTTATTTTGACTCTTAGCAAGTGACACACTTATGACACATCCACACTCACCTAGGACTGGAATGCATTTGTATACTGCTCCTCTTATCTTCAGGCTCCACACTGTCTTTGCTTCTTCCCACCAGAATTTATTACTGATACCAGGATGATGTCCAGCACAGAGCCACAAAGATGATGAAGGGATTGGAGCATCTCCCACCTGATGAACAACTGAGAGAGCTGGGTCTCTTTAGCTTGGAGGAGACTGAGGGGTGACCTCATTAATATCTATAAATATGTAAAGGGTGAGTGTCAGGAGGATGGAGCCAGGCTCTTCTCAGTGACCTCCAATGACAGGACAAGGGGCAGTGGGTGCAAGCTGGAACACAGGAGGTTCCACAGAAATATAAGAAAAACCTTTTTCACAGTGAGGGTGACAGAAAATTGGAAGAGGCTGCCCAGGGAGGTTGTGGAGTCTCCTTCTCTAGAGACATTCAAAACCTTTCTTGTGTGACCTGGTTTTTGAGACTGGACTAGATGATGTCTTGAAGTCCCTTCCAGTCCCTGAAATTCTGTGACTCTGTGAAACACACCCTGATGAAGCTCTGTGCCACAGCTATTTACTCTGCCCATTAATACTAGATGCATGGCACTCTAAAAACACAGTAGGAAATCTTTAATTCCTATATCTCGTATTTGGATGCATTCTAACATGATGATGATGATTGCCTTCCATTTGCAGTATCTTGCTGCATTTCATGGTCCTTTGGTACAAGTGCTGTTTGCAGCTCTTTGCACGTGATGCCATGAGGTTATCTTGGTAAACTTCTGACTGGGCTGACCTCCATATCTCAGAAACCACAACCGTGGCTGTCAGTGTTTAATCCCTAGATAACTCTTTTTGCAAGTTCTGAATGAGTATGGAAACTAGACCACGGCCAAGCCATGCTGGCAGAGGAATGCAGGGAAATTCCTACTGCATTTGTCCATGCAGCCAAAACCTCTCAGTCAATAAATCAAGGACTTTAGTCTGGGGAGCTGATAACCCAGCACATCTTTTGCAAATGGCTAAACAAATGAACAAAAATGCCTTTGATATCAGCCCTGGAATTGTGAATGCTGTTGCTAACCTGAGATAAATACAAGGCCTTTTGATGTCCAATGATAGGACAAAGGGTAATGGGTGCAAGCTGGAACATAGGAAGTTCCACATAAATACGAGAAAAAACTTTTTCATGGTGAAGTGTGACAGAACACTGGCACAGGCTGCCCAGAGACACTGTGGGGTCTCCTTTCTGGAGACATTCAAACCCCGCTTGGACACATTACTCTGTGACCTGATCTGGGTGTTCCTGCTCTGGACAGGGGGGTTGGACTAGATGATCTCTTGAGGTCCTTCCCAATCCCTGACATTCTGTGATTTTGTGATATGTAAGAGTGGTTGTGATGCAATTGCTTTACTTTTCTACCTTTCCCTTTTCCTTCCCTCTCTGCCAACCCTATTGTAAAATCAATTCTATAGAACTGCTCACCCCGCTTTTGCCAAGACCCCAGACTGCCTCTTTGTGCCTAACAAGCTTCCCATATGTCGCAGGTCTTGTCAAGACATTCTGATCTTTGCCTGTGACCCAGCTGCGTGCTAACTAGAATGCAACCTCAGCTGGTGAAATAAAAGGCATTTGTGGAAAATGTGCCTAGTTCTATGATTCTTCATTTCTGAAGACCTTGTTGTACTTGTCCAGAACTTGGAATGAAGAAAGGACAGGCAGTTCTTATTGCCAAACTGCTGTTGGTCATTGGCATCCTCCAGCACAGGCATCTTTAGGACTTATGATAAAGGGATGACACAGATATTTGGGATCTGCCGACTGTGGCTGAAGAGCTTTGCTGCTATTCAGTCATACACCAGCAGAATGCAAACTTGGCCTGATCCCCAAGAACAAGACTCCTACCCAAATGGTCCTACTATGAATGCATTCTGTGATTGCCCCACTGCTCCACTAAGACAGTCATTTTGGCCTGATGTTGTCCTTGTTCTTCTATATCCCAGAAGCCCTACGCAGGAATCAGCTCCAGGCTGCTACAGAAGGCTTTTTCTTGTCATAAGTATAGGGTTTTTCCAAATTATACATGCATATAATTCAGAAACATCATTTTGTCATAGAGCACCACAGAAAAACTCAGGCTAGGTGTTTCTACCTACTTTTTACTATCCTCCCTCTCTTTCTCACCCAGCTATCGTCTTCTCATCCTTTCTTTATTATCCTGCTACAGACACATCTTCAGCCAAGCAACTTGGCCTTGGTTCATGCAACCAGTATACCACACAGCTATGAAAGCTTTTACAATTGCTTTTATGAGAGCAATTCCACTTTCTCTATGGGCTTGCGGCTGCTTTAGGCTCCTCTGCTTTATGTGAACTTTGCAGAGTTTTGTCATTGTCAAATTCATCATAGCCAGAGCAGTATTTATTTTCCAAAGTTAAATCCAAAATATTCTGCATTGTCTTATTCTGCATCCAGTGCAATGGAAAAACTCCACGATGCTTTCCAAAATAGATGCCTCCTCCATAATCCTTCACAGCAATTCCAGTCAAAGTTGGGACAAGTGACATTTTTCTGCAGGTCATGTGTCTGTCTCCTTTGTCTGCAGAACTATTTTCTGATTTATTTATTTTGGCAATCTCCAGTTCAGAACTATCTGCATATGCTTTTCCCTCAAGCTCCTCTCATTTTCGTGCAACAGGACATTGTGCCTTGCAAGATAACCAAGATATGTGTAAGGATTGAGTCTTCAACTGGTATAAACTGGCAATGCCAACAAAGCCCTTAAAGTTGCACTGATTTACAGCAGCCCTGGTTATTCATTTTTTCACATCTTAGCCTTTAAACTCCTCGACTAATACAGCTAATATTTTTTCAAGTGATCAGTTAATTTTTTGCAGAAATTAAGTCTTTGTAATTTTATAACAACAAACAAAAGCAGAAGCCTGCACTACAACTGATCCAAATTTACTTACAAACAAATAATTTACTGACTATACTTACACAAGTTTAGAGTAGGAAAGATCCAGCAATCTTTGCAGTCTCTTTCTACTTTTGCCACACACACACAATCTCTAACACACACTCTTTATGTTTCCAAAGTTTCTGTGTTAAGTCTTTGTGATGGTTCTGGTCTTAAAAGGAGGAGGTGTTTTGCTCTGCCTCGAGCATGTAGCTGCACAAAGGCATTTATCTGACATTAGGGAAAGCTATTTTATTCGATTAAAAATACCTCTTGTCCTTCTTGATCTAAAATTTGTAGTTCAAGTACAACAAAGCAACTATCTAAACCACTGTCAGGGAAAGAATAAAATTATTTTGTTTCTGTGTGAGGAAAAGCAAAGTTGAATGACTTGAAAATTCATGTATTGCTCATCTAAACCACAATGTTTTTTTGCTGCTATAAATCTCTCTGTTTTCCATTCTTAATGTGTTTTATATTCCCATATATTCCCCTCTGAGTTTATGTTCTATGACACTGTTGTTCACAACATACCAGCACAAAGAAACCACAGTTATCACAAAAATTGCCACTGTAGTAAATATATTTATAAATTCCATAATATCTACTCATTATTCTGGGAGCTGTAATAGCATCTGCATTGAACCACTGCAGAGTTATGCTGTAATATGGAGACCTCTATCAGGCTCTGCAATGAAATAATAAACTTCAGGGAACACACTGTGTAAATGTTTTTAGTAAATTGTATTAGTTTGCAGTGCAATGACAAAAGTTCAATGATAGTCAAATAATTATTGTAACAAATATGAGAGATAAATAAATTAATATAAGGGCATTATGCCCCCATTCCCATTCCTGCACATATCCAACAAATGGTATTTTTTTATTGTGATGCCTTTACTTAAGGTTAAAGCAAAATATTTTCTGCTTCATGTTTTATATTCTCCACAAGAGGCTCCAGACTGGTGATAAAATGTACTAATGAGCTGTATATTTTTTGCCCCAATCAATAGCAATAAGCAGATGTGAAAGTCCTTGCAGAATCAGGTGCTGAGGAGAGCCAGAGCCAGGTCAGCAGGGAAACAGGGATTTCACCTTCTTGTTTGCTGTGACTGAAAGGTGTGACAGTGACATTGCACAACTTCCCTTGGCTGGGAGCATGAGCCTGACATCACATAAAAACAGTCATAAAAACACTGATGTTTTAAGAGATCTTTAAGGTAATAAGGTCCAACCATTTATCTAACACTGCCAAAAACTACAACCAAACCATGTCCCTCAGCACCATATCTACCTGTCAGTAGCTTTTTGGAGATATCCTGGAGTGCTTGGGTCTTTTTAAAACGTTCTGGCAAATTGGAAGATAGGCTGGATGGATGCAAATTGCAATAGGCTGGATAGAAGAAAGAAATTCTTTACTGTGAGGATGGTGAGACACTGGAACAGGCTGCCCAGAGAGGCTGTGGATGCTTCCTCTGTGGAGGTGTTTAAGGCCAGGCTGGATGAGGCACTGAGCAACCTGGTCTAGGGGGAGGTGTCCCTGCCCGTGGCAGGGNTTTTGCTGCTATAAATCTCTCTGTTTTCCATTCTTAATGTGTTTTATATTCCCATATATTCCCCTCTGAGTTTATGTTCTATGACACTGTTGTTCACAACATACCAGCACAAAGAAACCACAGTTATCACAAAAATTGCCACTGTAGTAAATATATTTATAAATTCCATAATATCTACTCATTATTCTGGGAGCTGTAATAGCATCTGCATTGAACCACTGCAGAGTTATGCTGTAATATGGAGACCTCTATCAGGCTCTGCAATGAAATAATAAACTTCAGGGAACACACTGTGTAAATGTTTTTAGTAAATTGTATTAGTTTGCAGTGCAATGACAAAAGTTCAATGATAGTCAAATAATTATTGTAACAAATATGAGAGATAAATAAATTAATATAAGGGCATTATGCCCCCATTCCCATTCCTGCACATATCCAACAAATGGTATTTTTTTATTGTGATGCCTTTACTTAAGGTTAAAGCAAAATATTTTCTGCTTCATGTTTTATATTCTCCACAAGAGGCTCCAGACTGGTGATAAAATGTACTAATGAGCTGTATATTTTTTGCCCCAATCAATAGCAATAAGCAGATGTGAAAGTCCTTGCAGAATCAGGTGCTGAGGAGAGCCAGAGCCAGGTCAGCAGGGAAACAGGGATTTCACCTTCTTGTTTGCTGTGACTGAAAGGTGTGACAGTGACATTGCACAACTTCCCTTGGCTGGGAGCATGAGCCTGACATCACATAAAAACAGTCATAAAAACACTGATGTTTTAAGAGATCTTTAAGGTAATAAGGTCCAACCATTTATCTAACACTGCCAAAAACTACAACCAAACCATGTCCCTCAGCACCATATCTACCTGTCAGTAGCTTTTTGGAGATATCCTGGAGTGCTTGGGTCTTTTTAAAACGTTCTGGCAAATTGGAAGATAGGCTGGATGGATGCAAATTGCAATAGGCTGGATAGAAGAAAGAAATTCTTTACTGTGAGGATGGTGAGACACTGGAACAGGCTGCCCAGAGAGGCTGTGGATGCTTCCTCTGTGGAGGTGTTTAAGGCCAGGCTGGATGAGGCACTGAGCAACCTGGTCTAGGGGGAGGTGTCCCTGCCCGTGGCAGGGAGGTTGGAACTAGATTATCTTTAAGTTCCCTTCCAACCCAAACCATTCTATGACAATATGGAATATCTCCAGTAATGGTGATTCAACCACTTCCTTGGGCAGCAAGTTCCAATATTCAATAAGCCTTTCTGTGCAGAAATTCTCTTCATCCATCCTAAATCTTCTCTGGGACAACTTGAGACCATTTCCTCTTATCCTATCTCTGGTACCTTGGGAAAAAAGACTGACCCTCACCTCTCTACAACCTCTTCTCAGGCACTGATAGGGTGCTAGGCATCCCCTCAGCCTCCTTTAATCCAGGCTGAATGCCCCCCAGCTCTCTCATCTGCTTCTCCAGACATTTTCCAGACCCTCCAAGAGCTTCTATGCCCATGAGCCAACAATGTGTCCTTGTGGCCAAGAAGGCCAATGGCATCCTGGGGTGTATTAAAAGGGGTATAGTCAGTAAGTCGAGAGAGGTTCTCCTCCCCTTCTGCCCTGCCCTGGTGAGACCACAGCTGGAATACTGTGTCCAGTTCTGGTCCCTTCAAAGTTCAGGAAGGACAGGGAACTGCTGGAGAGGGTACAGCGCAGAGCAACAAAGATGGTGAAGGGATTGGAGCATCTTCCTTATAAGGAATGGCTGAGGGAGCTGGGTCCTTTTAGCTTGGAAAAGTGGAGATTGAGGGGTGACCTCATTAATATCTATAAATATGTAAAGGGTGAGTGTCAGGAGGATGGAGCCAGGCTCTTCTCAGTGACCTCCAATGACAGGACAAGGGGCAGCGGGTGCAAGCTGGAACACAGGAAGGTTCCACAGAAATATAAGAAAAACCTTTTTCACAGTGAGGGTGACAGAAAATTGGAAGAGGCTGCCCAGAGAGGTTATGTGGTCTCCTTCTCTGGAGACATTCAAAACCTGTGTGACCTGGTCTGGGTATTCCTGCTCTGGCAGGAGGACTGGACTAGATCGCTTGAGGTCCCTTCCAATCCCTGCTGTTCTGTGATTCTGTGGGATTCCGATAACCCACCCCAGCAGCGCAGTCGGGATGGAGCAGACACCTCCCGACGCTTCTGTCAGTTATTCCATGTACAAGCGGCAGACAGCCGCTTCTCCCCGCCGGGGCAGGGCAGGCCCCGCTCGGCCGCCGCCCCCGTCAGCTGCCCGGCGGAGGGCTGGGGAGGCTGCGCGGGGCGGGGACTTGCGCAGGGAGGGAGAAGATGGCGGAGGCCGAGTGAGTGTCGGGGTTGGGACGGCTGGGGGGCGGGTGGGTTAGGCGAGGCGAGGCGAGGTGAGGTGCCGGGCCGGGGCAGGCAGAGGGGCTCCGCGGCCCCGTCCTCCCCGTTGGCGAGCGCCGCCGCCGTCTCGGGAAGGGGATGTCACCCGGCTCCTCCGCCGCAGGGCTGCCGGTGCCGAGGGGAACCGCGGCGGCTGAGCGAGGCAGAGGGTGGTAACAGCCCTTCTCCCTCGCTCCGGCGGAGGTTAAACCCCCCGTGAGACTGCTCCCGGGCCGGCTGCCTGCGGGCAGGGCTCGGCGCTGCCGGGCCTGCGGGCCTGAATTAACGGGCCCAGCCTGCGCTGGAGGGGCAGCCGCTGGCCTGAAGCGGTTGCCCGGGCGGGCTGGACCCCTCCGAGCCGGGGCATCCCGAGGGGAGGTGGTGGCAGAGCCCGGAGTAAGGCGATTATTTGCTTTTGGCATTGCTTTGTGGAAGGCAGATGTTTTCTTGTGATTTTACTGCTCCTGCCAACCTCCTGCGCCGTGTTGCTTAAATAAATCTTCTCTTCCTTGCCCCCCGCTGCCTTGCACCGTGCCCAGTGTGTCTTGTTTGGTGTCGGGAGCTGCTAGTCGCTCACGAGTGCTGGGGGAGCCCTTATAGGACGGGGAGGCAGTGAAGTGACTAAGTGTTTTGAGAGTGTTTCGGGTGGTAGTTCAGTTGTTGTCCTTTTCGCCTTTTGCGCAATGCCGGCTGTCACGCGGTCGCCTTTCTAGTGGCAGGTGATGCTGTGGCGGGGGACGTGGAGAAGCTGGGAGTGCAGCCATGTGTCACACACACACACGCACTTACACTACCTCTTGCACACACACTCAAACCCACACAAGCCCATAGCTTTCAGCCTGGTGTTACAGTTCTGCGAGTGCATTCCCAAGAGATGAAGGCTTGGAAGTTGCGTTGGCTCAGTAGGGGAATGGTTCCCATCTGAGTGCACATTCTCCATAAAAAGCAAGAATTAAAAGCAGGGATGGCATCTCACCTGTCTGCAGTCTCCCTGGGCCAGGCTGATGTTCAGCCTGGAGAAGAGAAGGCTCAGGGGGACCTCATACCTGAAGGGGGCTGGGGTACAGAAAGACTGGCGTAGGATTTTTTAATAGGGTACAGAATGGCAGGACTAGGAGCAATGGATGCAAGTTGGAAGAGAGTAGATTTAGGCTGGATAGTTCTTTCCTGTGAGGGTGGTGGGACACTGAAAGAGGTGGCCCAGAGAGGTTGTGGATGTCCCCTTCCTGGAGGTGTTTAAGGGCAGGCTGGATGAGACATTGAGTAGCTTGGTCTGATGGGAGGTGTCCCTGGCCATGGCTGGGGGTTGGAGCTAGATGATCTTTAAGGTCCTTTCCAACCCAAACTATTCTGTGATTCTATGCCTTACATAGAGGTCTTAATTTCCAATTTTGTGGAAGGTGATGTTAGGAAATACTGTTGCTGTGCCTGAGCATCATGAACCCAGGCTGTGTGAGGCACCAAAGACTTTTTATGTTGTCATGGCCCATGTGCTTGGTTCCTCTGTGTTGCCGCGTTTAGAATCATAGAATGTTTGAGGCATGCCAGAGGATCTTGGAGACAATGAATGGAGAAACCCTGGAAACCAGGAAAAAAACAAACAGGAATGATAGTTGTAGGGTGAGAAACCAGGACAGAAACTACTGCACTGTGCTAATTTGACTTCGGTTTGACCATCAGCATTTCTGGTGTGAGGGGGGAAAGTAAGATATGGTCATTGTTTACGTCAGCATTACCATGTAATGCAGTTAGTGGTTCTTAATTAAGTTGGAGATTATTGTATTAGAAGAATTACAAGGAGAGTCTTATCAAGGGAGATAGCAAAATTGTTGTAGGGATTTTATTAAGATTTGGCAAAGATGGAGACTTGGGCTGATCTTGCTCTGTTTTTTAGTTGACAGGATTCAGTAACAATGGTTGCTGTTGACCCAAACCATTTGCAGGACCAAAGAGAACTGAAGTATCTTATAGGAAAAATGGAGTGACGTTTTGTATCTATATGGGCTGAAGTGCAGTGTGCAAGGTTTGAGGCAGGTGCCAGGTAACAAGTAGTTCAGTAACAGGAAAGAAGACAGACTGAAATGTAGTTATGGATCCCAGGATGTGAGCAATTACTTCATGAGAGCATAATTATGATTAAGAAATTAAGATCCTCACCATTCAGCAGAAGAGCTCATTCAAAGATAGACAAAGAAGTTGGAACTTTCTTCTACAAGGCTATGAAATTGTATGCATCAGATCTAGTCACACATTTAATAAAAAAAAAAAAAGGAATTTGTAGACTTCAGGAAGTGCCAAAGTTGCCAAGAGCTGTTTGGATAGTGGAATAAGTAGAGAATCATGAGTTTAGCTTGTTTTCCTTGGTGAGCTGAAAAGGAACGCAACAATTGAAAAACTACTGTTACGTACAGTACTCCTGCAGAGTTTGTAATGGGGACCTACAGTCTCCAGAGCCATGTATTGAAAAGACATGGAATTCTGGATTCTGGGAATTCCTGTGATCGCCTGGTGGGCAAAGCCTTGAAGAGCAGCGGAGACTCTCAGCTGAAATGGTTATGTATTTGTGACTCTCTGCTTTCTTTCCTGGAGGCTAAATGTATTATCCAAGCTCTACTGCCGTGCCATGTGGAGGAGGGGAAAAAAAGATCTGGAGCACCTCCTTTTTGCTTGAGGGAGGTGTATTGCAGTGCCAGTGCCAGTCTTGATACAGACATCTCTTCAGTGTGTGTCAGAATGCTGACTCAGAAGCTGGATTCTGGTTGCTCTCTTTCCCCTGAAGATGTGTTCATGATGACAGAAAACCTGGAAAATCAACTGTGTAGAAGAGATCCTGTGTTCTTAGGACTCTGCTGCCTCCCTGAACTACCAGGAGGAAGTTATGTGTCATCAGAACTTCTTTTTTTTTTTTCCTTTTGTTTTGCCTCTTGGAACTTTTTCTGAATGATGGGAGGATGTTGTGCCTGGCATTTCATCTGCTGCAGAGTTACCTACGATATCTTAAATTCCCTTTTGGCTTTCAGTCAGCAAAAATGAATTCTGTGTCCTCTGCACTGCTGCTGCATCTTCAGAGAGCTTCCTCATGATCTAGTGAAGCCAATGAGGGAAGGGGATGGATGTGCTGGTTTGTCTCTTCTTGTGCCTGCATGGCTCTGGTGAGGTCCCACTTGGAGTATTGTGTCCAGTTCTGGAGCCCTCAACTTAAGAAGGATATTGAGCTGTTGCAGCAGGTCCAGAGGAAGGCCATGAAGATGATCAGAGGGCTAGAGCAGCAGCCTTATGAGGACAGGCTGAAGGGGCTGGGATTGTCCAGCCTGGAGAAGGGTCAAGGGGAACCTCTTAGTAGCTTATCAATGCCTGAAGAGGGCTGCAGAAAGGCATGGGTAGGACTTTTTCACAGCATATGTGATGGAAGGACTAGGAATAACAGATTTAAATTGGAAGAGGGTAGATTCAGGCTAGATATAAGAAAGAAGTTATTTACTGTGAGGGTGGTGAGACAATAGAAGAGGTTGCCCAGGGAGGCTGTGGATGCCCCCTCTCTGGAGGTGTTTAAGGCCAGGCTGGATGAGGGATTGAGCAACCTGAGCTGGTGGGAGGTGTCCCTGTCTATGGCAGGGTGTTTGGAACTAGATAATCTTTAAGGTCCCTTCCAACCCAAACTGTTGTATGATTCTATAAGTAAGAGTTAACAAAAGCTGCTGCCACCAGTTGGCAGTTTCAAATTTGAAAACAGTGTCAGGGCTTTTTTTCTGAAGTTCCAGGTGGCTAAGCTGTCGATCAGAATTGTTGTTATACATGAACGTGGCACGGAATCTGTGTATAACAAGACTCTTGATGGACAGGGTTTTTTTTTAAAGAGTGTGATGGGAACTCTGCCATTTCTGTAGTGCCAGCAGCTACTCATGTAGGACACTACTGAGTGCTCAGGCTAAGGCTGCTCCTTCTCCCTTCACTCTTAGGTTCTTTTGTGACTGTTTATTATTTTTAATAATATATGGCAGTTTTCACCAAAACTTTGTTACTTCAGTAAACATTTCATAGAGTCATAGAATCATAGAGTTGGAAAGGGATCTTCAAGGGTCATCATTTCTCTATATTAAGATTGCTTCTCTGGTTTAATGATTTTTTTTTTTTTTTGCACTTATCTAGGGTTAGGGAATGGATGCACCATGGGATAGCTGAAAGTCTGAAAAAATATTTTCATATTTCATTTTCCAGCTGAGAAATGTTTTCTGCCACCTCTTCAGGAAGAGAGTGAACTTCTGTGGCTGAGGTGAAATTAAGGGCTGTATTTGTTTGCGTCTGAATTACACAATCTCCAGTTGTTGCTTAAAGGGAGGGAGGAAAACAATTCATCATTACTGCAAAGCAAGCTTTTCTTCTATCTGGTATTGGTTTCGTTTCTTCACCTTTTCTCTGTGACTTCACATTCCCAGCTATCCTATCCCACAAGTTTGCTTCTCCTCTGTCTCCTGGTAGACAAAGCTATTTGTAAAACCTGTTTTCTTTGCAGCTGTGGTTGGTTCTGCTGTCAAATGAATAATTGCCTCCTCAGAAAATTCAGAAAAATATAATAGCCTTTTTTTTTTTTTAGCCGAAATTCCAGTTTACTTAAGAGAAATAAATGTAATGTTTCTTATGTTTTCATTTTTCACCCTTCTCTATTATTTTTTAGGATTTGGATATCTCCTAATTGAGGAGAGTCGAAGTACTGATTGCAAGTGAATCTTCCTCAATCATCCTGTTGGATGTTCTCTGTTGGAGAACATAAGAAGTCATGGCAGAGAATGATGCAATGCCAACCTTACCAAAAAAGTGTGGCCCTTACATTTCATCTGTAACCAGTCGTGGCATGAATTTGGTAATTCGTGGCATAGTGCTGTTTTTTATTGGAGTATTTCTTGCATTAGTATTAAACTTACTTCAGATCCAGAGAAACGTTACTCTCTTCCCCCCTGATGTGATCACAAGCATCTTCTCCTCAGCTTGGTGGGTACCACCTTGCTGTGGCACAGCATCAGGTAAGTTCAGTTTTGTACATGTGCCTGGCATGGAGATGAAAGGATGGAGAGGCATTTATTTAGTTACAAAAAAAATTATATAAAAGGTATAGAAGATTAACATTTCTGAGGTGACTACGGTCCTTCTGTGTATAAATGATTAGTTCATGTGTCTGGAAACTTGTACTGCTGACTTGTTATACTGTAATAATTTTAGCAGAACATATCCTTTGGATTTTATGCTTGTTTGGGGTAAATACTTAACAAATTTTAAGGGTGGTGGCAGTTGTAACCTTGGGGCTGGATTACTGGAGTGTGCTCTATGGGCTGCCCTTGAATATACCCTGGAAGTGCCAAGTGGTGCAGCACCAAGCACCTTGTTCTGAGTGCATCAAACCACTCTGAGCAATGCTCCCTTTTGAGGTCCAGTTTTCTGTTTGTTCCTCTCATTCCAGTTTGAGATATGGCTTTAGCTCTGTAAAACTGGGAGACCTGACTGTGTCTCAGGGACCTGTGACCAGGCACACGGTTGTTGACCTTAGAGACACGTTGCAGCACTGAGCACCTGTTTGTTTGGTGTATCAAATAGGACTTTGTGAATATTCTCCACTTCTACAATGACTGTGTGGGCAGTTGAGGCTTTTGCATGTTTAGCTTGTTAAAGAAACATGTTTACTGTACATGGTAAGAGATTCCCCTTTTCCCTCTTCTTTCATCTTCAGTTGTTAGGACATATCCCATGTTACCTGCCTGATGGAATTTGGCTTTCTGTTTGTTTGTGAAAGTTGTTGATCCCATGGGCCCGTTTTGTGGTTTCTAAGGGAATATTCTTAGCAGCCAGTAGAGGAGGAGTCTGCTTTAGTGAATCTTTACATTAAAAGCAGTATCTTCTTAGAGGTCAGTTTTAATAAGATACTTTTCTGAGTATTAATATGAGTCAGTAAATAACTTTTGAGCTAGCATCACTCTCTTGCTAATGACATGTTATTTTTTTCTTAGTCTACCAGTTGTTTTCGATACCTCGTTGAAGTACTACACCCTACATGTCATAGAGAAGCTTCATTTGAAAGGAAGCCCTTCAAATATGTCTCTGAATGTTTTGTTCTGTTTCCACAGTTTTGTTCTGTGGAAGTGTTTGGGTGGCAGTTACAGCTGCTTTATCTACTAGAGTTGTCTTAGTCTTTCTGTTGTCTTGTTGAGATTGTTGATTAGTTTTTGGGTTGTATCCTACCTTTGCTGCATTTTTTCTTTTATACTGTAAATATATTGTCTTGTAATGGTTTGATCTTTCATATATGGAGTAGTGTAAGTAGAAATGTCAGAAACCCAAGTGGCAACAGCAACGCATGAGTTTTGCCCTGTTCACTGCAACATTTGCAGTGTCAGCTGTTTGCATCAGGCTGCACCTTATGCTTTCTGTGCCGTCTGAGAACACTGTCTGTGAAAGCTAGATCTTGCCATCATCTCAGAAGAGACTTGGGGACTTCTCTAGTTTGGATGTGTTGATGATTTTGATGGAAAGATTGGATGTGGCTTGTGATGTGTAGTCAGTCACCTGCTAGGCATTTGCACTACTTCATTTTAGGCCAGCTGGTTCAAAGATACTATTGCCTGAATTGGCTTTTCCCAGCAGGAGTGCCCCCTTTTTGAGGTGTTCCAAGTTCTTTCTTTTTCATTATCAGTCTTGTCTTTGCCTTTTTCTTTCCTTATCTTCTCTGCTAGCATGCATACAAAGAACTTGTATGCTAAGTGCTGATAATTCACTTATTTTTTTTACATTTATACTTGCACAGCCTTCCTGGAATTAACATGAACATTTCTCTACTGTATGGCTTATTTTACATATTTATAATCAGTAGTGATTGAGGCTGCTTTCAGACAGGTCCTTCATCCCTCACTGTTATTTGTCATCAATTTGACTCAGTGCCTTTAGCAAGAAGACTGTTGAAGAAGTTGTTTATTTGGGGTTTTTTATTCCTCTCTAGCTCTTTTGGTGAGTCTTAGAGAGCAATTTCCTGTCTGGAAAAAATAAAGAGCTTTTGCTTTGACATACCTGCTGCCAGACTAGAGGGCACTGGAGTCAGTGCCACTGACTTTGGCCTGCCTTCTGCAGCCCCAGTGTTACTCCTCAGTGGTGTTGGTAACAGTGTTTTCAGCTGCATTTGCAGTTAAGAATGCATTTATGAAGGAATGTTCAAAGAGCACAGCAGTTCCCTGGGGTTGAAAGTCCTGTTTGCTTTCTGTATTCAATAGCTGCCATAGGCTCTTGGCTTTCCCTCTTTGGTGTGAGCCTTTAAAGGATCACTGAAGAAGAGGAAAACATTATCCGAACAAAAGCTGCTTGTAACAACAGCAAAAGAACTTACAAAATATTTATGTTACAAACCATGCTCCGTCCTTATTGTGGTGTGTTTGTTTTGCAGTTATTTGAACATATAAATTTGATATGTGGGATTTTCAAAAGATCCAGCCTGCACTTGCTCTTTTGAAGCCCAAAGGGTGACTGCAGATTTGGGTTGGGCGCAGAGCTCTCTCATCCTCTGCCCAGGGTTCAATTTACCTCTTCTGCTAATTCTGCCACATCACTGCTGCTGAAATTTTACAGGGCTTTTTAAAAATAACTAAATTGTTTTAAAATTCCTCTTCCTTTATAATGTATATTTTGCACTGCTTATCTTTCAAAGATTTGGTTTGTTAGTCACAACAATTGCTGTAGACTAGATAGTCTTTATTTCAGATATATATTGCCAGGGCTTTAACTTTTGGGCAATTTTTTCTTTCCTGTCTCCACAGCTGCAATTGGATTATTGTACCCATGCATGGACAGACATCTGGGAGAGCCACATAAATTCAAGAGAGAATGGTCCAGTGTAATGCGGTGTGTAGCAGTCTTTGTGGGAATAAATCACGCCAGTGCTGTATCCTATCTTCTGATGAAATTGGTAATAACAAATGAGTTTCCACTAAAACAAAGCTCACACAGTCAGTCATGGTGAATTGTTGTTAAAGATCTAATATGCAGTGTTTTGGCAAGGGAAATGCAGGATATATGTTAAGTGTTAAACTGTCATGGCAGTACTGGAGGAAGTGATAAGTCTCATGTTTTTTTGTTCTGAAAAATCTTTCCATTAGAAATGTTTCAGGATTGGGCTTTGTCTTATACAGTCTTTACTGTAGGATTTATTAATAGGGTACAGGATGGCAGGACTAGAAGTAATGGATGCAAATTGGAAGAGAGGAGATTTAGGCTGGAGAGAAGAAAGAAGTTCTTTCCTTGTATGGTGATGAGACACCAGAAGAGGATGCCCAGAGAGGCTGTGGATGCCCCCTCTCTAGAGGTGTTCAAGGCCAGGCTGAATGAGACATTGAGCAGCATGGTTTAGTAGGAGGTGTTCCTGGTCATGGCAGGGGGGGTTGGAAGTAGATGATCTTTAAGATCCCATCCAACCCAAACCATTCTATGATTCAATGATTTATTTTCTTTCAGTAATTACAGTAAGAGCAGAGTAATATTTATGTGACATAAAAGTGCTTTAAGACATTTCAAGCATTGGTGCTTCCTTAATACCATAGTGACAAGTTGAAGCATAGTTTTGAGGTCATCAGTGAGGTATGTGCAGAGAATGGGGAAATGTTGGGACTGGGTAATAGCCAAGACTACAGAAAGCAAGTAGAGGATGTTAACCCGTTCTGCAGACAATGCCGTGCTGATGGAAGAGTAGTTACCATGCTTGTGGTCAGTCACGAAGAGCAATTAGAAATCAGTCACCATGTTGCAGTACATTATACTCCTCCTAATTGTGTAGCTGTTCAGATCCATCTTTGCCAAGAGTGGCCAAAATTCCCATCTCTAACCTCTGAAGCAGCTGAGGACATGCTGGGTGACAAGGCGCTTTTCATGGGGACTGACACACCTTACTGTCAGAGCTGTGAGTCTTAGAGGTTTTGCACAGTCATGCCTAATGCCTCCTCTGTTAAAACAAGATCGATCTGTGAAAATTAGTTTAGTGTAAACTATTTAAAAAGCAGGCTGATCATCTCTGGAACTCTAATCTCCTTCAGTGTCAGCTGCAATACAGTTTAATCAAGTCAATCTGAGAAGTTCTGATTGCCTCCTGCTAAATCTCCTCATTTCCAGAAGAGGGCAAGCTGAGTGAAAGGGGACTGGCTGAATTCTTAATGGTGTGGTTTGCCCCTCAGATGGGTTTTGTTCTTGTTTGTTCTTGTTCCCAGCGGCCATCCTATTCAGTATGGAGCTGCCGAGGTTCAGAGTCATTCCCACTGTCTCTCACAAACCTTCCTCTTCCTGCCAAGCATGCTGTAATTTGGTCTTGTGATTTTCATTGGCCTGGACCCTACTGTTGTGTAAGCACATGCAATAGGACGTGAGAGCTTCTCTTTGCATGGATCAGATTATTTATACCAAACCATCCTGCAGTTTTCCAACAGCTGTTACACATATTTCAGGGCATCATTAATGTACTCACTGTATTTCCTCCCTGACAGCTCTCCAGACTGCTTTTTTTTTTTTGTTTTTTTCAGTTTCTTACCAGTTCTGCACATTGCCATATATGGTGTGTTTTTCAGACTTGTTTACCAATTTTTTTGTATGCTATTGATTTTTATTCTGTAATTACTTACTTAATTCATTTGAACTTCTGTCTCATTTCCTTTAGGTCTCTCTCCAGGTCTTTCTGAGAAAAAAAAGGCAGTGTTTTTGTCATCCCACAAATTTGCTTTCAGGCTTATGCAACGTGACAGCCTCCTTTTTAGTAATCTGTTTTGGGCAGGAGTTAGTGTTTCCAAAACATTTTGAAGAATGTAAAATGCTATGAAGATGTCTGGACCGACTTCCACATTTTTGTCACAGTGCTGACAACAATGATTTTCAGTATTGATTTCTATGAATACTTTGATGGTAACATTTTTAATGTTTAGCTGAACATAAATAGCATGTAAGTTAAACAAAATTGCAATTAAATGAGTGAGAAATAGCTTTTCTGGTAGATCCTTGTCACTTAGAAGATTCTAATGTTAGATTTAGGAATTCCTGCTTAATATAATAAAAGATTAGGTAAGGATGAGATGTTCTTAGTTTGAACAGTAACATGTGGTCTTTACACTTTTATATGACATTTCCAAGATTCTCCTTAACAATCAACCCAGAAAGTGGATTTTGCCAACAATATCCAGTTATCTCTCACATTAGCAGCTCTGTCAATTGGACTGTGGTGGACATTTGATAGATCACGAAGTGGCTTTGGTCTTGGAGTAGGAATTGCTTTCCTGGCCACATTGGTGTCACAACTTCTGGTCTACAATGGAGTTTATCAGTAAGTATTTACTCCTTGAAGGTTAAATGACAGTCTCCTGAAGCTATAACATAAAATCTGAACAACAGAAAGGATAGAACTTGACATGATTTCTGAAGTTAATTTTGCGCATCACATAATTTTTAGGGTTTTATCAGTGAGAATGTTAAATGAAAGTTGCTTACTTCAATAAAACTCCTATCAGACCAACAATATGATGTCCCCTTTTTAGTTGGATGGGATTATAATGAGTGAGTAGCTTTCTTTGTTCTTTGCTGCAAGTAATTAAAATTCAGTAGTACATGTCATTTTCAGTTTAAATATCCTAATACTTAAATTTGTCTCATGTGAATGTGAGATTCTATGTATTGTACAACCTGGAGCTCAAAAATGTGTGTTCTTTTCCAGATACACATCTCCAGATTTCCTTTATGTTCGTTCCTGGTTGCCATGTATATTTTTTGCTGGTGGAATAACTATGGGCAATATTGGCAGACAGCTGGCAATGGTAAGTTTGGGGAGGGGAGAGTCACTTGCCCTCTAGCAATTACTTCTTTCCTTGGCTTGTTGGCAACAGCTCAAGTGAGATGACTTTACCCCTTGTCTCTGATGACACACCAACTGAACTTGCTGTGTCCAGTTCTGGAGCCCTCAAGATAAGAAGGACATTGACCTGTTGGAGCGGGTCCAGAGGAGGGCCATGAAGATGATGAGAGAGCTGGAGAACCTCCCTTGTGAGGACAGGCTGAAGCAGTTGGGGTTGTACAGCCTGGCGAAGCAAAAGCTTAGGGTGGACCTCATAGTGACCTGTCAGTACCTGAAGGGGGCTACAGAAAGGCTGGGGTGAGACTTTATACCAGGGTACAGGATAACAGGACTAGGAGTGATGGATGCAGATTGGAACAGGGTAGATTTAGGCTGCATGGAAGAAAGAAGTTCTTTACCGTGAAGGTGGTGAGACACTGAAAGAGATTGCCCAGAGAGGTTGTGGATGCCTCTTCCCTGGAGGTCTTTAAGGCCAGGCTGGATGAGGCATTGAGCAGCCTGGTCTAGTGGGAGGTGTCCCTGCCCATGGCTTGGGGGTTGGAACTAGAGGATTAAGTTCCCTTCCAACCCAACCCATTCTATGATTCTATATAGCAGCCAGCTTCTTGGCTCGTGAATGTGGAATAAGCTAATAATTTCTTTTAGATGTAGTTAGGGAAGGCTAAGCTGTGTTACCTCCCATTTTGTAGAAGAATCTCCCTCTAGCAGTCTTTTTCATTGTTTGTGTAAATAAGTATTTTTAGTTTTGTCTATGTCTGTTTTTCAGTATGAATGCAAAGTCATTGCAGAGAAGTCTCACGAGGACTGAGGAGGACAATGTGCACCTTTTAAACAGGAAAATACCCGACAAATGACTGTTGGAGAAGCATAAGGAACACTTGACTATGAAATTGCCAAAATGCAATTTTATTTTTCCCTTGAGTGGTATACATTACTGCAATCTGTGATTGCTGCTTCTATAGAAACCCTGATGTCTGATTTTGATTACTGTGAAGTTACAATGGTATGCAATACATTTGACTATATTGGTTCAGTTTATAGGATTCTTCTTTTTTCCACATCTAAACTGTGTTTACCATAAATTCTTGTCTGTCCTAATGTTGCAGTGCCAAACTGAACCTTTGCACTATGTTTCTGTAGCTGAAACTCCTTCTTCACTTTGTCTTGAAAGTTATGTTAATAGCTCAGAGAAAGACGGAGGATTCAGTTTAGGAATGAAAGATCTTCTTGTTCCATGATGATAGCCCATATTATCTTGATGAAATTCATAGATTTCAGGTGAGCTTTGGTGCAATAATTAATTGATTTCTACCTGTTATCAGGTAGAAACCACACCTGTGGTGTTCTTGCATCACAGGTGAGGAAATATGGATTATGTGAGTTGCTGCTGCAGCATTTAATTTGGCTGTGTCACTGAATACAGGAATGGAAACTGAGGCTGGAAATGTTCATTTTTTCCCCAGGTACAGTCAGTATAGATGTTTGTATAGGAATTTATGTGGACACATTCTGAAACTGCTTGTTGCATTGATTAACAGGATGCAATTTGGGTTATTCTTTTATGATCCCTGAAGGCTGACTCTTGTTGATCTCTAATAAAAAGAAATCTTAGGGAGTTTTTTAATTCTGCTGAAGTAAATCAGCCACTACCATATAGTGTCATAAAAGCCTCCATTACCAATGTTACTTTTGGGGGTTCTTATCTACTACCTGCTCTGCTCACAACCAGGAGCAGGAGGCAAGGCTGTGTTTTAGATACTGATGTAGCCCTTATTGCTGTGACTGTGGGCCAGGCAACCGTAAATGCATTTGTTCTTTATAGCAATTTTCTGAGGTAGAGAAATGCTCTTAGACCTGTTTACTTGTTCCTATGCACAGAAAGTCTTGACAGGGCAGAGAGCAGAAATAGGCTGTGTGCTCGCCTGTAACTTTCTTAAGGAGAAGGATTTTGTGTGTGACCCATATTTTGTGGGTATATGTGGAGTTTCCTCTTGGCTTGGCAACTCCTTTTTAAGCCCATGAGATAAAAGAACTTGTGCAAAAAAGCAGACCTCAAGAGGACACTGCTAACCCGAGCCAGCAGTGAATTTGGTGTGGGATGTCTCCACTTTGTCTTCCCCCTTCTGTGTCAGTGTTGATGATGTTTTAATGTATCTGTTTTCCTTTTATGTCTTGAAGTACTATTTTTTTAAATCTTCTATGAAAGGTTTGTAAGACATGTTACACCTCCCTCACCTAGGGAGGCTGGAGTTTGGTCCAAAGAACAAATAGATGTTTAGACAAGTTTTTATTAATAAATGTTTGTATGCATTGTACACAAAGCTTGAAATAGGCAACTCTTTTTCAGTCTGGAAAGTATGCAATGGAGTGCTTCCAAAATTATTGTAATGGAAGAGGTGGTCACTAAAGGAAAATTTCTTGGATGGGAAAGTGTCAAAATACTAAGTAAATGCTTGATGAAGAACTTGGTTCTGCAGCTCCACAAAGTTTCATCAGCTTAGTACGGTTTAATGACAGTTCAGCACCTGAAGCACACTTTCATGGGGAAGTGTTTCAGGAAAGCACTTCGCTTTAAGCAGAGGTAGGACATGTTTAAGTAGATCCCTGACCAGAGATTTTAGTTTATTCAAAACATATGGCAATAAAACATTTTGTCCATGAAAGCAAGAAGCTGTTAGAGCATGACCTGTGGGTGGGTTTCTTTAGGCAGGTTCAGGCACTTCACTGAAGAAGGTGTTGGGTCCTTCTCCATACAGTATTTGGCCTCGTCCACCTTTATTTGAACAAATGGCTTCAGCTTGGTGGGAAGTATGATGGGTCTCTCTTGAATTACCAGCACTTGAATGGCTTAAAAATTCAAGTTTCTAATCTGAACTGTAGTGAATACCGTAGTACATCGGTGGCCAGTGTGCTCCCTTTAGTGAACTGCTGACTTTCATCATGACCAGTAAGTGCATGCAACCAGAGATGAGTAGTTTTTATTATTATTCACTTGGTGGTAGAACTGCTTTTACCTGCCAGTCTAATCATTTGCACAGAAGCAGCCTCTTGTGTGTTAAAATGTGCAGTGTGTGACAAGTGGTTATTGTGCATCCCTGACACCCACTTTGCAACACTTTGCACTCAGATTCATCCAAACCTGGCTAGTTTTTGCTGTCTGCTGACTTCTTTTAAATTTCAGTTTTGGAAATTTTATGTGTGTTGTGGCAGCAATCATCCAATATAAGTTTGGGTGGAATCCTTTATGTCTTTTATTATTTTCATCCTTATTTGACTGAAGCTGATCCAAGATTTGCTTCTTGGACTTTGCATTTTTTCAGACTGGGTTGTAGTTTTCCCTCAAAAAGGTTCATAATGAAAATGGTGATATGGCCTTAACTGTAGTGGTGTGAACATGCTGCTACTGTATAACATGTAATTACAGTACTGGACTGTCTTAAAAATTATGTTCAATAGAGGATGAATAAGGTATATTTTAGATACAACTTTATATGCACCATAACCTCTTCACTAATTAAACATTGTAAGCTCTATGCTGTTCAAACTGGCAAATTGCTGTTAAAAGCAAAATGTGCATTAAATACAATTACAACCTTGTTTATAGATTTCTTCTTTCTTTAAGAGATGCTGCTGTTTTTTGGAATACACTGAGGTGCCTTCGCTCAGGAAACTCATAATAGTTTTGACCATTGAACTGGGATATGGAGTTGTTCATCCTGGAGAAGAGAAGGCCCATGGGGGACATCACAGTAGCTTATCAATAACTGTACTAGGAGTAATGGATGTAAATTGAAAGAGGGGAGATTTCGGCTCAAGAAATTCTTTCCTGTGAGGGTGGTGAGACACTGAAGAGGTTGCCCAGAGAGGCTGTGGATGCCCCTTCTGTGGAGGTGTATAAGGCCGGGCTGGATGAGGCACTGAGCAACCTGGTGTAGTGGGAGATACCCCTGCTCATGGTAGGGGGGTTGGGACTAGATCTTTAAGGTCCCTTCCAACCCAAACCATTCTGATTCTATATTAGTTGTGCCAAGCACCTATCTAGAAATACTAAAAAAGAAGCAAGATCACATCAGGGGGTGATTCTGTTGTAATTAGTATGCTGTGCAGCCTTGGAAAAGATGCTCTTTTGAATCTGCAATGAATTTATTTGAGCTGGGGGAAAATAAGCCAGATAACTTCACTTGCAATACGGAAAATAGAGATTTAGATATAAATAGCCCCTATGAATATGAAAAAAAACCCCATATATTTGTATTTATTAATATTCCGGTCTTTATCTGAATGGAATGTTATTGTGCTATTCACACACTGTCATTTGTAGTATTCATCACTGTGTCATGAAGATGTAACAAATAGAGGTTCAGAAATGTGCAATGGAAGGTGGGGAGAGGGGTTTGTGACACAGAAGTTGTGATGCCCCCAGCAGGACAGTGTTGCACAGGTTGGAAAGGAAGGGAAAGAGGACCCACATTCTTGTTGGATGGGCCAGCCTCTGACTCAAAAATTACTGTCAAAATGCAGTGTCATGATCATGCTGAAGTAACCATAGTTTTACCTTGTAGTACCATGATCTGTCAGAAACACACTAGCAAAGGTGGTGTGCTGGACCCTTGCCCTCTGCCCTTCATCTGTAGCCTCATCACAAGAGCATCATCCTGGGGAGGGCACCTGGGGACTCTCCTTCCTGACCAAGGGTGCTGAATGGGAAGTTGTCCACTTTGAAGAGAATATCCCAAGGGCTGGTCTGCCAAGTTCTCGCCAAGTGTGTCTCCTGCCTCCCTTTGCAACATGAAGGAGAGTAAACAAAGAAACTTTTCCTTCTCAGCTTCTGCACTTCCCTTCCGCCATCTGCTGAGGGGGACCCATGGGCATGCACCAACCTTCCCTTTTTATCTCTCCCAGCATGTAAGGAAAAGAAATAATTTTACCTGCTGCGTCACCCTGGACATTTTTGCATATGCTTCTTACATTTTGGAGCATCATGTCTGATAATTCCTAGTTGTAATAGATGAATATAACCTGTGGAAGTGATGTTAAATATCAAATATGTTGCTTATAAAAGCCCATTGCAGCTGGGCAGAGGGAACACATGTCTTGCCCTGGGAATAGCCAGCTGAGGCTGGTAGTTCTGATGCTACTACTAAATGCAAAGCATGAGAAATTTTGCAGCTTAGTGTTCAGTATTAAACACTGAATTAAAGGTCAGTCCAACATGTTAACTGTCATGGAATAGTAAACACTGCTTTAATTGCTTCATGCTGAGGCTTGGGTGTTTGGTGTATCTGTTGTCATGTTTTGAGCAGCCTGGTCCAGAACCTTGTCCTGATTGCCTCCCCCTGTTCAGATGACAAAGCCTCAAATTAAAGGATAAACTTTGTGCCTGAGCTTTTCAGGCAGCATCCTGGGAGTTTATGCTCTGAATGTTGAAAAGCCAGGAAGAGATAGGGGTCCATAGAGCCATAGAGTCATGGAATAGTTTGGGTTGGAAGGGACCTTAAAGATTATCTAGTTCCAACACCCCCCCCGGCACAGGCAGTGACACCTCCCATTAGACCAGGTTGCTCAGTGCCTCGTCCAGCCTGGCCTTAAACAACTCCAGAGACAGGGCATCCAGAGCCTCTCTGGGCAACCTCTTCCAGTGTGTCACCACCCTCACAGGAAAGAACTTCTTTCTTCTATCCAGCCTAAATCTCCCCTCTTCCAATTTCTGTTCATTATTCCTAGTCCTTCCACCTCATATCCTATTAAAAAGTCCTACTCCAGCCTTTCTGTAGGCCCCCTTCAGGTATTGATAAGGTCCTTATGAGGTCCCCCCTGAGCCTTTTCTTCTCCAGGCTAAAAACTCCCTCGGCCTGTCCTCATAAGGGAGGTGCTCCAGCCCCTTTGATCATCTTCATATCCCTCCTCTGGATTGGTTCCAACAGCTCAATGTCCATCTTATGTTGAGGACCAGATTGCATTTCCTTCAGGTTTTTCTTGCTCTTTGTTTCTGAAGTACAGAAGAATTTCTTTACCATGAAGGTTAGAGAGACAATGGCTCAGGGACCCCAGAGAGGTGGTGGAGACCCCCATCCCTGAAGACATTCAAGGTCAGGCTTGCTGAGGCTCTGAGCAACCTGATCTATGGCAGGGGTTCCTGCGGGGGGTTGGACTAGATGACCTTTGAAGGTCCCTTCCACCTCTGATTCTTCTTTCAGCAGTTTCTGTTGCACTTTCTCACTGACTTTCAGCCTGATGGGTGTTATAGCAGATAAGAAATGACATACATGTCCTTTCTCTTCTCAGGCCGAGCTGATTGGGAGCTTGGTGCTGCCCAGAGTCCCGTGTACATCGGTGTCAGACGAGGTGTAACCTGCAGCGTCCCCAGGAGGAAGTTCACAGGGTTCACATTCCATACTAACAGAGCTTCTTCCTTGACTTTGTCACTTAACAAACTTCCACACAGGGAGTGACTTGTACTTCAGTTACTCAGGGATATGTGACCACATTGCAGAGTGACAAAGTCCACAGGTGGAGCCGTAGTGTCTGCTTCGTGTGAATTTGCTGGTGGAAATCCAGCAATTGTGCCTTTTTAGCAGATATTTGCGAGATACTTTTGAAAGAAGGTTGTGTTATAAATATGTCTCTGTCTGAAGTCACAATTACACATGTGCTCTCTGATATGCCTTGTGCTACATGAGATAAACCTACATTTCATATTTCAGTACCTTTTTTTTTGTAATCAGACCCCAAGGCAAGATTTATTTCATGCAGTTATTCAGGGGATGTGTGTGAACTAGAAAGAAAACTGGAAGGAACAGGGTTGCAGCTCAACTTGCCAGCAAGAAATTATGCAAGGAGAAGCTCTAACAATTTACATAATGGTGCAAGAAAGCAAATGTCACTAAGTGATGGATGTGATTTCATCTTGGGTTTCAAAACCTTGGGATGGGGAGGGCTTACAGAGGCACTGTGTTTGTGTTGGCTTGTTCTGATCTTCAGCAGGTCTCCAAAGCCATCACCTTATCAGCTGTGATCACCAGAGCTTGTTTTGGCTTGCTTGTTCTAACCAAGCCATGCTGGTTGTTTCCCCAGTGGCTGGGGATGCCTGAACTAAGCCTGGCTGTCCCTCCAGAGAATTGGTAGGAGAATGGTTTTAGCAACTTTTAGCTGAGATTGACCCCGTCCTTTTGAACTTTGTGAGAAACTGGTGGTCTGGCCCTGGGAGCTTTGGTTGCTAACAGATAGGTAAAGGTGAGGGATGTGATTACACTGTGTTCAGCAAGGGGTGAAAGTCCCTTTAAGGACATTGAGTGCATATGTCAATTATAGATTTTAAGGAAAAGCAAGTTTGGCTTCTTCTACAGACCATCATCTCTAGTCACAAGTGGTGAGACCTGCCGTCGATGTGCCAAAGGGGGAAGAATATGCTTTTTTAATCTCCTTCTCACTCTTCCTTTGCACAGATATGTTTGAGCTAGATCTCAGGACAGTTAATCCCATTCTTGGAACTGGGACTATTTCATGGGCTGGGTTAGTGCTCAAAGATTCCACTGTTTTCTTTTTAAAAACAAATGCTGGTTCTGTGCTGTGTGTCAGGGATAATCACTGCTGAATGAGCTGATGGGCAAAGCCAAGTTCTCAGCTGAACTGGCGGAGCTCCATCAATCCCACTGGATGGTTGGTGGTTGGAACTTGATGATCTTTAAGGTTCCTTCCAACCCAAACTATTCTATGATTCTATAATATGCAGCATTTCATGCTGGTTGAGGAATTTGGCCCACTGTGTTTAAGAGAGGTGAAATTACTTAGATCTCACTTCTTTTTTAATGTGATGCAGGTCAGAAAAATACAACCCTGTTGTGTAACAGGCATGAGCAGCACAGAGCAGAATCTGCCTTTTCCCTCTTCTCTCTCACCTGTGATGAAAGCTCTCATCATTTGATGTGATTTACAATGTGAGCTTTCTCTGTGATGCATCAGCTCTTTGGGAGGACTGGCTTATAAGAACCAGATCTGGCAGATCGGATTAATAATGATGCAAATGCAAAATGTTGGCTGTTGGTGAGCTTGTTGTCATAAAGGCTTTCCACGCTCTTGCATATTTATTTTCCTTTGTGTCTGCGTCCAGTATTTCGCTTGTAGGAAATTCAGCTGGGGGTTGGTGTTGGAGCTGTGCCTGTTCTGATTAAAGTGGAAAGAGAGAAATAATGCTGCTTTGTGTGGTTTCAGATTCCTCTTACCAACCAGTTTCCTCAGATCAATGCAGCCATGGTAATGGCTTGAAGATGGACTGGAAGATGCTGAAGAGGGGTGTTTCAGGACAAGAGTTGATGTAGTGATGTATCCACTCATGTTATATAAGAAATGACAGAGATGTAATATTGTGTAACACACAAGATAGAAATTGTTAAGTAATAATGACACTGCTAGAAAGTGAGACATGTAGCCATTCCTGGAAAAAAGTTTTTTGGGTTTGTTCTGCAAATTTTGGCTGTTACACTGGCCAAGGAACACTCTGAGACTGAAGAGCAGAGAGATGAGGAGTCACTTGATAAGCTGTTTATATAAGAAAGGGAGGTCAGTTTAGTTGTCAGGTCAAAATGCCTGGCACAACGACAAATACCAGTGGTATTTGTATAGTCCTCAAACATGGGCTTTTTGATTTTTTTAAAACGTGAATTTATAAAGCAGAATCACCTTTAAGTACTGAGGGACAGACAGAGATATCACAATTTGAATTTGTGTTTCCTCCTTAGCTTCCAGAAGAAGCTAAGGAGCTTCCAGAAGAAGCTAAGGAGCTAAGAAGCTTCCAGGAGAGTACATTAACTCTGAGAGGAGGTGCTTTTTTTCAGACCTATATGTGCCATATTACAGTGTTTTTTTCAACCTCAAATCTCTGAATTTGAAATGCTTTTTGGAATTAGAAAGCCACCGGTTCACACCATTCTGGATCAGCTCTGGTGAATGAGGTTGCTGGGGTGTTGCTGCAGCCTGGGGTTTCACAGATGTAGTTCCAGGAAACAGACAGGGTTGGCTGAAGCAGGAGCAATACCTTGATCCTATCTTATCTATTACAGCACCAATACATGGGTCAGGGCAAGGGAAGACCTCTTTTCCACAGGGTTGGCTTCTCCTACCTTCCACTAGTCATAGAAGCAAGGTGTGCACCAGAGTCATGCACTTCATAGAATGTGTTGAGTTGAAAGGGACCTTCAAAGCCCACCTAGTCCAACCCCCTGCAGTTAGCAGGGGCATTCTGCACTATATCAGGTTGCTCAGAGCCTCAGCAAGCCTGGTCTTAGATGTCTCCAAGGATGGGGCCTCCACCACCTCTCTGGGCAACCTCTTCCAGTATCTCAACACCTTCACGTGAAGAACTTCTACTTAATGTCCCATCTTCTCATTTCAAGGAACAATCAGGCCTTCATAGTTTGTGATTTCTAAGGTCACGGTAATTAATCAATTAGGGATGCAACCTGGAAAATTGACCAGGCAGAACATGGCCAATGTTTCTCTTGCATGGCCACTGGCTATGATTTCACTGAGGAAGGACATAAAGTTGTACAGACAAACTTCTATGGGATTTGATGCCCCGTCTAACACTGAGTGATGTTAGAGGGACTTTACAGGTGGAAAAAAGCTGCAAGAAAATTGTTCTACTTGAGCTCAGATAAATGATGCTGAGTAATGGGTGTGTGCAATGACAATGGACACATGTTCATCTCTTTGGCATCCTAAATTATTGAGGCCTGTTCACTCTGCCATCTAAAATTCTTGAAAACAATATCTTAGATTTCTCACCATACTGTTTATCGTGAGCACTGTCACCTCTTACCATTGATTAAAATGGTAACTTCTAAACTTACTCTTCCTGGGGGAAAAAAGTCTTTTTAGATATTAGTTTTCCTGTGCTCCTTTAACATCAGGATTATCTTCATCACAAGATGAATTTAATTATGGCTTAATTATGAACTCTAATGTAAAAAAGTCTGATTGATGCTCAGGCAGAATACCTACTCTTAAAAACAAACTGCATACATTTTATCCCAGACAGTTAAAATCTAAAACATAAACTTCTAAACATTTCCACATCCTTTGCTTTCAGGATGTCTTATAGAATTATAAAATCATAGAATAGTTTGGGTTGGAAGGCACTTTAAAGAACTTATTTCTTATATCCAGCCTAAATCTACCCACTTCCAATTTGCATCCATTACTCCTAGTCCTTCCATCACATATCGGACTAAAAAGTCCTACTCCTGCCTCTCTGTAGCCCCTTTCAGGTATTGATAAACTACTGTGAGGTTCCACCTGAGCCTTCTCCAGGCTGAACAACCCCAGCTCCTTCAGCCTGTCCTCATATGGAGTGTGTTCCAGTCCTCTGGTCATCTTTGTGTCCCTCCTCTGGACCCGCACCAGCAGCTCAATGTCCTTCTTATGTTGAGGGCTCCAGAACTGGACACAGTAACTCCAGGTGTGGTCTCATCAAAGCCTAGTCAAGGGGCAAAATCCCCTCCTTTGACCTGCTGGTCACACTCGTCTTGATGCAGCCCAGGACTGGGTTGGCTTCTGGGCTGCAAGCACACACTCGTGGCTCATGTTGTGTTTCTCATCCACTGACACCCCCAAATCCTTCTCTTCAGAGCTGCACTCAAGACACTCTCCACCCAGCCTGTTTGGTGTTGCCCCAGCCCAGGTGCAGGACCTTGCACTTGGCCTTGTTGAACTTCATGAGGTTGGCATGGGCCCATCTCTCCAGCCTCTCAAGGTTGCCCTGTAGGACATCCCTTCCCTCTGGTGTGTCAACTGCACTGCTCAGCTTGGTGTCATCTTCAAACTTGCTGAGGGTGCACCCATTCTTAATCCACCTGATGTGCCTGGAACCTGACTTGAGTTGTTAGATGATGCCGCCTCTGTTCCTGGGGCGGGTTGTAGCTCAAAGGGCCTGGCCTGTGGTTGGAGCTTGCAAGTGGAGGCAAGCAGAAGATGGAGACCCACCTTCTTTCTTTCAACCCAAGGTTCAAAAGGACCATGCTCGGAGCTGAGTGATAATTGAACACTTTTACTTCACAGTTAACAGAGCGTTGGGGGGGGGGAAAAAAAAAAAAGTGGTTTCTTTTCAACTCTGTCTTGTCAAAATGCCAGGCACCACTTGTTTTTGGCATTTTCAGCTACTGTTAAATAATAGTCTCGCTTCTGTCACAGCTAATGTTGACTCGGAGGCAGTTGTGCATTTCTCAGCTCAAATGCTAAGCAGACAGACTTGGGTCTTGACAAATATTTTCTGGGCTTGCCCAAGGCAAGTAAAAATGAGCTTCTAGTTAATAGTTTGTTTTAAAATTCAAATTGCTGAAATAGGCAATTAAAAAAAAAAATGACAATTTTCATCAAAATTTGCAAATGAAACGTCTCTTTGCAGTCAGAGCAGGCTCAAGAAACTGCAATAGATAATTGCTATTTGAAATCAGTGAAGTATCCAGCACTTTAGGGCCATGAGGATTGTGGCTGTTCTGCCTTAGTAAACCTTGATTGATTCGGTAAATAAGCATTTCAACTTCTCTCTTTAAAATAAATAAGCAATTTTATTGCTTTATTGCTTACCCCTGTACGGGAGGTAAACAAGCTCTCCAGCAGCAACCCCGCAATATCATGAGCCCAAGTGCCATCTGTCACCGGGAATTTTGTTCCTTTATGCACAATGGCTTCTTCTGGCATTAAGTCCGTTGTAGGTTAATTGATTAACAGAGATCCTCCTTTCAGTTGTTCCTGCTTTTCTTCGCTAAAGGACCATATCTCTCATCTCCATTTCCTTTTCTCTCTCCCATATTAGCATACTAATCACACTGAACTCCCACTGCTGGAAAAAAACCTCTCTCCATTTTATACTAGGGGAAGGGGGGGGAGGATAAACTGGCATTTCCTGGGAGATTTACAGATGCTGTTTTATGCCGCTTAGAGGGGAGGAAGAGAAAAGGAGCGGTGGCAAAGGTGAATAATGCTGGCTCTGGTGTGCCAGTGAAAGCAGAGACTATAGCAGCATAAATATTAAACACATTTGAGAAGAACGATTAAAATAAAAATCAAAGACAGTTGCTCACACATCTGTTTCCCCTCACATTTTGCCACAGTGCTCTACATTTGTTTTCTCTCCAGCTGTTAACACCTGTCTTTCTGTCAGAGGCAATAATGTGATTATAGGTGGGCTGCAGAGCTGACAGTAACATAAAAGAATCCTCTATTTTTGATATAAGAAACTCCTTTTTTAAAAAAAAAGCCTAAAAAAGGCTGCACGAACAAAGACATCTCCTTGTGCTAATCCTTCAGTGCAGTGTAAAGGGGGAGGTTGTTTTGTTGTTTTAGGGTGGATTTTTTTTTTTTTTTTAATCAGAACTAAAGAGAGTCAGGACTCGTGCTGCACAGTTGAACTCGAGACATCCCACTGTGGGCAGCTCCTGCTCCTCTTTGTAGTTCTCCTTTTATTGCTGACACAGACTTAGAAGTTGTGTGTGTGGGGTGCTCCTCTCTCCATGTCATGCTTGTCGTCTAACCTCATCAAAAGGGTGTGCTGTGCATTGATTGCTACCAGAGGATGCACAGCCAGTCGTGATTTCTTTTTTATTTACCTCATGAACCTATTTACCTATTCACAGGGCTGCCCAAAGAAAGCGCTTTATGCTGTAGCCATGTCAATGCAAGGATGACAGGAAGAGCCCAGCTAGCTTGGTGCTGAGGATGACTGACAAGGGGCAATGGTTTGAAAGTAGAGCAGGGCAACTTTAGATTAGACATTAGGAAGAAGCTCTTCACCATGAGGGTGGAGAGGCACTGGAACAGGTTGCTTGGGGAGGTGGTGGAAGCCACATACTTCGAGACATTCAAAGTCAGGCTTGATGAGGCTTTGAGCAACCTGATGTAGTGCAGGATGTCCCTGCTCACTGCAGGGGGTTGGACTAGATGGGCTTTGAAGGTCCCTTCATAGAACCATAGCTCCGTGATTTGATGATCCTGGCCAACGAGCAGTTAATGTGGAGCAGGGGCATCGTTAGTGCCTGTGCTTGGCAGAGCAGCTTTGCTTTCCCCACCCTGGCTCCTTGTGCAATGGCTGTTTGTTCAGACGTCACACAGAGAAGAAACATTTGACCCATTGTGCAGGATCCAACAGGAGGGGAGGGATCTCCCTCGATGCTCTGTGCTGGCTGAGTTCTCCTGCCATTCAAGCAGTGAGGGGGGTTTGGGAAGGGAAGGGGCTCATTGTTTCCAATGGAAAGGGATTTCAGCCAAGATCGAAGGCTTCACAAAAAAAATCCCACCCCAAAGATTTGCAATAGTAGAAAATTGAACCCAACTGTAGCTCTGAAAAAGGGAGATAATGCTATTGCATGGGACACCCCCTCATGCTTTCTGTTTGCCATAGGGGAAGCACATGCTTCGAGGAAACCTCTTTCATGCTGGAACATTTTCCACTGCCCAGGGAAAAATCCCAAGATGCCAAAATCCACTGTCACCCCCGAGTCAGCTCTCCCATGTTTTATGAGCTGTTAGTGCTGATGGGTATCCACACCATACGAGGGCTTCTGGCGACTCTTGGAAACTCAAACATTGTACAAATTACAGCCAGGATGTTCAGGGAGCAGAATGTCCCTCTCTTAGCAGATGGCTCCAGCCTACAATGCCCTATAATCACAACATAAAATATTACTACTTTTCCTTACTGTGTTTGGGAAAACTTGACAGACTGCAGTTAGGTTTCATAGGATCAGAGAAGTTTCTTCAGTAGGAAATAATTTGTATGGAAGGTTTGGCTTTGGGATTCTTTTTCTCCTCCCTCTGCTCTTTCCTCTTTTTGCTATTACCATGTAGATCTATCTTCAGTCTGAAAGTATAATAGGTCCCTGAATATGCAGAGTTAGCCTGGATAAGATCATGCTTTGCCACAGCAGCGTGTGAAAAGCCTCATAAAGTTATCTGAGCTGATGAATTGGGCATTACTTTAGAGTGAAAGTTGTGGGGTTTGGTTGCTATCAGGACAGGAGCCTCTAAGAAGTCAGTTGGCCTGATGTGACTTCTGCTGAGCCTTGTTCTGCTGCATTCAGGCATTTCTCCTGGATGATAAATGATGCTGTTCACGGAATGTGTGGAAAAGAGCATCCTTCCTCCTGTAGACAAATTAGTTTCTGGTTTCTGCAGGCTGCATGGTTGTGATTTTTCCCCCCCCCCCAAAGCAATCTGTATGGGATGTAACATTACATAATAAGCCATTAAAGCCCAGTGATGACTAAGAAGATATGCCATCAGATATTTTACCTGAGACACACATACACATCATTTATCTCACTTTTCTCCCAGAAGAAATTAAAACAGTTTCCTTAGCTGCTAGTCCCAGGCAAATGAAATTCTAAATTCAATTTCTGCCTCTCTTTCTCCTGGAGATGTTATTCGAATGTCAGGATAACAGAGGTGAGAGCAGCCCTTTGGATGGCACTCCCCAAGTCCCAGCCCTTATGGTTTCTCCTGGGGAGAAGAGAAATCAAATCAGTTGAGTTACCCTACAGACTGTAATGTTATGGCTAGGAACTTCTCATACTAGATAGAGAAGTTTCCTGGCCAAAATTTTCTCCTCTCCTAGACAAGGATGAGATAACTCATGGTTTATCCTCTAGTAGCACCTACAACTTTTGTCCAGTTAATGACTCTTATGAATATCTAAGTCCCATCCGTCTGCTGATAGAAGTGATAGGCCATAACAACTAGATGAAGTAGAGAAATCCACCAGGAGATGCTCTGTGAGACAGAAAACAAACCCTTCTGTATAAAAAGTCTCTAGTATAAGCTGGCTAAACAATTCACATCTGTCCATGGGCAGGGGTGAGGATACTCCTAATTCTCCCCTCTTCCCTGCCCTTCCCTGGTATGAAAGTGTATATCTGCATACAATCAACTTGATTCATCACCAGCACCTCAGTCTGAAGAGTTTCTCCTTGGTAGGACGTTCCTAAGTTCATCCAGAGTTTCCACCTCTAAATAGTTTTCCAAAGCCTTTGTAAGTTTTGCCTAAGATTCAGCAGTTTTCCAAACTGATGACTGTAGCAACTCTGCCATCCCAGCTCCTCCATGGTCCCACGTTGTTGCAGCAACCTCTCACAAATGTAGGAGAAGACTGTGCCAAGCAGCAGGTATTTTAAGACTTGGGGTTTTTTTTCTGTGCAATGAATTATACGTTTCCAGACAAATTCATAGCATTGAGTTTACTCAAAACAAAAGCCACCAGCAAAGCTAGCAACCATCACCCTGCCTGGTGTGATGAGGGGGAGCAGCCAAATTTTAGGGTGAGCAGTGTGTGCAGAAGGCACTGCAATCCAGCAGTGAAATATGGCTGTATGAAGGAGGGAGCTCAATGTGGAAGACAAACAGGGCAAGACATAGAATCATAGAATAGTTTGGGTTGGAAGGGACCTTAAAGATGATCTCATTCCAATGCCCCTGCCAAAGGCAGGGACAACTCCCACTAGATCAGGCTGCTCAGTGCCTTTTCCAGTACCATTAAATGACTATGCAGAAGGTGCTGAATAGTGATTGAAAGATTTCCAAAATTTGGGAATATTTCTATTAGTTTCAAAGCTTTTCAAAGCATTAATGCCCAATTTTTATTTTTTTTTTTCACTTTTCTGGCATGTATTAGAGGAGGTTGTGTGATGAGCATTTTTTTCCAGGCTTAGCAGCATGTCCCCACCCAAAACTGTCCTGTGTCTTTCCCCTTCACAATGCTGACGGTGGGTTGGTGGTGTGCCTGTGGAGCTTGGTGAGCCCACAGCCCTTGGGCTACAGAAGGGGCTCAACCACCATGTTTTTCTCCACTAAATCTTTGTTCTGCTCAGGCTGAAATATGAAGTGTTAAAAACTGCTGTTTCCCTCCTTCTAGTTGCATTCCTGAGGGAAATTTTGGAAGGCAGCCAAAACCAGTCAAATGCAAAAATCCCATGGTAGAGCAGTGCAGTGGAGGTGGCAGGAACAGCCTGTGCTGGCAGCTCCTGGGGATGTCCATGGGGAGAAGAGCAGCAGCATTATTTTGTCTGCCCTGCTCACCCACTGCTACAGTTCATGGAATCACAGAATAGCCAGTATTGGAAGGGACCTTTGGAGGTCAGGAGTTCATCTAGTCCAACCTCCCCATGCCGAAGCAGGGTCACACAGAGCAGGTTGGACAGGAACATGTCCAGGTGAGTTTTGAACATCTCCAGAGAAGGAAACTCCATAACCTCTTTGGGCAGCCTCTTCCAGAGCTCTGTCACCATCTTGAGATGGAATTTCCTGTGTTGCAGTTTGTGACCATTTCCCCTTGTCTTACTGCTGGGCATCACAGAAAAGAGCTCAACTCCATCCTCTTAACACTCACCTTTTAGATACTTATAAGAGTTGACAAGATCCCCTCTCAGTCTTCTCCAGACCCAGGTATCTCAGCCTTTCCTCATAAAAGAGATGGTCCAGTTCTTTTGTCATCTTCGCAGCCCTCCACTTGAATCTTTCCAGTAGTTCCTTGTCTTCTTGAACTGGGCAGTGGAGAACTGAACACAGTGATCCAAATGTGGCCTCACCAAGGCAGAGTAGAGGGAGAAGATGATTTCCCTTGACCCAGTGGACACACTATCTTTAAATGTACCCCATCTCAGGGTAAGCAAGCTCAGACTTGGGCTGTGTGGGTAAAGAAGTCAAGAGACAGTAGCCCAGTGCTGGGGAATATCAGGGAAAAGCATCTGCGGCTTCAGAAAGGAAAAAAAGCTGTGGTCCTTATGTATACTAAGAAATTGTGCTGAATTTCATCTTGGGACAAAGAGGGAAACAGAGTATAGATTTTTAAAAAAAACAACTTGCAAATTGCCACCTTTAAAGGAAGACAACACAGATATTTAGACAAATGTCTGTCTTGCTTTGCCAGAAAATAGAAGTGTTGAGTCCAGATATAATTACATTCCTTTGATACTCTCTGGAATAACCCATAATGTGACCTTGCTAGGGATGTACCAGAAAAAAGCTTAACATAGATCTGGATGAAATTTAATCTAAATATTTTAGGCTCAGTAGCCACATTGTTACATTTTCTCTCTCTTCTCTGTTTAATACAGCCCTTGCTCCTCAGGACCTGGCCAGTGGATCTGTCTCCTGAAGCCATGCTGAAAGCCAGGTCCTGCTTGAGGCACAGGCAAAAAGCCATCAAAACCCCTGCTTCAGCTACCTTGCCCTGTTACATGGAGACACAAAGGTCCTTTCAGCAGTGGTGGTGAAGAAAACTTCGTAGAAAGCTTTCTCTGTTTTTCCACATGGAAGTGTTTTTACTGAACCATCTCCAAGAAAGCTCTGCTCTAGCTCCATTTAGCACTTCCTCAAATATGTGATACATCACCCCCTTCACATGTCTTGTTCAAAAAATGAGCAGGTTTTGTTTTTCCTGGCAGAAATGTCTACCTGGGCCTGATGAACATGGACAAGGTCTTCAAGAGGTGAGCATTTTAATGCTGCAGAACCAGTGCCTGTGCTCTTGGAGGCAGGAAAACGTGGACCAATCACTATTCATGGGCAAAATCATTGAGACTTAAGATGCTCACTCTGTTTTCTGAGGAAACCAAAGGACATCAGGTTGTCATCCTACAGTGACGTCTTAGTGTTGGGGTGGGATGTTTTGGAGGTCCTGCACTGAACTTTTGAGGAATTTTAACTTAAAAAATACAACAATGCAAACCAATGTCAAGTCCCTAAGGCCTGAGCATTTCTCAGAAGTCCATGTTTCTTCCTAGGACTACATGTTACAAACCAAGAATTAGGGAATGTAAAACACTTTTAACTCATTGATCATAGAATCATAGAATGGGTTGGGTTGGAAGTGACCTAAAAGATCATTTAGTTCCAACCCCCAGCCATGGGCAGGGACACCTCCCATTAGATCAGGTTGCTCAATGCTTCATCCAGCCTGGCCTTAAACACCTCCAGGGAGGGGGCATCCACAACCTCTCTGGGCAACCTGTTCCAGTGTCTCACCACCCTCACAGTAAAGAACTTCTTTCTTCTATCCAGCCTAAATCTCCCCTCTTCCAATTTGCATCCATTACTCCTAGTCCTGCCATCCTCTTCCCTATGAAAAAGTCCTTTCCCAGCCTTTCTGTAGCCCCCTTCAGGTACTGAGAAGCTCCTATGAGGTCTCCCTCTGAGCCTTCTCTTCTCCAGGCTGAATAACCCCAACTCCTTTAGTATTTCCTCAAAAGGGAGGTGCTCCAGCCCTTTCATCATCTTCATGGCCCTCCTCTGGACCTGCGACAGCAGCTCAATGTTGCTTATGTTGAGGGCTCCAGAACTGGACACAATACTCCAGTTGGAGTGTCACCAGATGTATCATAATTAGTTCAGGATAACAGTAAACCCAAGTTTTACTGTGGCTTGTCATAGTAACAAATGAACTTTAAAACACGTTTATTTCTTTGAAAAAGTTTATTTAATTTCAATGAAAATTATCTTTACTATCCAATCGTGTTCTTTTCTACCCTGATTTAATCTGTTCTCAAGGGCTATGGAATCCAACTCATTTCTAAATCAAGGAAGTCCTAGGGGGTAGTTTTTTCATCACTAATAAATTTCAGCTTTTTTTCTAATCCAATTGTGTTTTGCTTCATCTTGCAGCTACCCAGTACTGCTGTACCTCAGCCCGTTAGCCCTCTACTGTCAGAAATTTCCTCCCCCTGTAGACACTAACAAAACTGTTGCTGAATCCTCATTTTACTAAATTACACAGAACTTCACACTACAAACCAAATTTTTTCGAACATTGAATAATTTCTATGGCTCTTTTTTGGCATTTATTTCAGGCTGCCTTCATGTCTTTGCCCATGTTTCAGACAGGGAGTCCTAGCACTTCTCTGGGAAGGCTCAGGAGCAAGAAGGAGGAGAGCACAGGTGGGACAGCAGCTCCAACTCTGTTGGCCTTCACCATCTCTGTCACCCAGAGGCATTTGAGTGTGGTAGCTCTGCTGGTGAGCACTAGTTTGGCATAGGCAACATCAACCTGTCTTAGCATCAAGTGGCCAAATCCCACCGGTCTCAGTTCTGGGTTTGAGGTCAGGTGGAGAACATCTCCCACCTCCATCACCCTCTTTGTGTTAGAGTCTTTCCATGGCTGCCCATGTGTTGTGAGACTGGTGCATCCTCAGACATTTTTCTGTTAATACAGAAATGGGTTGATTCAGCAGCATAATTTGCTGAATCTAATGGGAAAAAAAGAGGGATCTCAACTGGCTGGCATAGCTCAGCACACCCATGGTGCTGGTGTCCTCCAGCTCACCTACCAACGAGGCTTTAAGCCTGAGAGATTGATAATACGTGACATATGCAATTTCTTCAAGTGTTATTTGCATTTACATATTTAGCATATGTACATTTTGCCTAAAGAAATGGGTGAAAAACAGCCGTGTCAATTTCCTTGCAGCCTAAAATTCCACATCTCTCTCTCTCTCTCTGTCTCCCCACTGTTACTATACAGGTTATCCAAAGCTGTGTCCAGCAGGACTGCATTTAATGAAAACTTTTTTAAATTAGAAAATGGGTGATTAGGTGAAAAATGGACAAGTGTTTTCTCAGATTAAAGCATCTCTTCTCCTTTTTAAATGGAAGTACAGAAATCAGTGACATGTGAAATCATGGCATGTGTTTCCTCTTGTAGCATCACTGAGAGAAAGGTGCAATAAATGAAGGGGAAGTAGTTTATTGTGAGGCCTTAAAAAAAATGGTCCAGGCATCTTTTAATACCTCCTTAAGCAATTATATATGAAAACACTGTAACTGTAGTACATATCAACTCCTTCTAAATGGAGGCAGTTGAGCTGTTGTCCAGCTTGTCCTGAGGTGTTTAAGGCCAGGCTGAGTGAGCAACCTGGTCTAGTGGGAGGTGTTTCTGCCCATGGAAGAGTTGGAACTAGATGATCTTTAAGGTCCCTTCCAACCCAAATCATTCTATGATTCTATGATAATCTGTCAAGCAATCAGATGCTTTTCTTTCAGCTGGCTTTGGGGGACTGTCTGAAGGTTAATTACAGGAGTTTAAGGTGTGACTACAGCAAGAGTTTGAGGGATCCATCTGTATCAAGAGGAGTTTCAACCTCAGTGGTCTGAAACCATCACTTCTAAGTCCAGTGAAGACAAAATCCCCAGGAAACCACTATGTGAGCAGCACACACCATAGGACTAACCTAAGATGTGCAGAGTATTTGCAAATCTTAATAGAGTCAAGAGTAGTTTCACCCTGTATGTGACATCTTGCAATTAGAGTCCCCTCCATGCTTGTGTGAATCATTAACTTGCAGACCTGCCAGTGCAGCCTCTGACACAGAGCCACGCATCAGTGCTACCTGGTGCTCACCTCCCTGAGCATACAGAATCACACAGAATCACAGAATATCAGAGATTGGAAGGGACCTCAAGAGATGATCTTAGTCCAATCCTCCTGCTAGAGCAGGAACACCTAGACCAGTTCACACACAAACTTGTCCAGATGGGTTCTGAATGTCTCCAGAGAATGAGACTCCGCAGCCTGTTCCAGAGTAATTCATCTGATTTGGGCAGTCCATGCTTAAATCCAACTGGAATGACATGGACAAGCTCCAAAGATTATAAAACACTGAGACACTGAGAGCAAGCTAAAATCTCAGTAACTTTTAGGGAGGTATCTACTTGTAGAATTTTTTTTTTTTTTTACCACTCATGAAACTTTCCCGTTCATGTTTGGGTTAGTCTAAGCAGAGCTGAACTGTAAAACTTTAATATCTTCATGTCAAAAATTATTTTGCTAAAGTTAACTTTACCCATACTTTGACTTATCAGTTTCAGTTGTGGTGGTGTGCATTTCAGTTGAAGTTTTATTACATTATGTTGGCAGCACATTATGTTTTTTACACATGGATTTGATTGAGAAATGAAACTGGAATAAGAATGAGGTAGCAGCAGCATCTGCTGGGAGATGCCGCTAGTGCTGGTGTCAATCAGTCTGATTGATTAAATATGGTGGCATGCATTTTATTAAAACAAAATGCTCTCCCTGAAGAAGGCTATTATCCCAACATAACACCCAGCTTTCCTAAAGAACTTTACAGAAGAGGTGGTCTGTTTATGCAACAAGATACTGAAGAGTTCAAGTTACATTTGGCTGCTCATGGAAACAGCTGTTTTATTGTCTTGGTTTTGTTGTTATACTGGCAAGATGAGCAACACTGATGGATGTTTAATTATTCTCTGGGACTATGAAAAGGTTTTGCACCCTCAGTGGCATTAAACAGGTCTGAGACTTCAAAAGTGCTCAGTGGCTTGTGACCAGGGTGTGCAACAGACTGTCCCCCATGCCATAGGCACACTTGAGTTAAATTCCAGGCAACCTCCTGTGCTCTCTCTTTGCAGGAATGGGGCCAACCTGAGCCTGAGAACCAAATTCCTTTGGGCATGGATAACCATCAAAGGGCCAGTTACCTTCCCTTCCAGGTAGAAGGCAGGGCCAACTCTGACTTGCCTTCTCTCTTGCAGAAACAAATAGGATGTGCATCAGCTCCAACCTGAAATGCAGCTGGTTGGCAAAAGAAACCATTTCATGGTGCATTCTCTGCTTTCCCCTAGGGGAAGGTCAAGATATGCAATGAGTCATATTTGAGAAGTGCTTAGAGGCTGCAGTGATGGGGAATTTAGGATACAATAAATCTTTGCAATGTTTCCTATCCACCTAAAATTATGGCTTCTGCTGGATGTCTTAAGGAGCCAGTAGTAGTCCTGCACTGACAGAGGTTTTACTGACTTCCATTTATATTCTGCACATTAAGATAAATTGTCAAAATTCTTAACCACTGTCAGTATTTTACTCACTTTCCTCCTAATGTAGACAGTCATAATTCAACACAGGTTTCTTCCTGCTTCCTTCATCCCCACTAAACATATCCAAATTCAGAAAGGAATACTAATGCAAATAAACATCTGCATCACAGAAGTGTGAGTGTGATGACTGAGGGGTCAACCAAGTGAGTACTCCACTTGGACATGGCACTGCAGGAACAGATGAGGAGTATGTTTCTACCACTTCCCATTGTCCAGGCACATGAATTACAGTAGAAGGATGCCTAATACACAGACGAGGTAATACAGCAATGGCCTACATAGCCTTGGCATTGCTGTTTTCAAGAGGAGAGTGCTCTTCATCAAGGTCTTTGGGTTCTTCAGATCCTGCAAGGTGATCAGTCCAGGTAGGGGAAGAGAGGAGCAGAGGCCTTTGATGGGATTAGCACTGGAAAAGGAAAATAATCAGGAGAGGACGATTAGATGGGGAGAAAACAAATTTGGATGGGGAGAACATTTGGTTCCAAGTCGGGAGAAGATGAAAAAAAAAAGGTGCATGGCAGAAAATACCTATATCTTTTCAGAGAAGGTCAAAATACAATGGCCAGTGTGGCAAAAGATGTCTCATAGCATAGAGGAGAGACAAGGTTATTAATTCCATTGCTGGGTGACCCTGTGGGTTCCACCTAAGAGTGTGAGTATTGTGTCCAGTTCTGGAGCTCTCAACATTAGAAGGACATTGAGCAGTTGGAGCGGCTCCAGAGGAGGGCCATGAATATGATCAGAGGCCTGGACCACTTCCAGAAGAGTGACACCTCTGGGTTCCTTCTTCTAGATTCGTGGCAGTTCCTTGTCCTGTAACTTTTGTGACTCACCCTTTGTAACTTCAGTGTGAGTCCTTGTCCTGTTTTATTTCCTGAGGGGACACACTCTGTTGGCTGCATCCTGATGCTGTGGCACCTTCAACCCTGCAGCTGCACCCAAAGCACCACTCTACTCTCCAGCCCTCTAATTCAATGAAGCACTCAAGTGGGTGCTTGAAACTAAAAACAAGCCCAGCAGAAAATCTCAGCACGTTTAATGTGATGGCATAAAAAATGACGAGTACAGATGGTTTCAACAATATCTGTGTTGAATTTTTAATGGCAGATTTGGAACTATTTTTATGATCCTACTGTTATTTCTCCTGAGAGATCTTTTCTTAGCAGTCTAAGTAGAAAATAATAATGAGGAAAGAACCCCTTGCTAGGCAACCTCTTCAACATGCAGATGGTTTCTGCAGTGACACTTCTGGTGAGGCTAATCTTTCAGGATTGAGATATTTTGAGAAACATCCATTTGTGGCTTACTTTTTTCTTCACTCACAAAGACACAGCTTTGTACACAAATCTTTTCCCCAAGCCCACCCACTTATGTAGTGGTTTGAGGGTTGCTAGCAACTTTTTGCATGAACAGACATCTCTGTTGTACTTTGCATTCATACTGATACATACTTCATCTGCATTCAGCCTTCAGTCCTTCATTGAACCTCAATTGGCTTTCTCAGGGGTCCACCACCACCTGTGTTTCTTAATTTGCAAACTTATCCCAGTGCAGAATCTCTCTGAAGATCATCAGAGTAGGTCTGATCCTACTGTTTCACAGTGGTGACCATTCTGTTTTCTAATATCCTCTCACAGAGTGGTAATTCTGAGCACGTTGGTCTTTTGCAGAAGAACAAAAGCAAATGCAGTGACATCGCCCCTCTCAATATTCTCTGACAGCACAAAACATGAGGGTCACAGCAGGTTTAGGTTAGACATTAGTAAAAAGCTCTTCACCATGAGGGTGGTGAGATATTGGAAGCGATTTCCCAAAGAGATGGTGGAGGCCCCATCCCTGGGGATGATTCAAGGCCAGGCTGGATGAAGCTCTAAGAGATCTGATCTAGTGCAGGATGTCCCTGCTCACTGCAGGGGGGTTGGAATAGATGACCTTCAAAGATCCTTTCCAATTTAATCCATTCCATGATTTTGTGACTGCACAGCATTTCAGGAGCACTCTATCTCATGCAGGTTTACTTGCAGCAAACCCCAGGAGTAGCCTGGGCAGGAGAAATCGCTACAGATATTAAGGCTTAACTACGCACCAGTATTTGAGAAGCACAAAGTAAAATATAACATCTCCTAAAATACCCAAGAACAGACTAAGCTTTGCTGGAGTAGTGAAAATAGCCCAACTTCATGGTAAGTTTTGAAGTCTTTTTCTTTAAATCTTCGTGAATCTACCAGTTTTACTGCAAGAGATTCATAATCTCAAATGCTAACTCAAAATTCTCATTAATAACACAGAGCACAATGGAACTTGGGCGCATATTTTGACAAATCTGCAAAAGCTGGTATGGAAAGGGCTTTGACTTGCTGCTTGCTGTGATTAGCCCTGAGAGAAATATTTTGTATGGAGTCTCCAGGGGATTTTAAAATCTTGATAGCTAGTGAAGGTTAATTAACATATATTAAAAATGAACTAAAGTCTAGTGCTTGCGCTTTTGCATGGGGTGAGGAACAGAGATGTGTTTACTGAAGTAGGTAAAATCTGCTCTGCGGATGCTGAGAGAAGACACACTATGAAACTGGGACTTACTGACTCCTGCACCATCAGGATTTTGCCTCTTATGACCTGAATAAATCATAGAATCATAGAATGGTTTGGGTTGGAAGGGACCTGAAAGATCATCTGGTTCCAACCCCCCTGCCACTAGACATCTCCCATTAGACCAGGTTGCTCAATGCTCATCCAACCTGGCCTTAAACACTTCCACAGAGGGGGCGTCCATAGCCTCTCTGGTCAACCTGTTCCAGTATCTCACCCCCTCACTGTAAGGAATTTTTTTCTTCTATCCAGTGTGAATCTCCCCTCTTCCAATTTACATCCATTATTCCTAGTCCTTCCATCACATATCCTATTAAAAAGTCCTACCCCAGCCTTTCTGTAGGGCCCCTTCAGGTATTGAGAAGCTACAATGAAGTTCCCCCTGAGCCTTCTCTTCTCCAGGCTCAACAACCTTAATTCCTTCAGCCTGTCCTCATAAGGGAGTTGCTCCAGCCCCCTGATCACCTTTGTGCCCCTCCTCTGGACCCGCTCCAAAAGCTCAATATCCTTCTTATGCTGAGGGCTACCACTCTTAGGTGAAAACATTAATAAGACCATCAAGCAGTTGTTTACTTGATCACTACCACATCAGAGGTGTTTCTGTTGGGTCAAAAGGACATTAATTTTACAGAATCACAGAATATCAGAGATTGGAAGGGACCTCAAGAGAACATCTAGTCCAATCCCGCTGCCAGAGAAGGAACACCCAGATCAGGTCACACAGAAAGGCATCCAGGCAGGTTTTGAATGTGTCCAGAAAAGGAGACTCCACAAACTCTCTGGGCAGCCTGTGCCACTGCTCTGTCACACTCACCCTCTTTTTACTTCTCAGAAGCAGGTTCATGATAGAAAAAATGCCCTTGAACAATGTGCTGGGAGGGAAGAGCAGCTGGAGCTCTACTTTGTGGTTAGTTATATTTTGGAATCCTAAGTAGCTGTTTGCCTATGTCTATATTCATTAGGCAGGGATTTAAAGTAAAAAGTACACCGTTCATTACTGTCACCACAGCACAGACCTCCACAAACCAGCCCTATCAAATAATGCAAACCAAGTGAACAAACAACCAACATAATTTATTGTCAACTTCTGTAAAAACCTGGGGAGAAAATCCCCTCCATACAGAATAGGGGTGGTTTTAACAATGTTGTCCACAGTGCATGAAATGCAATATTTTGGGGGCAGTAATTGCTGTTATTTAAACCTCAGAAAGCCGCAGATTTATATTTGTTCGGTTTCCCTTTAAGGTGGATAATAAATCTGTACAGCTGCTTCTTCTTTCTTTTTCCTTTTTTATTAAAAAAAAAAGAGTTCTGAGAAAACAATATCTGCCTATACTGCTCTATTTTTTTTTTGGCATTTTAAAATATCAAATATTTTAACTGCTGAGTTGCTCTGTATGGAACAAGCTGTAGCTTTAGACCCACTGCACTGTAATTACTGGAGATAGCATCACAGATACATACATATGCAGAAACCAGCAGTCAATTTTGACTCAGAAGATAATACACCAACTGTGTATTCAGTTTAATGTAGATTAATGCCAGTTGCTTTCCTTTGCATGTATGTACACAGGTACAAATAATTAAGATTAATTCTGCTGGATATAATGGCCTTCACTGTGCACAGTGCCATAAAATTCTTCTGTAATAGCTGTTAATTGGATGTATTTGCTTTGATGGTGAAGTCCTGATTAGCCTTGTTACCCTACAACCCCTTCTCCCCCCTCCTTTTGCTCACTTTTGTGCTTAGGCAAAGATTTATAAGAAGGGATTAAGAGTTATGCAGTTTACCAGCAAAATAAATCAATAAATATATCTATGTGTATTATGAAAGGTTCAGCTGAACAGGAGGTGCTTATAATGTTTGAAAAGTAGAGATGAAGGATGTTTTCATTTTTCTTCTTTTCCCTATGCAATGTTTTTTCCTGGCAATAATTCAGGTTTCCTGATGGATTTCTTTTTTGTTTAATCTTTTATTTGTTTGGCTCCTGCTTTGAACCCACAGAGGTGCTCAGGGGAAGGAGGAGAACCATGGTACTTCCACCAAGATCCTGTGCCAGGCTATCAGGCATAGAGATGAAATTAAGATCTGCTTTGATATGATGATTTAATGTGGCTTTTTTTCCCTGAAAAATAGTAATTATTTTGCCATCTGAGTTTTCTGAAATAAAATAAACCTGAGTGTAAGGGAGAGGAACTTCCATGTGTGAAAATCAGCATGTTTTCACCAAAATCTAGGTGGGTATTTGATTTGTGCTGAAGTTCTGGTCCTGTATTTTAAGTAGCTTGTTTCCAGCAGCAATAAATTTGTGATCTCCCAGGGGCACAGCAATATTTATGGAATTAATGAATGGTGAATATATAAGGGAAGAAATCAAAGGTACGGCTCCAGCCCAAGCCAATGTCTCAGACAGGCCTGACTCCATGAATTCTTCAGTATGGATTTCCACTCCTGCAATTTGACTTCACAAACACAAACCATCTCTACTATTTTATCATCAATGTGCTGGTGTGGTGCCTTTTCTTGTGTGAGTTTGAACTCACTGCATTTTATGCTTCTGGTGATTTTCACAGAGTCCAGCAATGAGGAGAGGGCTTGTCCTTTCTCCTGCCTATTCCCTTCTGCCTGGGCCCACTGGACTCTATGGGGTACAGCCACGTACAGGAGAGGGGAAAACCAGTTTAAGGTGGTTTATGCTTAACAAATAGCTTCTCCCTCAAGCAATACTTGAAATAAACATCTATGGGATCCAGTTAACTGCTAGGTAGGCTTTGGCGGAACCTTATCCAGCTGAGGATGGGCTTCTGTCTTCCTTCCACTTCATTGCTGTGTGTAGTGAGTCAGTATGCTCCAGCAGCCAAACAGGATGCTTAAAAAAGTATGGGCTGCAAACCATCAACCTGATTAAACATTGCTGCACCATGGAGGACTGGCTAGCACTGCTAGTTGTATGAATCATTGCTGTTTATGTTCCTTAATTAGAAAAACTGCTGTATAACAGAGGTTTTATAAGATATTTCCTGACAGATCTTCAGAGCTCCTTCTGGCTTGATCTCTGCATCCAAGTCTGCTGCTTACATTATTTGGATCTCTCACAGCAGCTGGGGGAAGTCCAGATACAGCCAATTCCTGAAGTGTTTCAAGCTGAGAAGCTCCACCACGAAGCCCAATTACACCTTCATCTGAGGATCTGACTGATCTGGGGACTGAAAGAACTAGCCTTTTATAAGATTAATAATCTATAGAACATTAATGTGTAATTCTCTCCCCTCCTCCAAATAAGGAATCAGTCTGTATAATAATGGAAATTATTATAGAGTCTGTATAGTTATAAGGAAAGTTGAAAAGAAAGGGCCGTGTCTTTGCAATCATGCTTAGAAATTATATGTCTGTTGTCAGTTTAAAATGAAAAAGTCTGTGTGACTATCAGCAGAAGCAATTAAGAAAGGTGTTTGTTTTACTGAGGCCTCTCCTGTTTTAATTTCAGAAGTAAAGCTCTACCACTGAGTTAGCGTCTGTTATATTAATGTTTTTAATCACAGCCCATTTCCAAACTTGCCCACATCTGCCCTAGGCAAGGCTGTATTTGCATGTTCTTTTGCCTAAATACCCCTCCAGCATGGGGAGGGTTAAAACCAATATTTGTAGATAAAGAGGTAAACATATTTACATTCAGTTTTTCACACTTTATGCATATGTCATGCAGTGAATAGTTTTAGAGGTATGTTTGTGCTATCTCTCCAGAATTTTTACAGTCGGCAGGACACAAAATCTCTATAAAGTGACTTATTGAAATAGAAGCAGATTGGTAAAACCGTTTCTCTCTTATGAACTGTGAAGAATGATCCTCTAAATGAAATCAGGAAGGAACTGGACAGAATCTTGTTTAATGGTGTGACAAAATGAATCACAACTATTCCAAGCATCCATCACTGCTAAAAGGGGACCACAAATGATCTGTGAACTACTATATATTGATTACTCATGTACTACAAGTGTCGGATTTAATGTTCACACACCATGGAAAGGCGGCAGGGACAGATGGTGCCTTAACTCTTCTTTGATAGATTTTAATGGTGAAATATTGATTTCTATCTGGCCAAGGCCTGTTGTTAGGGGCCAAAGTCATTTGTTGGGCATAGCCGGACACCCAGTTTGCTCGAGGTAATCAATCATTTTTGGCAAGGCAGGTGAAATTCTGAAGAGAAGCACCTTGGGTTCCCAAACTGTATCGCAATGAGGCTGAGGCCAAGGTTTGCGCATGCACGCCCCCTCCTCCCCCCACGCACGCATACAAAAGGACTCCATGAAATTGTGCTTGTAAAGAATTATTAATGATAAGACATGTTTACTGAGGAGAGTCACAGCGAATCACAGCTGACATGAAATAGTCTGGGAGCCTCGGAGAGAAAATGAGCTTCTCGCTAAAAGGGACTATATTTTATTTAAACATCTGTCTAGGGCTGAAAACTCAGGTAATCTGTTGTGTTACAAGCCACTGGCTGTTCTTGCCATCCAGAGAGATAACAGTGAGGAGCTAATAGGAACACATCAATCACAATCAGGCTGCAATTCCACCGGAGTCTCCTCTTCCCAGCTCCTTTTTAAGCTCCTTAATAACGATGATAACATAGTTTTGGGCTTGTGAGAGGGTTTCTTCCCTTTGAGGGTCATATTCATAAAGTGAATGGCTTGCAAAGTCAGCATCTCACTCTGGTGGAATGGAGTTGGGGGAGCAGATTTGCAGGTGGGAGGGGTAGAGGGGGTAGGAGTAGGGTGGATTTCCCCCCCAGCAATAAATCCACGGACTACCCTCTTTCCCTTGACACTCTTCCCAGGGGAGGATTCCTATTCGGAAGCGGATGAGAAAGGGTAGCCTCTGCCCAGATGTGCCCCAGATGTAGGAAGGCAGTTGAGGCTGATTTTTCGTTTAGATTATCTTGCTTACCTAATGATTTTTGCTTCACTGCGCAGCTCGATTGTGTTCTCTAGGACGGCAGACTATTAAAATGTCAAGCGCATTGAATTGTTGTTATTAAGGAAAGAGACCTTTCCAATCAACCCCACATTGCCTGGGTTGGAGAAAGGAGAAGAAGGGACTGGAGGAGGGATAAGACCTTGTGCACATTGTGGAGGGGGGGAGAGGAGCAGTGGATGTGTGTGTGCGTGTGTGTTTGTGTGACTCGGTGTGTGTGTGCGTGCAGCAGACCTGTGCCTGTGCCTGCCCTGGAGGAGTGAGGTAATTAAAATGCCATCTTTTATAAAGGGTATTAGACATTTCTCTCATCCACATTTACAAGGGGAGGAGATGAAACTTCGCCCTGTTGTTTTTCACTGTGAGCCCTGTTGAAAAAATACCAGGAGGAGGAAACTTGGTTCAGTTGAATCACTGGCCCCGCATACTAAGGAGCTGCTGGGCTGGGCTGAAGGAGAAAAACAAAGGCAAATGCTTTCCTCATGTCTGCACCTGCCTTAAGGCTTGATAAGAAAATAAGTTCACTGACCTACTGGGAAAAACACCAGAGATTGTCCAGTATCACAATATTGAACAGCTGGTGACAGGATGATACAAACCCAGCACATTTGGAGACACAAAAATCCCCTACCTCTCGTCACCACCACTGCCTCATTCATATAATTGCAGAGCAGTTTATTACACAGAGGCACATCAGATATTGCCACGATTGATTTTTTTTTTCTTTTTTTCTTTCTTCTCTCGTAAACTATACAGTACATCATATTGGTTGGGAGAAAATATATTCTTTGGATTTACTTCTCTTTGTTTAAATCATTCGGCAAATATTTTGCTTTCCCCCTGTCATTTCTCTTTCATTTCCATTTAAAAAAGATGGCTTTGTTTTTGGCTTGTATACGGTTTGCTAGAATAATATCTATCTGTCCCACATGCATCAAGCATCAGTGATTGGCCAGAACATCACTGTCACTACTGGGTGTTCATCTTCACACTTGCTGCTGGCAGGTCCCTCATCTACTTTCTCTCTCTCAGTCTGGCACATGCTTCACTCCAGCTCACAACAGGCTTGCCCACTTTCACTTTTTGCCTAATATAAATTTCTTTCAGCACTCTTTCACTCTTCCTCCCCTCCTCACTATGCCTTCCCTTCTCTCTCCCTCTGACCTTGTGCCACTACACAGGCAAAATCCATGGCAACTCCTCAATTCTGTAGCATGAAGAAACCAGTAGAAAATCATAGAATCATAGAATTGTTTGGTTTGGAAAGGACCTTGAAGATCATCTAGTTCCAACCCCCCTGCCATGGACAGGGACATCTCCCACTACACCAGGTTGTTCAATGCTCTGTTTTTTTCCATGTTGTCTACACTGATCCCTGACTTCCATGCATGGGGAAGGAGAGGGACTGCAGATGTCCTTGTTAGTCCTGCATGTGGCAGTGGAAGAGGAGTACACAATCCTTCTTTTCCCCATATTTGCTCCAGCTGACCTTAATTTTTTTACTCCACCTCGCATTTCTACTCTCACGTCTGTCCTGGGGCTTGTCTCTGTGGAAAAATTATTGGACACAGGGCAGGGATGTGAATTAATAGCACATCCCTGCAGGGAACACTACAGGTACAGTGAGGACTTGTGTGCACAAGGACTTTGCTGTGGAGCCAGCCAAGGCATAAATCTTCCACATCATGGCACCAGCTCCCCCTCCCATCCTCTGCCCACAGGGGCTCTGTAGCCCCTCTAAGCTCAGCTGATCTCTGCACACCCAAGTGGCACATATGCTCCTCAACCAAGAAGTATGTGCTTATTAGCACCATCTCATACCTGTGCTCCCTCATACTCCTTGATATATTTATCCTTGCAAGTTGCTTGAGAGGCAAGAAAGGGGTGTAATTCCCTGTCACAGAAGGGAAACTGAGGCAAGAAGTTCAGGAAATGTCTAAATACTTCAGACGATGTGACCCCAAGTGGTTTACCCCAGGACTTAAGAAAATGAGTGGGAGACAGTAGGAACTGGAACCTTGTCCTACATAATACTCTATTATGCTCTGATACAGTACTCATCTTTCATTTTTTCCAACATTCTTTTCATTTCTTCTCGCCTTCTTACTGGTCCTCTCAATATCTACTAGTTCCCTTAGTTTTCTTGCAAATCATAACTTTCTCAAGCAGTTGTGTTTTGCTCTACCACCAATTAACCAGATATCCAACCCAGCTCAGGAAGAAGTGAGGCTCTTTCATTTACTTACAAGCTCAAAAATTCTGGCCTTCATCATGGTACAAGAGTGGAACCCACTCATGACAACACACAGGCCTTCAGACTGTCAACAGATGGGATTTGTAAAGAAGCCACTACCTTCAAGGCCAAGGCAAACAGAAGATGTCAAGGACACTGACATCCCACATAATTATTTGTTACCAAAGTAGTTGTGCAGGGAACAGGAGCAGAGAGCATGGATGTTGATTGCCATGGAGCACCTTGAAGAAGCTAAAATAGCTTTCAAAGCAGAATAATTGGTGTAGCAGGAGGTTGTGCCCATGCTAATAGTTTTTACTGAGATGAAGCTTATTAGCATGTGCACTGGTGCATCTGCATTGCCTCTGGGACTCAAACTCAGCATGGTTCTCTGCCACGCTGCATGGAGACTTTACCTTCCTCTGACCTTGCTCCCATTCTTCAGTGCTGAGTTAACCTCTTGTCTGCTTGGGCTTGTATCTTGTGTTTTAAATATATGTTTTCAAATTTCTTCCGTGATAAAAGATTTCAGTTGCACTAAAAGTGCTTTATGGACATTGTTACTTTAGGTTTGTGGAACGATCATACAGTGATCAAATAATCCAAATAATCAAATCTAACCTTCTCCAAGTTGAAATTTTAAGCATTACAAAAAACATCATGCTGTGCTTGCCTTATTGTTGTATTTTAGGGAAAAAGCTTTACATTTACTCTACATTAGTTCACAGACTGAATCCCTGTCTGAGAAAGTTGTGTATCTTGCTTGGCATATCCAGACTACTCCCTTATTTCATCTGTTAATATAGAGGAATAGGAGTGGAACTTCTGAAGACTAATACAAAACAGGTCAGGAGACAAAATCTGGTTTCTTCATCTTATCTGTGCTGTGAATGGCAAGGCAAACAGCATCACTACCTCCCAAGTCACTGCTGCTAGCACAATTTAGGTGGAACATTTGCCAGGGTTATCTTATCTTAGGTTGTGAAGTCCATCATAAAGCCCAAGTGAAGTTATGAAATGCACAGTTATCAAAACCCCAAAAGGTGCTGACCTTCTTAACACACAACCATAGAATCATATAATGGCTTAGGTTGGAAGAACATCTAGTTCCAGCAGTCCTGCCATGGGCAGGGACACCTCCTACTAGATCAGTTTGCTCAGTGCCTCATCCAGCCTGGCCATAAGCATTTCCACAGAGAGGGCATCCACAGCCTCTCTGGGCAATCTGTTCCATTGATTCACCACCTTCACAGTAAAGAACTTCTTTCTTCTATCCAGCCTAAATCTCCCCTCTTCCAATTCGCATCCATTACTCCTAATCTTGCTTGCCACTTAATTTTTATTTTTACACAGATAGCTCCCAGAGAGGAGCAAAAAAGAAAGCTGATATGCCAAGATGCTGGGCTACCACTAGTCCTAAGGTGCCAGATACAGGCTGTTAATAAAACAGGCCCTGGATGCAAAAGAGCTCCCTGCCTTGACACATGAGCCCCTTCCCTTCCATAATTTCAGTTATAACCCATCCAGTGTTTCCTTCAACCAGGGCAAGATCAAGCCACAGCAAATGTACATGGTCAGATTTTGATAGTGTTTTGTCACCAGTGCTAGCCAAGTTTCTTCTAGAAATACTCTTCAATTAGCCCTATTTAGAAGTTCTCCCAGCCCAAGACCTCGTTTCAACAGTGTTCTGCCTTAAAACTTGAGTACCTGCTAATTAAGCAGTTGCATTTTGACCCCAGGCAGCATTAAGACTTCGTTTGAAGACTGGTAGTTTGCTAGTTTTTCACTCATCACTGCACTGTTGTGAGCATCTCTGTGCAACCCTGGGAGCTTTCCATGGACAGAGCTCTGCAAATTAGCAGATTTTGATAGTTCATTTCTTTTCTGAAATACAGTTGTTTTGCACTGAATGTGGCACGTCCCCAGCATATGGGATTCAGATCAGGCAACCATCCTACATGGTGTAAATCAATGAGATGAAATGTAGCCATTGACAGCCTTTACAATTTTGCCCATTACTATGAAATCCTCTTTCTTTAAATAGAAGGTGCTTTTATGAACCCACTGAAGCATCGCTGACAAAGCCTTCAATACTCACTGTTGCCTAAATACTGAAAAACATAACTGTTATAAAAGATACACATGGTGCATATTTAGAAGGATTAGAATAAGCACTTGGTTGAACTGCTGCAGCTCATTTGTCCCTTTTCCAGGACACTTACAAACACTGGATATTTTCTTCTTCCCATGAGGAAGATAAACACTTGTCTGTGGGGTTACCCAGTCTCTCTGCTTTTCCAATGCTGACAGTGCAAAATATGTACCTCTAGAGCTGTGTTAAAAAATATCCATGCAGTGTAATTATTCTTTATGCTACTATAATAGACTAGCAAATGATCCTACACTTCTTGCAGGACTAATTACATCTCAGTAATGTGAATGATCCCTGGAGCTGCTGCTGTTAAATATTTTTGGAGTGGTAGCGAGGGAGTTTGTTATTTGTACACACTAGAGAAGTGTGGATTTATGGAACAGAATAGCACAGCTCTAAGGCAGAAATGCTCCTTCTGACATTACCATACTAAGCTAGTGCAGATGTAAGATGAAGAACTTGTTATTCAGAGGATTTTCTGCTTCCCACCTGATACACCCAGTCGTCACATTCAGAACCTAGCCTTTGTAGTGGCTGAAATGTTTAGCCTCAGACACCAACTGCCAGGAGCTCGCTTGGAGCTGCTACATTAAATGTAAATGTTATAGATTGCATATATCTAAAAAAATGTAGGAGATTGCAAAACCCCATCTTTTATGGCTGGCTAAAATAAGTGGTTTGCTATAATTTGCTGATTAACAAATAAAGCTGAAAAGGAGTTCAAGCAAGCAAACAGCAAATTCAGATAAGACAGCAATCTGTTAAGTATCATATAACTTCAGAAAAGGCATCCTGCATAGCTATTGGCTTCTGAGAAATACTTGGGTTTTGGATAAGGAGCTGACATGGGGATGGTCATGTCATTTATCAGTCGAAGCTGTCACTGATAACATTTGAGAAGTGCTACTCTCTAAACGTGTCAGTCATCCTTCCCACTTCAGGGCTGCTCTTGAACAAGTTTTGTGCAAGTCATGGCTTGAATTGTCATAAACCACCTGGAGGATACCCACATGCTTTATGGTGGGTCTGTGAAGATGAACGAAGGTCAGCAACTGAAGGCTACATGCCAGGCCATGTCCTCATGACCACTGTTCTACCTTGAACGGAGCTTGAGGGTCTTGCTGGTCTTCTTGCTGATCTTTGAGGCACCCAACATGGCTTCACCAGGGGCAAATCATGCCTGACCAATTTGGTGGCCTTCTCTGATGGAGTCACATCATTGGTGGACAAAGGAAGGGCAACTGACATCA
>VZTY01000398.1:104486-150857 GCA_013400935.1 Turnix velox | reverse complement strand
GTTCCTGCCTTTGGCAGGGGGATTGGAACTCGATGATCTTTAAGGTCCCTTCCAACCCAAACTATTCTATGATTCTATGATTCTATGATTCTGACCATACTGCTGGAGATCTTGGACAGGTAGATGATGCATGCACAGCATCTGTGATACATATGGGATACAGGAGCCCCGTAAGGTCCATTAGGGAACAACCACTGGAAAAGCTGGGAGTGACAGAAATGAGTTAAGGGAGCTGTAGGAGGGGAAACTCTTGTCAGGAAGAGAGAGAATGAAAAGGGAGAGAAAAGGTGTAAAGAAAGCTGAAAAAAGATGAAATTTAAAGAGGGAAAGTATAGGTGGAAAATCTTGAAGAAATTAGTAATTGGCAGAAAGAAATGAGCATTTGGGGACAAACAGAATTTGGAATACCCATCTTCAAACTATTTCCTTTCCTCACTACAGGTTTTGCTGTTTACCTTTAATGCAGTTGTTGAAGGAGCTTGAAAGAAGGACAAAACATTTAAGTAAACCTGTGGTGCTCATTGCATCTCATTGAAGTCTCTCTGATATGCAAGTAAGTTAGTTTGAGTTTCCCAGTGCAACACCAGATTGTTCCTGGAACTGTAGCTGTTCAAACTTTGTGCAGACCACAGACCACTAACTTGCTGGTGGGAAAAGAACAAAAAGTTGTATTCAGAATGTATTCAGAATGTATTGCCTCTTTCCTGGAAACCTGGGATGGAAATGTCCTGCTTGTAGCCAGCAAGACCCTCCCTACAAGGAAGTTTCAGATGGGAAAACAAGGAATCATACTATTTAAAACAACATACTATTTAAAAATATATACCTGTTTCCATAGAGAAGCAGATCTTCAGGATATCTGCTAAATGACCACTAAACAGGTTGCATACAGGATGAGTGATGGGACAAGGAAGGTGGCAAAGCAAGTGCCTCTGAAGTTTGTCCTGTGCAGAATCAGTCTGTAATGTCAGGAAATAAAATACAGACATTCAGACACGCTTTGTTTCAGTCAAAGAGGCTGTGAAATAGGTTTTTGAGCTGTGCTCAAGACCTCTCTTATAGGAGCTGCCAGTGCACAGCTGAGATGGTACATTTTTCCAGCCTCCACACCCCCTTTCTCCATATATACCCTCTCTCCTCTTTAAATTCTTCTTCCTGATAGAAAGGGAATGGAGCCAAATGTTCCCTTAATTCTGGAAACTGCTTGGGTCTGAGGTTTTGAGTTAATTTATCTTTACCTGATGATGTGAGTGAACTACAACCCTGCTGACTTCCCCAGTGTTATCCAAGGCTAAACTAGGATATCCCTGAGCCACAAAGGAACCATTGTACAGCATGTTGGCATTTGATCATGCTGGAGAATGAAAGCCATATTTGAGTGAGGCCTACAAGTGCCTCATTACTGCACTGTAAACAACTGGATATTACAGTAATGGACAAGGCTTTGAGTGCTACGAACGGCTTCACATTCACTTTATTGATTTGCAATGTGCACTGTGATGCTCTGCTGTAATAAATACAAATGCCATCGTGTAGAAATGTCAGAGTAACTTATTAAAAATGTGTCTCTCCCTTGCTCGTGCAGTACAGGCTGTATGTCTGCACAGCTGCAGGATTGTGGTGAGGTAGGGATGGGGCTGTGGCTCCAAAGTCAGCACACCAAGAATATAAATTCAGCATATGAACAGAAGCTGTGCTGGCCAGCCCTTTCGTCTTGCTTTGTGCTGCTTTGTAAAAGACAAGACTTCTCCTGTGCCTCAGAACACATTTCACATTGCAGAAGAGAATAAATATTTCACATATCTCAGGAGGGATGAGGTGGCAACAGGACTCAGCCCACATACCCCAGTCGGTCCCCTGCTCAACTCCCACCACTTAGAGAAGCATGAAGTGCCACTGGAGCCACCATTTCTTTTTAACTGTGCAATTGTCTTATCTAAACATGAAAAACCTTCAGCCTTTACCAGGACTCTGGTACAAACAAGAGATTTCTGGTGGATGACATGTGTCCTTCTGCCAAATGCAGACCACATTGCTAAGTGCCTCATCAAGCCTGGCCTTAAACACCTCCAGGGAAGGGGCATCCACAACCTCTCTGGGCAACACATTCCAGTGTCTCACCACCCTCACAGTAAAGAACTTCTTTCTTCTCTCCAGCCTAAATCTCCCCTCTTCCAATTTGCATCCATTACTCCTAGTCCTGCCATCCTGTACCCTATGAAAAAGTCCTTTCCCAGGCTTTCTGCTATTGATAAGCTACTATGATGTCCCCCTTAAGCCTTCTTTTCTTCAGGGTTGAACAACCCTAACTCCTTCAGCCTCTTCTGATAAGGGAGGTGCTCCAGCCCTCTGATCATCCTCATGACCCTTCTCTGGACCTGCTAATATTTAATCTCTTAGATCACTAGACACTCAGAGACAACTTTCTGAAGAAAATTGCTTGTGTCCATCTGCCAGTCTGTTTTTCAAGCCATTCTCTGTGACAACTGAGTTGGACTGCATCTCCTGACTCCACTCTGTCACTTGATTCATCAGGAACTGGCAGTTTCTTGCTGGGGTTTCCCCACGTAATGTCCTGACATACCATTTAGCTTACTATGTAAAAGAGTGTCAGGGGGAAAAATCTGTCCCTAGCTGCTACCTATGGATAGGATTTATGGTTGGAAACCTCTCCAGTCCCACCTGCCCCAAATTCTAACTAGTGGAGAAATGTGAGTATAAAACTACTTCACTATGTAAAAGAAATGATAGACTATTCATTGTAACCAAAATAAATATGAGTTTATGAATGAGTATGGAGTGTGATGGGAGCTATGGAAAGGCTGAGAGGAGAAGTGGATGGAAATCCATTACTGGAAATTCCAGACTGTTTCCACAATCATGAGCACAAACATTGCCTATAGTACAAAAATTTTCACTTTGTGCAAACATTCAGATAGACATTTCCATGACATTCATCAGCCTTAGTACTTTGCAAATGGCAAGTGAATTAAATCCCATCATACTTTATTTAAAAGAGAACTACTGTGCTCATCACTCAGACTGAAAATGGAAGGGTTAGATGACTTTGTCCAAACACAGGCCTTGTGGTGAAACAGAATCCATAAACTCTGATTCCATTGACTATTATCCTTGTATTTATAGAAAAAGTCCTTTCAAGTTTGGTAACAGAAGGGATCTATGGAATTTCACAGATGTAACTACAGTAACTGCTAGGACACCTTATTTTAACATTGTTCTCTTTGTTGTCTAGGTATTCCTATGGATTTAGAGATTTCCTATAAAGTTTTGCTGCTGTGGATACCATAGCAATGGGAGAATCTTGAAGAGGATAAAGAAGGTGCAATGCTTGGCTCCCCCAAGTCCTCCACGCAGTAGGCACTCCAGGAGAGGGGAGGAGAGCCTGCTGTTAACCTCACCTGATGGGTAGTCCCTGAGGCACCACTGCCATCTGGTGAAAGCTGGAGCAGCCCATGGGGACGTGTCAGGGAGCCATAACTGACAGCCTTACCACCACACTGAGCTCAGCAGAAAGTGAAGAGTCTGGCCCACAAAATTCTGTCAAGAGTTTGTCCGTGGAGTTTTTTCTTTCTTAAACCTGTTTTAAATTTCTGCAGCAAATCCATAATCCTTTACACAGTCTGTGCACCTTCATCAAAAATTATACTTATTGAACCCCAAGAAGCATCTGTATGAGGAAATCACAATGATGTCTACTCAGGCTTGGGAAGGTTTCTGTAGCTTGACACTTTTTTCTGATCAAGCCTCTTTTCAGAAGCTTGTGTTGCTTGTGTTGTATAAATGCCCTGCTGAGGAGCAGTCAGTAGTTATTACTTTTGCAACAACAAACACACTTCATGGTAAGATTTGTCAAAAAAAAAAAGAAAGCAAAATGCTTGTTTTAAGTACCTGAGCAGATAGTGTCTGTTCATTTCCCTGGGATTTGGCAAATAACCTGGTTCATATCAGAGATGCTCAGAACTTGTATTGCCCAGATAGACTGTCCATCCTAGGAGGAGAAAGGATGGGAACCACTGGCATGAGCAAACTGCTGCATGTTTGTTTTGTATGGGACCAACTTCAATGAAGTAGAAATTACTCCAAGAGCTAGTGGGAGTTTTTCTGTTCCTTCCCTGATATCAGACATGGAGCAAGGGTCAGCAGGTATGTCACCTCCTGGGGGTTGGTCCAATTCAACCTGTGGGTTGAAACTAGGAGGAAACTCCTGTCTAAATAGACCTCGTTATCAGGCACCAGCCTCCTGTAATTAGCATTCAGTGAATGTAAGTGATGTGAGGGTGAACAAAATCTCTCCAGCAGAATCATACTCTCTATTTAAAGACATAGTTGGGGTGATGGATACATCCTAACAGTTGCCTTCTCCTTCCACTCTTTAGAATTTTAGAATCAAAAATACTTGTATGGGTTTATATGCCTTCAAATTAATGCTTAAATTTTTTGTGGTCTTTTTTTTTTAGGTTTATTTCAAATCTCTGAATCATAAATAGAATCCATTGATGTTTCAACAAGGAGAGATATCACTACAATCAATATTATGTATTATATCCTGGGGTCTGTTGGGAGCCTACATACATAATTTATTAATGATCTCAGTAGTGAAGATCTGGTCAAGTTTTTCTCAAGGTTTTAACGACTTTTTATCTGCTAGATTAACTTCACTATGGTGTAAAACCCTTAACTTCAATGGAGTTAAATAGCCAGCTGCCTCAGGGCAGTAGAAAATGCAGTGACTGAACAGGTAACTAATAGCTTTCTCAACACAACATAAACAAAGGAAACGAAGAGATTTCTATTTTGTATAATCAATTTTGCATCCTGGAAAACATACTGGGTAAAGGATTGGAAACTATGAGGAGCCAATTCTTTACACTTACAACCAGAACCTAACTAGGGGACTGAATACAGCATGTCACTATGATTAATTATGGGTAATGAGTGTTTTATGAACCTGGGAAAGAAAAGCATTTATTTTTCTGGTATTATAGTGGTAGTGTCTTGTTTTGTTTTAAAGCTGTGAGCGTGAAGCCAAACAGATGATGAAACCCCTTTATTTAGCTCTTTTGTTTTGCTCTGGACTGTTACTAGACTCACGGGGCCCAATATCCATCACACAGTGGCTCCATCAGTGCGAGAGACAAGGAGCTCTGGGATTTTATATTTTCTTGTTTTGTTCTATTAAATTCATTTGCTGTGGCAGAAAACCCATGCCCCTATCTAGGATGCTGTTCAACAAGCCTAAGAGGAGACAGGAGTAGCCTGAACTCTGAATAGTCTGCTGCTGGGAGTTTATTAGCTCTGTGTCTGACACAAAGTCCACTGGAACCCCCAGGAATATTTCTCTTCATTTTTGCAGGTCCTCAGACCAGGCTATTGAGGGCTCACCTAGAAATGTACAGCTCAGGATGATGAAAGCTTGAGAGTAGATATGGCCAAGGGTACAGGACCCTGCTCAAACAATCCTGCCTATAATGGACATCTGAGGGCAATGTCACCCAGCATCTCCAGCCCAGAGCACACCTCACATATCAGTGAGCTGGGGGAGATTCCATCCCTTCAGAGTCTCCTGGTTTTCCAGAGCAGGGTGTGTGTTAAATCAGCAATGTACACACTGCTGGCTTTATCTGCAGAGGGGCAGCAAGAGGATGGATGTAAAGACTCTTTTTTTCATCCCTGTGTTTTAGGGAATGTGGGGCAGCAGGGTAAGATAAGGGCTTTTGGTGCTATTGGGCCCTAAGTTTTAAAGAGGGATTAAAAAATAGGGTAAGAGTGGGGAAAAAGAGAAAGAAAAGAAAGATCAGTCAGCGAGAACCCTGGTCTCTGCCTGTTCCTCCGTGCACCAGGAGGTGGTGCAAAGTCCCTGCTCATCCTATAGACAGGAGACGAATTTCATTCTTCCAGGAGCTCCTCTCCAACTTGTACTGGCCAGAAAAAATACTAGAGGTTTAACCCTCCCCAGCATGCCTCTATAACTCTGGTATTTTGGTATGTATTTAAGGCTGATAATAAATTTCTGAAAGGAAGAAAATGCAGGGGAGCTTTATACCACTAACTGTTATTACCATTCTATAATAATGGTAATAAAATAGAAGTATAGAGTGACTTCTAAAGTACTATATTTATTGGGCAAGCAATTGTTATTGCACAGAATGCAGAGAAAAATGTGATTAGGTTTTAGATTTCTTTGTGCTTGCTTTCCTCTTCATTTTTAAAGCTTTTTCATGAAATAATACTAAAAATAAATGAATGAGTAAAAATAAATAGCATAAAAATAAATAGCATTTCATGAAGTACTGTTTCCATGTGTATTAGTTAATAACAAATGCAAAACTATGTAATTCAAGTGTGCTGTCAGCAATCTCTTATTCAAAAGAGGAACTGAAAAATATTTTCCCTTTCTCCTTACTTGAAATAGCAAATAAGTAGTTTGTAAACATATTATTACATGCTCTTTGAAGGCAGCTGAAACAAACAACTGATTCCTCTTTGCAACAAAACAGTGTAAAACATTACTTCATTGCTGAACTACTGATACATTAGCAAAATACATACTTTAGTTTCAGGTAAGCTGTGTTTTTTCTTTAATTTTTAAAATCTCAGTGTACAGATTCAAAGCTGGATATAAACTCATGGTTTACACTGCAAGGAAAAAAAATATACGTGCATAAGCTGAGCTTATGCAGAAAATAAAAATATCTTCAGTTTGTTACTCCTCATATTATAGAAGTTTTGCTTTTTAAAGAAGAACAGGGGTCTGTAAAAAAATAATTCATCTCTTTTTCTCGATTGGCAATGATTAGTGGTGTCTATTTTGGAATAGATTAGACTGTCAATATACCAAAAAAGAGTAAATTTCACCTTACTTTGGAACAGAATGAAATATAATATTTAAAAAAAATTTTTTTACAACTTTAGGGTTTTTTTTCCTCCAGGATAACAGAATTCTTTTTCATGCAAGTTTTACAAATGTTCCAGATGCAAAATCTTCTCTTGATATTACAAATGAGACCATATTTTTGTTTAATGAGTGTACCTCAGCTCAATTTGCTATTAAGCAATCTGTTTTAAGGTATGTTGGAACAAAGTTGTGTAAAAGCTGAAATACACTATTGCATTTTTGCTAATTTGGTTCCTTTTTAAAATTCTGATAATTGTTGAATACTTTTGGTTTTTTAAATCCCTTTAATAATAACACCTACAGATATTTATTTTTCATTTTTCTTTGGGGGTAGCCATCGGTTTGGATGTAAGTGCCTAGGGAGGAATAATTTTGAAGAGCTGAAAACATAAATAACCAAAGCATCATCCAACTGGCTCAGTAGCCTATTATTCAAAATTTCAGGTCTAAAAGCTTTTAGAAGTTTGGATCAGAATCTCTCTTGCTTTAAATAAGTGTAATTTCACTGAAATCAATGGAGCCACATTGGTTTATTCTAGCTGAGAATCTGTGCTGTTGTTCTGAATCTTATTTTAAGAGAAAATTCTTTTTTACAAACATTTAAGAGTTCAGCTTTGCTTATTCAAGAAAATTAATGTTTTGAACTGTGGCTTAAGAGTACTAAAAAGCCATTTCAGAATATTGTCAGGTTTTCTGTTCTCACTAATTTAACTTTCCCTTATTACCCTTACAGAATGTAATGTTTTGCAGCCCGATAACACAGCAGATTTTACGCCATCATTAAAGATCATGGTTAATCGGATTTCATCTGGCTAGTCAAGCAAACATTTGTTTAGTGCCATTCTTAAATACAAGGCTGCACTACAAATGTCACAAATGCTCTTTAAAAGTTCGTGAATGAAAAGTTTGCCGCTTTCATGAAAATCCAGCAAAAAATTGAAACAGAGAAGTTTTACATTAACTTTCTCCATGGTGCTATTGAGAAAACTGTTTGGCTCTTGGGGTTTTTCAAGATTATTATGTGATAGAAAGAAAATTAATAATTAAGTTTGGGAAAAACATGCGTAAGGTAGAGATATAATTCAGGGATTGTGGATGCAGGTGTATATCTATCATTCCTAAGCAATCATTTTCCTTGACAGCTCTCAGTAGCAACAATTGAACGTAAGGTATTCTCACGTCACAATGATTTTACCTGGATCTTCATGTTGCTAAGATAATGGGAAGTTTTCTACGTTATCTTTTCTTCTAATACTTTTTCTTTTGTTTATATGGTCCCAAGAAAAAAAAAAAAAAGGTAAGTCAAGAAACTGCATTTTGCACATTTTTATAACCACTGCTGAAAATCTGTCACATCTACAAAGGAAAGCTAAAGAAAACCAGAAAGAGTATTATTTATAGCAAGCAAGATAAACTATGGCACCATATGGTAGAATTTATCAAATTCTTTCCTTTCTCATGTGGGGTGAATAGGGGCCATAGACAGTTTCCCCTTGCAGTCCTTGCTTTGCTGGCCACTCTCATTCATTTATGCCGTGGGCTAAATCCTGCTTGACCCAGTGCTTTTACACCCATAAACCTACTTATGAGGGCATGGAGAGCAGGGTTTGGCCCTCTGTGTTTATTTCTTCTTTCTGCAGATGCAGTTTTGCTAGGAATGCTGTTTGCATTTCAATCAGCTGAAACAAGAGGAGGGATAAATTAATGCCTGGCTTAGCTCTTCACTTCTGATGCTAAAATGCAACATTGGGCTTCTGAGGGTTTAAGTTTGCAGGGTGAATTTACCAGGTGTAAGGTGGTGTAAGGTTAAGAAGCATCAAACCTATAAGAGTCTGACTTCCTCTTCGGTTTGTCTCCTTTTGTGTTACCATACTAGGGCAAGGAAGGTCTGCCAATCACTATCGTTTCGTTTCCTTGTTCTGTGAAGACTGGGTCGTCACAGCAACAGGCCTGTGACAGGCTGGTATCCATTTAGAGCTCCAGGGGGGTCCTAATAGGATTGAACCAAAAGATCAAGTGAATAGCTTCCCATTTTAGATTTGTAATAACTCTGAACTGCTTGCATATACATGGACCATACAGTGTTAGGAGGATACTTTTACCAGAGAAAAGATCTGTCTGTTTCTAGGAGTGCTGTAGTTTCGAAAGGATGCCCCATCCTTGGAAAAAGAAAAACTAAAGCAAAACCCAGACACATATTAAAGCCCCAATTCCATTTGCCATGCACTCACGAAATTGGAAGGTGTCATTTCCTTTCATTAATTCATTTTACCAGATCAAAGTAAATAGTCTGTTTATAGAGAACAAAGAAGTCCCTTTTTGGTATTCTGCTGAGGTCGCTATCAGATTCAGAAGTTTACCCATCTCTCCGAGATCTGGCAGGGCTGCATGCTGCTGAGGTTGCCGCCAAATGGCTCATGCAAAATGGGCAAATAAATTCCACGCCAAACAAATTCTAACAGAGAAAAAATTAAGGGGAGGCATTTTGTTGATTTGGGAGACTGTCTGGAGGCAAGGGCTCATTCAATGGGGGCTTTAGTAAACCCACATTACTCAGCAAGCAGGGGAAGAACCTCTGGAGGAGGGGGAAAGTGTGTTTTGTTGAAGTTATTTTCCCTCATTACAGAATCCGTTAGGAAAAAGATGTTGCTCCATACATTTAATTCTCAGCCAGATTCTTATATCTACTGTTCATTAGGAATAGCATTTTATGTGGAACATATTGTAGAGCAAGGTTCCAAGAGTAAACATGTCCAGGTCTAGCTCCAGGAATTATAAAACCTAGTGTTGATGAAAGAGCTAAATACTGGCAGTTAGATTTTATAAAGGGACTAAATACTGGTATTTATTTTTTTTTCCTTAAGCAGAACTTCTGAAGTGTGTCACTTGGAGAGGGCTAGCAGGTGGGGCTGTTGTGTGGACTGCATTGATTTGAAGACTTCAGGTCCTTAGTGCAGTCTTGCCAGGATGCCCTTCTCTGCAGGTTTGTTCTTTGGTATCTCAGCCTTGCTAGTTCTACATCAAGTTACAACTCCTTAGGCCTTGTCCTAGAGAAGGAGTCTTTTGGGTACTATCCTTATGCTCATATTTAAATGGTTATTTCTATACTCTCTCTGAATCTCTCTTTCAGTGAGCAGAATTCTTTGTTTTCTACACCCTTGCAAATATTTTGATCTTTGCCTTAGCATGCCTTTATCATCATAAACTCAGTACTACACTTCTAGGGGTGTCTTCCAGAACTTATTTTCAAATAGCCAGCAGTTTCTATACCAAAAGTGCAAGATTCACACACATCAAAAAATACCTGTAAGGGCTGTGCCTGGATAAGTAAATTCTTGTATTTTTCATGTAGGATCCTGGCACATGCATGCCTTCCTGGCACTTTCATCAGTACAAATTTTTGATAAGGATTTTGCATAGATTAGAGACCCAAAGACACTCAGTTAATTAGAATTAGGGGCATCCCTCTGTGAGGAAGGATTCAGCAGGTAAAAGACTAAGACTCTGATCCATCAGCTTTCAGGGACAATGGTGGAACTGCAGTTCATTGGTTTGGACCCTGTGTGTGGAGTTGAGATACATGACAATGAGCACTAAGATGAAGGGAGTGCTGGGGGAGAGACCACACAGCAAAACCCAGGCACCTCTGGAATGGGTTTTGAGTGAATCTTCCTAAGCACATATGTCCTAACTCCAAATTTCTTGCTATTCACATGCCAATGAAATTTTTATAAGGGTCCTCACAAAGGTTTGTTCTAGTTTTTACTGCAAATTTCTAGTAAATACAGGGTAACGTGATCTGAAAAATTAGAACAGATTTTGAAGTTATGTGAAAATTTTATTATGAATTTTAGTTTTCTTCTGATGGAGGCTTTTAGTGTGCTTTCTCTAATTCAAAAATGTTATTTGTCCTTTGGGTATTTATTCTTAGAATATTTGTTCTTTGCTATAGTTTTCCTTTGAAAACCCTGTGTCATGAAGAGTTTCATTTGTGTTCTTCCATCTTCACCTGCAGAGTATGAGTTAGGCAGTGCTTTTCAGGTGTGTTTGTAGAGTACTCAGAGTAATATGCAAGTGTCTCACTGTGATGAGACCGGTGATTATTTCTACCACTTGCAGAGCTAATCTTCTCACAATTGGTTTGTAAGTCAGGCACTTCAGAAGCTGATGTCTCTGACGAGGAGTTTCAGAATAAACACTGATAAAGGTGTCTCTTCTCACTTTGCCTGTCTCCTGATTCCTGATAGACAAAGACCCTTTCCATGAAAAAAAGCAATATTTTATTTAACTGTGGCATCTGATGCATGTTCTCTTTTGTCCAGATCTAGACTAAGCTGCCCAGGTCAGGAGTGATCACCTTTGCTATTATTCTGTAACCTGTCCGCAGAAGAGAATGACTTTTTGTTTTATGTTGTTCAGCATCTGGCTGCTGGCATGATGCTAGTACAAATAATAGTAACGTACAGCACCTGGCACAGCAACTACTTATGTTCTCCATATGTGGCACTGCCATAAATGTGATAGAGCAATACCTCCAGTCAACATAGAGAATTACCTTCTTACTGAAACAAAATGGATGTGGATGCTCTTAATGATAAATCTGCCCACCCAGGGTCTTTGCTTTTCTTCTTACAATTAGCTGGAGTGATGGATGAGATTTTTTTTTTTCTCATGAAATACCTGCTTTTCAGCTGCAAGTACAAAAAGATCCTTCCCAAGGGTTTGTTGGATCACGATATGGCAGACCTAGGCTATTTTCCCTTGTGATGGATCCCTGGACCTTACTCAACCCTGGGACTGACTGTGCCACTTTGGTCAGCCCAGTATGGAGCAAAGACGCCACACTTGCCACTCGCTTTTTCCTCCTTCCTCATGGAGGCTGCACTTGCTGTCCAGTGGTGCCTCTTCTTGTCCAGATTTGGCCCACAAGTGTGGGCAGGCTGAGGCAGAAACTCAAGAGGGAAGTTCTAAGATGAAGGAACCTCTCTCTGGAAGGGATAAAGGCTATCAGATTCTCAGCATGAAAGGAAAGAGTGTTTAAAAATTAGAATAAGCAATTCTGAATTGCTCACAGCTCAGCTTGTCCTCCGTAAGACTGATGCTCAGGGAAACCAGCTCTGACATGGCTCTCAGCTCTCACAGCCTGAGCTGGCCTTCAGCCCCCTCCCCTGCAGCCCAGGATGCCACTGCAGCCCATCCTAAGTCATCACTGCCTGCCCTAGGGAAGCCCGAGATGATGGTCACTGATGTCCTGGTCTGGCATCACGCCCACTGCACGACCATCAACCCTTCTGAAGGCCTGGACTTGGACTGACCCCAGCCGCCATTCCATGGCCTGCCCCTCTCTCTCACTCAGTACAGTGGGGCTGCTCTCCTTTGGCTGGTGGGTCCCTTCTTCTGTGAGGTGAAAGATGGAGACATTTGTCCAAAAATAGGTGTTGAGAGAAGACAAACCATGGGGATGTCAATTTCTGAGGCACTGCACTTGCAGCCCAGAAGGCAAACAGAATCCTGGGCTGCATCAAGAGGAGTGTGACCAGCAGGTCAAGGGAGGGGATTTTGCCCCTCTACTGGGCTCTGGTGAGACCCCAACTGGAGTTACTGTGGCCAGTTCTGGAGGCCTCAACATAAGAAGGACATTGAGCTGTTGGAGCAGGTCCAGAGGAGGGCCACGAAGATGATGAGAGGGTGGAGCACCTCCCTTATCAGGACAGGCTGAAGGAGTTGGGGTTGCTCAGCCTGGAGAAGAAAAGACTCAGGTAGGACCTCAGAGTAGTTTCTCAGTACCTGAAGGGGGCTACAGAAAGGCTGGGGTAGGACTTTTTCATAGGGCACAGGGTGGCAGGACTAGGAATAATGGATGCAAATTGAAAGAGGGGAGACTTAGGCTGGATAGAAGAAAGAAGTTCTTTACAGTGAGGGTGGTGAGACAGTGGGAGATGTTGCCCAGAGAGGTTGTGGATGCCTCCTCAATCCCTGGAGGTGTTTAAGGCCAGTCTGGATGAGGCACTGTTCTCTGCATATAAAGCAAAGGTGTCCCTGAGCATGGCAGAGGGGTTGAAATTAGATAATCCTCAAGGTCCCTTCTATGATTCTACGATGTTGTGTACAACAGCCTTGTTCATGAGGGACCACTTGTCTCAACATCATCTACCATCTCCAATTTCACTTTGCACTTCTCTCTGTTCTCAATTTATATCCTATTGACAACTCTCTCAAGTATGATATTATTTATATTTATATTATACCAGCATGGCAGAGATAAGCGAGCCCTCTATTCTGGTGAAACTGCATTTTCCCAATAGAAACAGTTGGACTCACTTTCCAATTCTCCACTTTTCCACGTAGGCTCAAAGAATACTGAATTTATAATTTTATTTGTTTTGCCTGAATACAGACAGCTGCAATAAGCCTTCGATCTGCCAGATTTCTGAAGCAGTTACACCAATGAAAGACCTAGAGCTTGCAGAGGAAGGGAAGAGAGAGGAGGAGGAAGGCTGGGTCCTAGGCAGCATTGTTTTTCTCACAGCTAGTTTTTTGCTAACTTTTGCCAGAGAAAGTCACTCCATGGCCTGTGAGGCTGTGAGTTTTCCTTAACATTTCTGCACAGATTTTCAATCATATATTCTTTTAGAGTCCCTCAAAAAAATTCTCCCAAAAGTAACAATATCAGACTCCAAAAGCAAACAGAGTGTTACAGTGGAAAAGCATGTCTACTGAAAGTGCGTGGCTTGGCTTAATCACACCAAATTTCCCACATAGACAAGCCCTCTGTCTGAGGGAGAGAGAACAATTGGGGCATAAATCTTTTAAATGAGTAAAGTGATAGCTGTCTTGGCAATGGCAAGTCTGATAAAGTGTGTTCCACCTGTTCTGGAAAGACAGCATGTGGTCACAGTAATCTGCAGTTCAAACAGAAATGCAAGGATTTAAGCCCAAGCCTGGAAGGGATTCTTGTCACTGTCTCTCCTCAGCTGTGTCTACAGTTAAGTCTGTCCACATGCCATCAGGCAAAGAACGGGGATGTTGTTTGGTGGTGGTGTCCTGAGTGTGAGTGGTACTGCCACCTCCAGCACATAGATGCTGGCATGTAGATGATTGAAGGCTTTCCATTCTCTTATGAAGAAATCATCTGTTAGTTGAAGTGGTGGCACTGCAGTGCTATCTTCGCTCTGCCAAATGAGCTATGGGAGAAGCTGCCTTCCTCCCAAGTCACTCCTTTTCCAGTGTCATGGTGGGTGCATGTCTATTATAGATTCTGGGGGTTCTCTTCAGTTGAACAAGAAGGGTCCATCTTTCTCTCTGCTCCTTTGGGCACAGAGTTTCAGTGCCAGTCTAGATGTGTCCAATTCTTCATTTGTTGTAGTAACTTAGAGGATAAGGACTTACAGCACTTCTGTGAAGATAAATATTCCAGCAAGAAATATATCTTGTGGGAATGGACATATGGGGATTGTGAGGGTGGTGAGACACTGAAACAGGTTGCCCAGAGAGGGTTGTGGATGCCCCGTCTGTGGAGGTGTTTAAGGCCAGGCTGGATGAGGCATTGAGCAACCTGGTGTAGTGGGAGGTCCCCCTGCCCATGTCAGGGAGATTGGAACTAGATGATCTTTAAGGTCCCTTCCAACCCAAACCGTTCTATGAGTCTATGATAAGTCCATACACCTCCACTAAATAAAATAAAACAAAACCCAACATTGAAAAAGGCCACTTTTGGCTGCAGTTTAAAGCCAGCGGGTGGCATTCTTCATGAAATCAGCTTCTGCGTTTTTGAATAGTATTAGACAGAGACAATCTTCTGTCATTACTACTTAATCTTAACCCTTCAAAGGTCATGTAGTGGTACTGTTAGTTTTCGACATGCCATTAAAAACAGAGAAAAAATGTTCTTATATGGTGATAGTGTAATGAAACACAACCTTCCACTGGCCAGAGGGACTCTCAAGGCAAAGATATGTGGGGATTTTATAGTGTTTGTGAAGGATACTTTATGTTCTGTAACATATGGTATTGTTGTTACTCTTTTGATTTGTAGGTTTGGGCAGACACATTCTCATAACCTCTGTATGCCTTCGGCTTTGGAGGTCCTAAAGCTGCTATTGTTCAGCCAGTTTCCAAGCTCAAGAAGAATGTTTTCTTCATAAATAGCATGTTAAATATTACCAGAATTTCAGCATCAGTTTTATATTTCAGGCATATGATTTGGCATGTTCTGTCGATGACGAAACCTAGCTTTTAAGTTATGATTTAATTTAGATTTTTTATATTAAAAAACCAGCTGTTTCTCTACATATGAAACATGAGTCCACTGTAACTTAACTTACATAAGCTTCATTTTCAAGGTATAATATATTATATAACCCAAGAGCAGAATAAGGGCTGGGTTCAGCATAAAGTCTGTCTAGCTGCTTCCTACCACTGAGTGAGTGCAAGGCTCGGGTAAGCTTGACAAATCATTGTCAATGGCTTGGATAAAGTTTATTTCTCTCTCTTTTCAGTGCTCAGTCTTTTGCCAGACATACCTGCTGCCTTAGCTTAGTTGAGTATGAACACTGGTAATTTGATTTATGGGAATTACGGTGGTGGAACAAGTATCAGTAATGGGTAAACTGTAAGACTGCATGGGGAAGGCACATCTGTTGGATTATGTGCCAGACAACACCTGTGCTGGGTAAAATGCAAGATAATGTATCATTTAAGGTTTATTTTAAGAATGTAAGGAGTTAGTGTGCGGTGTTGTGATGAGGGTAAAATCATCTTTGTGTTTAGTTGTGTTACTGACAACGTGGTAAACCACACATAGATAAAGAGTGTTGTATGGACACCTTTACCGCGGCCTTGATTTTTCAAATGTCAAAAAAATGCCTTTGCATTAGTTTTTTTCCTAAGATTTCTTGGTGTTTTTTTCCCCTTTTTAATTACTGTGTTCATGAACTCCTAAAAAACAAAGAATGCATTATTTAGATAATATTCAGAGAGAATACAGTCAGAATATCCAAATGTGTGCAATGAGCTATGTGACAGTAGTACAGTGTAGGGATGAGGAACCACTCTTCCTGGAGTGTGACAAAGAGAAATAACTTAGGACTAAGCTTTTCCACACTAGAGTAAAACAGCTGTAACTCTGCTAAACAGCCAATAAACATTGCTCTTCTTGTTCAACATCTTTTTTACTTACTGCTATGTAGCTAAGAGGAGTTGTGGTGCAGCCAGGAGTCACCCTTCAGGATTTCTGAACAGGGAGGGAAGACAGGACTGTATTTCATGCATCTGTGTACTCCCAGATTTTCACTCCTGTCTCTTCTTGCAGCATCCTATGAAGCAGTGCTAAAATGAACATTGTTGATACTTCATTATATCATTCCAGGTTTTGCACACCATTTATATGCAGTCACCACAATGCAATAATTTTTTTAAGATACTGTAGGTAGCTGAAATATGTTGAACTATTGCTGGTGTTTGCTCAGCCTTGCCTGGATAATACAGTGTCAAGGGGAGGCCTGTGGTAGTAATCAGAGCTGTGCAAATAGCCTCTTTCCATCTTCACTTCCTATAAGTCATCAAATAAAAATATTGAGGAGATCACAAGGCTCAGTGATTTTCTGCAATCTTTTTAAAAAGAATTCTTTCATGGAATTGCTTAGAAAGTGTTCTTTGAGGTCAAGAGCTTTAAGATAAAAAAAATACTTTAATTTTTTTTTTCAGTTTTACCCTAAAAAATCACTAAAACATTTATTTTAAAAAGTAGTTGATTTAATGAGATAAGTCAATAATTTTACAGCATTCAGTTTTTTCATTTAGCAAATAAAATATTTAGATATTATTTGTCCATTCTACTTTGCCACTTGCAAATATGTGCTGAATTTGACATATTTCTACATATTGTCACAGCATTAAATTTCTTGATGAATATATTATTTGACTGAAAAATTTTACCTCTCTGTGCTGAAAATAGTTTGTGCAACTGGCACAAAGTACTGGCAGAAAGTGCATCATGAAATCAGAGCAAAATTAGTTCTTCACATAAGGATTCTCCACCACAGAATTTCCCTAAGAAAAGTAGAGTTTTTCACCAGTATAAGTTTGTGATAGAATGAATGCGATAAATCAGTGATTTAAATCAAAACTAGAGGTCCATAAATTCCTTTTTCATCAGCAGGTTAAAATGTCAGGCTTAACAAAAGCTTACAACACTTGCCTGCTCTCTGGTTCTGATTCTGCTAGTGCTATTGCTACCAGGTGTCATGCTCACTTCTGAGACCTGCCACACTCAGGAAACAGGCCTATTTGGAACTATTTGGGAGCTTATTTAGGCTGGACAATGCATCAAACATTATTCATATGCAGAGTTCCTGTGCTGCTGTGCAAGCACCATACTAAGTCTGATAGATTATCCATGATCACGTGCAATAGACTCACCAGAATCCCATTCTACAACTACTGTAAAGATGTTTTTTTCAGAATTACCTAGAATGCTATCTAAGCCATAAATAAATATAATACAAATGATATATATATAAACCCTCATATATTTCTCAGTCTTTTATTTGTTTTTGTTGTAAAACCAGCATGCTGAGATGTACAGCACTGAAATACAATCTTTTTCATTGTTAGATGAATTGTTTCAATTGTTTTATCTCTCCAAACAATCTTTTAGTATCACTTCTATCACACCAGCTGCTGCTGTGGTCCCCTTGTTAAAAGACTCTCGGTGTATCCTATACAAATCCTTCTTTTCTTTTTTTATGGTTCAGTCATGGAATTTAGGCCATAGATGTTTTCTGGGACAGAAGCAAACCCGCAGAAAGCACACTGACAAACCAGCTGCTCCTTATAAAAGACAAGAAGGATCACAGGATTTGCAGGGGACTTGTGGTCTTCCTCAACCTGTGTTTGAGTTTAGAACTCAAAATGGACTGTGGCTGAGAAATCAGAGGCTGAAGTGCACTAATACAGTTCATAAATCTTCTGAGCCCATTTTTGTGGACTGTGTTCAGAGCACTTCCCTGACAGCCATTGTACATGATGGGGCTTGCAGGGTGTGTTTAAAATAGTTGCTCTCTAAGCTGTATCTGCTACTCTTTATGCTAACAGCAACTGTTGAATATGGTGTATTAGTAAAATTCTACCATCATGGGTAAGGAAGAGCCACAATAACATCAGCAGCAGAACTGAAAGCTGGGCTAAGTTTTATGGGCTGCTCAGTCCCTTGAAAACAAATGTTAATTTTAAGTGATGCAAATGCTACTGCGGGGCATCTGCTCAACAGAAATTTCCTCTGCACTTCTCAAAATCTGCTTCAGACAGGTTAATAAATCTCTTCCTCTACAGCTACAGAGGGTTGGCATTTTATAACTGGAGAAGGTGAAGATGAGAAAGTTACATCTTGAACTGAAAGATAACTCCAGGGCAGCACGAAAAGAGCGCAGAGACTTCACTCTTTGTGCTCACTGCTAAGTAGCTAAACGTGTTGTTTTAATACAGAACAAAGGCTCAGAGTGCAGAAAGAGTGAGGACTGAGAGGGCTGAGTGGACAGAAAGGAAACGATTTGTTTGAGAGGAAACTGGGGAGATGCAAGGAAATCTATATGCATGTATGTGATTTGTGGTTGTCACTGCAGCTACAGAGTAACCAGAATCACATTCTAAAAGCTGTAATTTATTCTATATCACTGATAAATGAATCAAAACAATATTAAGTCAAGAATATTTTTATATTTTGATTTTGTGTACTCTCAATTTGAAATGCTCAACACAGTTATAAAAATGTCCTATCGAGTTTATGTACTCCTAAATTGTGATTAATTTGATTTACAGAGGACAAAGTCTAAAAAAAATGGGAACATTCATGACCCAGTGATTTAGTGTAATACATAAAATTACTGGCAAAATAATAAACTTATGTGTTTAGAAATGTAAGGAATAAATTCCAGTGATGCCATAAATTCCAGGAAAATATTTTAGGAACTACAACATAGAAATTTATTATAGCTTGGCTGGAATAATGATTTCTCTCTGGCCAACTAAACACTTCATAGCTTTAAATCTACAGATGATTATCAAAGCTAGTTTTATCAGAGGGGGCTCTTTGAGATGGATATATTATTTCTTAAATTTAAAATACAATTATTCATTATTACACCATTAAAGTGTAATAATTTTAATTAAAAATTAGACATTATATACTGTGCATGCCATTTGCAAAGTGATTGGGATCAGTGATAAAGTTCTTTTTCCCTCAAGGGATGGTTCCAGGAGCACTTCTGGTGGTGCTTGGGACTCCATGCAAAGCTGACAGAGACTAGTAGGGGTTTGACAGTCACACTCTTGTATGATAGTTTTGAGTCTCCACACTTCTCTGAGCAATATATCATTAAAAAAATTTGGCTATTACCATTTTGAGTGAGCTGGCTCAGAGGAAGTTTCTGCTACGATGTCTACTGTGTCCATTTTCCTCTTGGCTACCTTTCCTCCTTTGCAGCGCAGAGATGCTCTACCTCTTGTTAGCAAAGACTAGGTCATGGAAGACCTAACCATATTTATGTAATGCTGCAAGTCCTTTTCTTCCTAACTCAGCTTGGGTGTTTTCTTTCTGGCAAAGGGAACTGCATTGCCTGGGTTGTATTAATACTAATCTATTAATAAGCCCAGTTTTGACTACAGTGAAACTAATTAAGACTAAGCCATGGCCAGAGATAGTAATGTTCAAAGGCAAAGTACTGCACTGCTGAGATCTTCACACCAATCATTTCTAAGTGAAAGTGGGTGGAGGTTTAAGTGACTGCCAGCTTAATAAAAACTTGATGTTCCTGCCTTAAGGATTTTTACTGTCCAAAGTTCAGTTGTACGTTATTACTCAATTCAAGGACTTTTGAAGTAAATTAAAATATTTTCACTGCTGAAAAACTTTTGAGCAGAGCCATGACTGAAAGTATGCCAGGAGAGGCAGAGTTGTTGTTTTCCCATTCTCCAAACAGATGACTCCTGAATACACCAGATTATTCACCCTTACAGAAAGGTTGTGGCTCATCCTCTTCCTCATTGAAGCCTGGTCTACTGCACAAACCTGTGAAGTTGTTCACTGCAGAGAGAGGCTATTTGTGTCTGTCATGAGTCTGCAAAATTCTGCCTTATTTGTGGTGACATGAAGAGATATAGACCACACCATGTTAGAGCTCTTGGAGCTCATACCATCTGGAGGGCTGTGTCCATTGCTTCCTTCACAAAGAGATTTGTGATAAAAAAGGTGGGGACTGCACACTAGCATTGAAGAGCATTAGAGGACTGTACACCCACACTGGTATTAAACTATCTGGCCTGTGTATGGGTTTTAGTCCCACTGGAGCAGGACAGGACTCAGGGCAAACATGAGAAGCTGCTAAAGGAGAGGAATAAATGTTTGAGTCATGATTGTCCAGGTCCAATAATAACACTTTGTCCAACTGCTTCAAAACTAGGTGTGTCTAGACTGCACATCTCAGGGACTGTAATCTCCTGCAGGGTGACACAACTAATGCAAAGGATTATGGAGGTTGTTGTGGCTGTAGTGCAGTACACAACCTGCAGGAGTTGCAAAATAAGGCAAGAGATGTCTATGCTCATCGCCTTCTCATTTAATGTTTTAGTTTTCACATAGGATTATACACATTCGAAGAGACCTCTAGATTTGAAAATAAGATTTACTCCATTTGGTAGTAAAAGTGTTGATCTGGGACCTGCCTTCAACTGTGCAACATCTCTACTCATCAATAGGCACTGCTCATATGCAGCCGAGAACCCAAGAGATTTCTCTGTGGCTATGTGTGAAAGGAAAGATAAATCAAATGGCCAAATTCTGGAGGAAGCAGTCTATTCTCCTGTGAGAGGACTTCTCTTTCATGTAGAGAATCATACTGGAGTTCTGGCAAACTAAGTGAGGTTCTTCTAGGTTATTTTTTGGGGAAAAGGACAATAATAAAATTTAAAACTGCAGAGAGTCCAAATCTCTTTTTTTCCCCTAAATTTCCCAAAAGCATTGTTTTTTGCATTCTTATCACTTAATAACTCAGCCCTGAACTTCCAATCTGTCTTCATTTTCTGACCCATTTTGACATTTCAAATCCATTCCCTTTTCCCCAATTCCTCACATACCAGAGGTGTAACTTATATCCACTGTCTTTACTCCAGGTGCCTGGAAGTTGATTCTGCATATATTACAGAGGAAAGCTAATTTTTTTTCTTCCTTCCCTGACAATTGCCATAATTTAAACTTACAGTCCACAAATATAGCCAGAATAAAGCTGTGTCTGTCTTGAGTTCTGTGGTTCTCTATACTCCGTATTCATACAAACAAAAAAACCCCACACTCAAATGACTCAATTAAAAAACTAAAGCAGTGGATTCCAATTATAGAAATAGGACCTAAAAATAAGTCAGACTTTATTCCTACTACCACATAAAAATATTTTTGCATCATATAATTTAATAACATTAATAAATTGTTTATTAAATCCACATTTTATTAACTCACACTCAAGTATGCATAAAAGTATCCCAGGAAAAACAACTGCTGAAGTCTTCCACATAGGTAAGGTTAGTGAGGAAGGAGACTGCATTGATGTGACAGCCTGCTGAACGCTTCTATTTCCAACAGATTTGAATCAGTATAATTTTATGAACACCAGTGAAACTTCGAGGTTTCTCCAGCCTTTTATAGACAAAGCAGGACATGTCATAGATCCAGCTGACAGCAGACATGCATTTTGTGCTTACAACTGGTTTTGGCTCTAGATAGAAATGTAGTGAGATCAGACCTCATAAATGACTGCTGTCATTTGTCTTGTGAGAATTCCTTCACTTTGGTACTGAAACCTTCCAGAGCTGATAGTTAGAAATTTGCATCTCTGAAACTTAAATGAAATCTTAAATCATCTACACTGTCAGACTTTTAGTCTGACATCAGTGCATTCCAGACTCACACAAAGCAGCTATAAAAGTGGTCAGCCCATACAATTCTGCTTTTCTATTAGCAGACAGAAAAGTTACCTGCTTTCTATTCACACTCTTACATTATTCCCGTAGCACTGAATCAGTTTTTTGCAAAGAAAAATTATTCTGAATGATTTCTGGTGCATTTAATTATGGGATACAGCAACTGAACAAAGTGTAAGTGTTCTCTGTGTCTAAGAAAACTACACCAGCCATCATCACTGCAGAACATTGTTGCCATTAAACACACCAGGAAATATATTTAACTTCAAAATTTCTTATCTCTTTCATAAGTGTTTATTCTTTGGTAGGAAATCAGCACTGCTAGATGAATCCAGCATGACTTTGTTAAAACCAAGTGACAAAATTCTGCTTTGCCATTTTTCTCCATTTGCAAGTCCAGATAGTCTTTGATTTAATAAGAGTATCCATCATTAGACAAAAAGAAAAGGTTTGTAGGAGTATTGTCTCGATACTTTATTATTTTTAGAAAACGCATTACAAGTTTGATACCTACTGTCAGGGATGAGATAAACAAAAAATGAACATAGTATGCTCTTGCCCTGGTTGAGCTTGCTGTAATACTTGTCAATTATAAGACTTTTTCATGGCTCCTGCACTCCTTTCTGAAATGTTAAAGGTCTCACTAATCTTATCAGGTCCTTGATTACCACCTGCTGAGCACAACAAAGATCCAAAGAATGTGCCTTACCTTTGATACGTGTCAGTGTTTCTACTCTTTCATGCACTCCAAAATATTCTTTTTCTTTAAGTGATCTGAATATTGAAATTGCCTGGTTTAAAATGTGTACAATCTGCCTGTGCTACTCAGCTTCTGTTGCAGCATTGCACCAGGTGATACAATATACTGGGATATAATTAAACCATGGGATTTTTAATGCCAGGAATGCAGCTCTCACTCACATTGATGACAATGACCAGAAAAAGGAAGGTTTCCATGGAGCCTCATCCCTTTCCCTCAGTTCCCAGTCTCCTCATACAAAGCTGTAGAGAGGGTGTCTGCTGCTGTGAAAGACATGGAAAAGTTTTTCTTCTGCAGTGGAATGACGTGAGTAGCAGCACAGAAGATTCCCTCATTAATATAATAAATGAGGTGAAAATTAAGAGAAAAGATGCTGTTTCTCAATGCTGATAGCTGTACCATGTGAGATACTCTGGAAGCTCTGAGTGTAAATCTTCTTTATACCAAAATGGCAGGACTGGAAGATACCCCAGGGGTTTTGTGGAGCTGAGTTTTGACTAAAGATGGCTGTAACTAATATAGGTCAAAGCATGCATTAGTGGATAAGCATTCAGTTTGTTGTCTTATTCCTATTTTTACTGGACTGCCAAAATTTGGCAGAAGATATCAAGAAGATAATAATTACAATGTGTTTAGAATTTCCTGCTTTGGCTCAGCCTGGAAATGCTCCAAGATCAGCTTTTTTGTGATATTTTGGCACCTTTTTTTTTTTTTTCCCCTCAAATATCTGTACTTTGGCATTCCTTTTTCAATAGCTGAAGCTGAAGCCTATGTAGAGAAGATGGCAAGATGAGGCTGGCTGAATTTGACACTGAGGTTAGAGAAGAGCTTGAGGAGTGGGAGTTACAGGAATTTACTGCTCTCATATTAGTGGCATCAGCTGAAGAAACGGGATAGTTTCACAGCCAGCAGCAAGATCTGGGAGGAAAACATAGCTGTGGCATATGATTTTGTATGCAAAACATTGATGGAAGGATGAATGTATAACTGCATGGCATTCAGTTAGGGACTGAGGAAGCAGAAGAAAATCTACACACTGGAGGTAATCTGCTCCAACATGATATATGGCATTCTTTTAATGCCCATGTATTTGCCTTCCACTGCCCTGTGGTGATAAGTGTGAGTTCTTCTGTGTAGCACTTGCCACCTGGAACAACCTTCCCATGTCTCCATATCTCTGATTCTCTATTTCTCCTAAAATCTTCTCTGAAAACATTTTTCTTTTCTCCACACTGTGCCCCCAAGTTCTCTTTGGCTTGAACTTACACCTTGACTGGGACTATGCTGTAAGCAGTAAAGCGTTGTGGGGTTCATAGTCCGTACCTTATGTGAGTCAGAGTAAAAGTTGGGCTGAATTCACAGAAGCTGAAGTACTGCTGTAAGGCATTTTTCCTCTAAGAATGGCCTATTGGTGCCAAGGATTTCAGCACTGTCTCTTGTTAGTGGAGTAGCATTGAGCCAAGCCCTCAGTGCAACAGATAACAAAAAATCAATCCAATCAGGTTTTTTATGCATTTCTCCTGCAGTGTCCAAGGACCTCCTCTAGGCAAGAACAAATAAGAAGACTAGAGTTAACTATATGATGTGTTTCAGCTGGCATTCTTGTATGCATATACTTTCTCTCAGAGCTCCAGACAAATGAAGTGTTGATTACTAGCTAGCAGATGGATGATCCTGATAATTCTTCCACATGCTGCTGGCAACACAAGTGACACTTCAGTGGTGTCAGCAAAGCTGTTGGAAGTGGTTGCCAAATTGTAAACATCTTTCATGCTATCTTTTCAGATGTTGGGATCACCTGTTTTGAAATTTGGATTAAGGGTGAGGACAGGGAAAGGGACAGGGTTTTTTCTGGGTGTGTTGAATCTGTTCATGCATTAGGGGTACCTAGAAAATGCAGATCTATCTTTCTCCAGAGATATCTAGCACACTGACTTCTACTGGAAGTTGTGAGAAGATGCCATGAATCTTAATGTTTTAAAATCACGTATACATGTATGTCCTTACCATTTCACAGGCTTTAGGATTCCATCTTTGGATTCCAACAGGAAATCTATGTAGTGATCCTACTTTTTGTGAGCTATATACACTGATTAGACCACAGTAGAAGTGACAAAAGGACTTAGTAGAAGAACATGGCAAAATAAACAGTATTTTATCTATTTAAATTAATAAAAACGTCAATCAAAAGAAATTCTTAGTGAGAGGCTTTACTCCTGTAACAGATTTTAAAAATAGAAGATTTTTAAGATGTTGACCAAGCACAGGACTCTTAGGACTTGATCCATGGATCACTGAAGGTACTAGAAAGACTCTCAATGACTTCAATGGGTCTTAGATCAGTCTCCAAGTGATGAGAGAGCTGTTTTGTGAGGATTAATTCCCCTGTTTAAACAGCCTTTCCCTTTTCAAAAAGTCTTTCTGAACACAGAGGTAATGGACCATTTTCTTCACTCTATAGCTCTAAAAATGATAACTAAAAGAAAAGATTTATCTAGCAATACTAGTAATCTAGCGGAGTTATCTGGAATTCTAACACAACAATACAGTACTGCAACTCTGGTCTGCATTACTTCCTACTCCTTCTCTATATATACATCTAATACATAACAAAACCTGTAGATACCTGCCATTTAAAAAGATCAGTAACTTGTGATAGAAAAAGTTTTAGTAGTTTCAACATCCTTTTCTGAAATATACATTATTTAGGGCTTTTTTTTAATAATTGAATTTCTCCTGTCCTGTTTTTCTCATTTCAATGAAATGGCAAACAGTGACGTAAGAACAAAGTAACAGCCTGGTCTTTGTGTTTTGTAATGAATAATCAAGTGTTTTAACCTCTTTAGGGACTTAACACCACATTAATCCTTTAATCTCCAGAAAAACCAATTTTGTTGACATGAAAAGGGGATATTTAACTTCATCCAATTAATTTTCTACCTTGGAGATACCATGATTATGAAGATTAGATTGAACGGATTCATTAGAATAGACTTATTGTGTACAAAGTGATAGTTTTGTGAGTAGATGCTTGTATCAGAAAAGAAAATTTTATATCACGATTGTACTTAATTCTCCTCAATTTAAGAAAAAAACATCAATATTTGGAAAGTCAGAAAACTCTACAAGTTCTGTAATAGCCAGGTATTATACACTCAATCTTTTATGCTCTTTTTCATTGTACTTGACAATTAGAAATGGAAGAGAGCAGAATATTCACTCTTTTTCATGTGTCTTTGCTCTATGACTTTGCAAATTTCGGTTTTCTTCAAAGTTTTACCTACACACTGAGGCAACAAAGCAACTATTGTGTCTTGATTTTCCAAGTGCATTGCATTCATAAATTGAGCCAGATTTTTCAATTTTCACTTAAGCATTTGCAGAAAGGTCAGATTTTCAAGCATGTTTTGTGGTACTTCAAAAGGGTAGGGCTTTTTTGAAAAATCCTGCCTTATATTTTGCTGCCTCTGGAAAGAAAAGGATACGCATAAGAGTGAGGGAGCGTGGTTTTATGGTTAAGACATCAAAGTGAGATTTGGAAAATCCAGATTAAATTCCTCACTCAGTGATAGACTTGATGTGCATCTTGATCAGGTCACTTGACCTTACATGTTCCACCAAAAGTGGGTAGATAATGCATTCTTTCTTCTAGCTTTTTTTACTTGCCTTTTCAAAATGGAGGTATTTGGAGTATAGACCAAGGGCATAGTTCAGTAATTTAAAAAGTTTTCATTCTAGTATTGAATCAAAACATTTTGTGACTGATAGATGTGAAACACCAAGGCTGGATAGACTTTCTCTGTTAGGCCAAAGCTGTCACTTCTGATGACTTTGTACCAGTGATCTTTATGCCAGATGAGATATCACTTCCCATGACACTCAAAGAGTGTGGTTTCTAAAGAACGTTAAGCCAAAGAAAGCCCAGAGTCCTGCTGTGTGTTCCCTCTCCTTTTCTGTGTTAGCATTAACAGGGGACAGCTGTGCTGTGGGCTGGATGGGTGCGCTGAGCCAGCTCTAAAGAAAACTTACCCCTGCCAAAAAATAGTAATGTTTTGTTTTGCCCTCAGCCAAGTATGTAATCACTAATGCTACACGAGAGAAGATGGGAACATAAGGCCTAGGATGGTGGAACCACACTGCAGACACATAGATCTTCATCAGGTCATTTAAAGGCTTTACAATGGGCAGTTTATGAGTAATAGAAACACACTGGCAAAAATATCCTGACACAGGCACAGCTGTAATGGCAAAAGAACTATTCAGTGTGGAGACAGCAGAATACCTTTGCTGGAAGAGCTCCCTAAAAATGTTCCTGGTCTTCTACCTGAATTCTGGCATGGAACTCAGAGAAGAGATGTTGAAGGTAATTGTCTGCACCAAGGCCTCTATTGCAGACACTCAGTCAACACACGAAGGTGTTGGTAACCAATCCTGGATATGGTAACCAATCCTTATCCAACTGGAGTTACTGTGTCCAGTTCTGGAGCCCTCAACATAAGGAGGACATTGAGCTGTTGGAGTGGGTCCAGAGGAGGGCCGTGAAGATGATGAGACGGCTGGAGCACCTCTCTTGTGAGGACAGGCTGAAGGAGTTGGGGTTGAGAAGGCTCAGGGGGGACCACATAGTTGCTTCTCAGTACCTAAAGGGAGCTACAGAAAGGCTGGGGGAGGGCTTTTTAATAGGGTACAGGATGGCAGGACTAGGAATATTGGATGGAAATTGGAAGAGGGGAGATTTAGGCTGGATAGAAGAAAGAAGTTCTTTACAGTGAGGGTGGTGAGACAGTGGGAGAGGTTGCCCAGAGAGGTTGTGGATGCCTCCTCAATCCCCGGCTGGATGAGGTATTGAGCAACTTGGTCTAATGGGAGATGTCCCTGCCCATGGCAGAGGGGTTGGAACTAGGTGATCTTTAAGGTCCCTTCCAACTCAAACCATGCTATGATTATATGATCTACTTCTAAGGTTTTAAGTGTCACCGTGCTTGCTCAGAATCTTTAGGGTTGAAGTACTTTCATCTCAAACACAGGAACTCTTAAACTGAGCTTTTTTGCTTGAGATGAACCTATTACAGGTACAGACTGATCTTTCCTTTGGGCTTATTATTTTGCTTTCATTGTACATATGATAGGGTACAAAACATGAATTGTTGCAATCCATTTGTGGATATTTTGCTGCCTTTAGTATTCACTTTGAAGTTATGGTGCTACAGTGTTGCAGTATTTCTTAGTATTATCTGCAGCAATCTTGCTTATCATTTAAGCACAGAATTACACTGAGTGTAAGTGCACTTTGTGTAGGCATAAAAACTTGCCCAGACACAATAAGACATAATGGTTTCCTGGGAGCTGTTACTTTCTGTCATGTCAATAACTGGCAGATTAAGGCTCCTTAAATAGACTCTAACAGTACCAAGAGTAACAGTTCCAAAGGAGCCTTTACCTCCTGTGGTGTCAATAATCCATCAGTTAAGGATCTCTACTAGTATGCATTGACATAAAAGCTTAGAACAAATCTGAAGGAGCCAGTTGCAGCCAGTTGTTTGCTTTTGGTTGTTTGTGCTTTCTTCTTCTACCCCCTTCTTTTTAAGTGTTTTATTCTGCCTTTCCTCATTACTTCTCCTGAAAGTCTGGACAAGTGCTACATTGAAATAACATGAAAAGTATTTTAATGTTACATTTAATTTCAGAAGAATCAAATCAATTTTTCTGTTTCTTTCTCCTTACAGCAGTGGGCACATGTGCTCTCACACAGTAAACACAGATGCTGTTCAAAGAATTGAAAGTTGCACGTGAGAATACCATTTGAATTAAGACTCCACTGAATCAAAAATATTATCTTTAATTTAGCTTCTATATAGAAGTCCTCAATGAAAATTAAAAATGCATCTCCAAGCCAGCAGTATGTCATGTGGCTGATATTTTGGTGAGGATACTAGAATATAGCAGACTAGTTTAGTGGGAAGGGACCTACAATGATCATGTAGTCAACTGCCTGACCAATTCAGGCTGTGCAAAAATTAAAGTTTGTTATTTAGGGCACTGTTTATATGCCTCGTAGACACTGACATACTTAAGACATCAACTAACTCTTCAGGAAGCCTGTGCCATTGTTAGCTCACCCTCTGGTATACAAATGCTTCCTAATGTCCAGTCTAAGCCTCCCGTGGAACATCCTTGAGCAATTCCCAAGTGACCCATTACTGAATATCAGGGAGGATTGCTGAGTACCTTCTTCTCCTCTTCCCCTCCTCAGCAGGAGGTCACACCTCATCCTTCTTTTCTCCAAAGTTGACAAATCCAGAGTCTTCAGCTGCTCCTCATAGGACATTACTTTCAACCTTATCACTGCCCTTTTGTGGATGCATTCAAGGACTTTCACATCCGTCTTAAATCGTGGGTCCAGAACTGCACAAATAATTCAAGGTGCAACCACAGGAATGCCAAATACAGTAGGATAATCCCTGCTTTTGACTGACTGATCATACTGTGTTTGATGCACCCCAGGATGCAGTTTGCCCTCTTGGCTGCCAGGACACACTGCTGACTCGAACAGACCCTGCTGTCAACCAGCACCTTCCTTGCTGCAGGGCTGCTCCCTCAATCTATTCTTGTATCTGATATTACTCCATCCTAGGTGCAGAAGCTGGCACACAGATAGACAATACTACTGTGAAATTGTATCAAATAAGGAAATAAAACAAAGGTTCAATCAAAATTAAGCCAGACCCTGCATACTAATACTGTTCCTGTCCACATATGCGTACAAGCTGAATCAACAGTTGCTCACAATATCTTTAGAGCTTGATGTCACTATGATGTACTTTTATTGTCATTTGGTAGTCATTCCATGAGCATCCATAAACTCAAAACTTGGGGCAAACGTCTGTGTAAGTCTAGCAGAATGTCTAAACTGCTTCTCTGAGGGCATGTTGATATATGCATTTCCTTTTTAGAGCTACTGTTGCATAATAGCCTTTCCTCATTTTAATCTTCTAGATTTGTCTTAGGAAGCAGATAAGAAAAAATATTATAGGATTGTGTGACCCTTGAAATTTGCTTCTTCCTATGCCACTCCGCAGAAATTCACTCTTACATTCTAGGAGACAGAAGTTATTGTCCCAATTCATTCAAGTGGTGTATATGTTTCGTGCTCTAAAAATGAACACTATGCACATTCAAAATTATATTTGCATCAAAATAGAAGAAGTGTGTCAAGCTTTTATTTAATATCTAATGAGGAGTGCCCACATTTCCTAAGCAAAAACCTGACCCACAGGACTCCTTCAGTGTGGAATGCATTGTTTGTTAAGAAGGTGCTGTGATTGTGGAAACAGAGCAGAAAGAGTACTCTTCACCTATTCATACTTTGAAGAGCTTTAAACAATTTCCAGAAATAGAAACAGCACCTGCTGAGGGCAGAAGTATAATTGCTTGCATGCCCTTAAGCATTGCTTTAGTACACAACTTTTCATTTTGTTCTTAAAAGGATTAACAACTGAACTCTGAGGATTAGAATGGAGCAAGGTCAGAAATAAAGAGGAGATCAGAGTGGGGCAGGCAGACAAGAGCAGGGCAAAGTGATTACTTGCAGTACAGTAATTTATAACACCAATGGCTACTAAATTCTATGACTGATTTTACTTGCATGGTAAATGGAAGTAAGTTGGAGCTTCCTTTAATGTCCTTCTGGTCTGATGCTACTGGTCAAATCCTGCAGCTTCTAGCTTGGAGCAAGCCTGTGGCACTGTGAACAAAAGAATGTAAGGTTATACCTATGGACTGATGGCTGTAGGGACAAGAAGCATGAAGTTTCAGGCAGGTGGCACAGAGAAGCTAAAACTTCCAAACCCACATAATGCCTGTTTGGGACTTCCTTTTCTGTACTTTAAGCTCAGTATCTTCCTGTAGAATCCTATAAATATATGGTGGTGTTATAATTGAAGGATTACAGCTTTAGTGGCTAAAATGGAAAGAAAAAAATTTAAAAGTTATCTTTTCAGATGGAATGATGCCAGGTTGCACACCGCAAGATTTGGCCAGGGGGATGTTCTCAGCGAGGTTCTTATGTGCTTTTTGACTTAGAAATGCGAGTGAACCATATTTTTTAAAAAATAAGTAAGTGTCTTCAAAGGAAAAATATCTCTACTGTATCAGTTTATTCCTTTTGCATGTATGTTTTATTGAGAAGAAATAACAAATCTATTACCCTGCAATTAAATTGGATTACAGAATAATTACAGCCTTGTTTGCTTTCTGCAGATTACATGGTAATTATATTTGGTACTACCATGAAAAACCAAGAATTTCTAACTATGTCATTACATGGTTATTTCTGCAATACAATACAACTGTTTAATTATACATGCAACTTCTTTACTTCAATGGAAAAATGATTAAAATAATGCCAATGCCTCAAAGTTCTGAACAAGTGCCAGCATATTATATAACATTTATAGTATCAGTAGGCATTTGTGTGCATATTTGCAAGTACATATTTACATACACAGGATGCTCATTCATTCTTCCAGTGTCTCCTTTGTAACCAAGACACACAATTCAAGTTTTGCAATGGAGACTAATACTCTGTTTGATACAGGTCATATTGATCTTCAGCTTGCACAGAAAAACTAAGACCAGAAGGCATGAGCCTTTTCCCTCATTCTAAAATATGCCATAACAAAGATGAACAAAAAAGGATGAGTGCCTGATAGATACTTCAAGCTGCACAGGCTTAATTTTAACAAGCCTCTTTACTTGTCAGATTACTTGTTGGCATAAAATCTTGTTGCTGAAGGACTGAGTTCTTTCTCCTGAGATTCTTCTCTCCATCATCTTCTGCTGTTAAATAAGTGACTTTAGTGGACTCTTGTTAGAATCAGTAGGATCTTACAGAAATGAGACTTGTTCACAGTAATGAATCAACCAGATGTAATAAACATCAGTGTCTGTCTTTTCGAGCCATGCAGAAAAACCACACACAGTAAAGTCTACTCTTCTAATATTTTGGCCTAGGATTCAGAGTCCTTCAGAGTCCTGCTCTAACAGAGGCACAGGTGTCTGATGAGACTTTTCTCACCGCCTTTTCACACCTCACCAGTATCTAATGAAAGAAGAGAAACAAAAAGTTGAAAGAAGTAATAAGAGGAGCAGTAAGAGCCATAATATTTTTTAAAATATTGTGAACTCTATGTCTAAGCAGAAATAGGTGAATTTCCTACAACCATAGTTTCAAACTGTTTTAAACTCTATCAATCATTGATCCTTCCAAAGAGGTAAATTACTGAATATGTCAGGTGGTGAGCTGTGGACCTGTGTGAACCACAGGACTTTGGGAAGAGGCACTAGTGATGAAAGTTCTTCCTCTGCAGGAAGAGCAGAAAACCAACCAAAGCAGTGACAAAAAACATCCAGAACTTTTGTTCTTTTTCCAAGTGCTTGCTCTGTCTCCTGCCATTTATTTGTCTCACCCACATGCATGCATGTGGCATGAGGAAAGCTCCTTGCATCAGTGAAGCTGTACACTTTTCTTCTTGAAGCCTTAGAAAGACTACCAACACAATCATCTAGCTGAGGTTGAGGTGTTACGTGCCATCCTTCTGTAAAGGTGCAGAAGTTTTTTAATTGTCTATTATCAATGAATGAAATAAAAAGGAAACAAAAAAATAGAGCTCTCATATTTTGTTAAAGTCAGTAATATATCTCCCAAAAGAATCAGTCAGGATTGGACTATATAAGATGTAATACTATTTTTATTTCCCAGAGAGCCAAAACTCTTGATTCGAGAAGGAAGAGTAATACTTCTCCTTTTCTATTGGCTTCTCTCTTGTATAGTGTTTTCTTTAATTGGCCTTGGAGCGTTGCTTACAGATTGTTGCAATGTTGGGCAAGTTGCTGTAGAAAAAGAGAAGTGAGTGATAACTCTGATCTCTTCATATGACAGCAAGATACTGGAGGAATACAGATATCTGGAAGAGACAGAAGCTGACATTTAGGCCATGAATGGGAAACAGTAGGTAAAATATGATAAGCTGGGAAGATCCTTGAAAGTAAACACTTCTGTTAGACACAGCTGTGACAGATGAATAAAAGGATGGCCATACAGTGAGAGTCAGAGAGGCTTTTAGGGTGATATCAGAATCACTGCTGTTCTCCATCTTTATCCATTCTGGATCTGGTCATGCGAATCATTTGTACCTTCTAAATCAAGGGAAATCAATGGGAGTTCCGTCTCTGGGGGTCTTGCAAGTCTGTGCCCTGAGGAGAAGTATATTTTATACGCCATACAAATTAGTTTGAATTTGTTTGGCTAGCAGTAGATAGCAATAGCTGCCAATGCAATCAGTGTCACTTTCTGCTGAAGATGTAGCATTAAAACTCTGTCATTGGACAAGACATTTTGCATCTTGTTCCTGCAGCAAAAAGCTGATTTCAACACTAGCAAATTCATTGAATCCATTTCCCCACATTTAATTGCAAGGTCTCTCAGTGTGAGTAGAGAAGAAGACAGCTTTATACCTTATTAACAACCTTAAAACCCAAAGGGATAGTTCAATGTTACCAAAGGGTACCCAGATCCTGACACTGTATATTAAAGTGTTTACATTAAAATACTGCTCTACCATCAGCTTTCTCTGGATGGTTGTTCAAGGATTCATAAGTGGATGGTGAAACTCATAAATGAAAGAACTTCACAAATGAAGATTGCTTTTTAGTTACCATAGAAGGAAGAACAGAATTATTAAATTCAGCTTCACTGCATTTCTCAGTTGCTGTTGCAGAGATTTCAGCACAGTGAGAGGTGGGAAAGACTCAGCTTGAATGCTGTTCTGCGTCAGGATCATTACACACTGTACTTAAGCATTTTTTTAACTTCAATATTGACAGACAAAACATTTCTCAGGTATGTAAAACTGGTAAATGCAGTACAACTTTAAGACTTGGAAAATACAGTCATTAAGCTATCTTAATAGGGGGAAAAAAGAGCCATTATTTGCTGTCATTATGCACTGCTTGCTAATTATGCTCATCATGTGATAAAAATTAATAAGTTAATTTAGTATTTTATTGTTCTGCCTGAGATCCTCAGAGAATCTTTGGGAAGTAATTCTTCTCCCTTTTGTTCTTTCCCTCTTTCTACCTACAGCATTGTGCATTAAGAACCAAAATATGTAGCTGATAGCAAGTGCTGGCTGCTTTTAATGGACACAGTGTTGATTTATGTCCTAACTTTGTGAACATCAAGTATTCCTGGGCATCACAAAAGTCCATGCACAGTTGTTCTCTGTTTATACACACCTTGACTGAAAGCTTCATGTATAATCCATAGATTAGATTAAGTAAATCACTTTAAACTTTGTTTCTTTGCTTTAATTCATGGAAAGAGGTATTAACCTTCTTCTTTCTGCTTGAATTTCCCTGTGAGTGAAATGGAGAGGGGAATTAGATATTTGGCTCACAGAAAAGGAGACCTGAGAGTTCATCACTGTGTTGGAGTTGCTCTGAGAGCCTCCAAGAAGGGAAGAAGTTCAAGCCCAGGCTGTCATGAAATCCAAAGGCAGAAGGCCATCTCCTCAGATGGTTTAAATCACTGTACAGCAGGACTCTATCAGTAGTTCATTGGCATGTTCTACCCCCTTTTAGAGAAATGTGTTTTAGATACTCCGCTATTACTGTGGTTTGATTAATGAAATTCCAATTGAAAATTAAACACACATTTATTTACAGAATATGGCCTATGCACTACCAGGAAACATATCATGGTAGTAGTACAACTTAAAGAAAGCTACATAAGCATTTTCAGATTTTCTCATGCTCTGATTCAACCAACTGTAGAAGTACAAAGAGTGTTTATGGATGTGTAATAGAAAAAGCTATATAGCTAGTCTTAGATGAGTAGTAAATTCTGATGACCTTTTTGGTTATCTTACTTAAAGTATTTATAGAACCCATTTGCATGTAGCTGGATGATTCTGGGAATTTTCTTTGTGTATTGAAATGCCAATTTTAAATCATGGATACATATTGAAGTAATAATATACAGTGCTTTTTTCTTAATGATTTTTCATTTTGTGGTTGAGCCAAGTATGGGTTAAAATCTATAATTCCCAGAACTGATAGACAATTCAAAAGGCTTAACAGACTTCATGCATCACTTGCTATTGAAACTGTATAGCTAGAGAAAAATTAATATATTGACCTTAGAAGACCATTTACTGTTATTTGAAATAAACCCATTGCTTATGGGTCTATGGAGTGTTAGTTTTGGTGGTTAAAAGGGTAACATGAATCCTGTGAGCACTGGGGTCTTTTGGAGGCCCATTTTCAGATCCCAAGATAGCACCTTTGCCTGATGTCTAAGATAGAAAGCATCAGAACACACTCACTCAGAAAAACAGAAAACTTTTGACTCATAGGGGACACTTAAGGTTACTCATATCATAGACAGTAGAAAGGTCGTATTAATTCTTCTTCAGTGAATCTCCTCATCATGAAATGTCTGTTTGCATTACTTACACCGTGCATTGCTTTCTTTGCCACCATCCACAGGAAATTTTCATTAATTTATGTACTCTGATTTCCCACTGAAGTGTAACTTAATCTTATTAATTCCTAAAGGGGGTTATGTTTAGTTTCTGTAAGGAAAATACAGCATATGCATCTCATTTTTCTCTTCAGAGGGATCCCTGAAAGAGAGGAGAAAAGAATGATTTCAAGGGAAATATAAAAAAGGAGGAATTGGTTTGATGTTTTGTTTTTGTTGTTTGTTTGTTTTTTTTCTGATTTTATATATTTTCACATGGTGGTGGCTTTTTTTTCTGTTGATATTTGTAATTATCCTCTTGGTAGGCAAGAGAAAATTTCAAGAATAAAAAGTACCAGTGCTGCAATATATGGTCTCTGAGGAAGCTTCCTCAATTGCATTGAAGAATAAATATACATCCCCAAATATTGCTCCTTGTTTATCTTTCTAATGTTCATGGTCAGATCACATAGGCAGAAAAACCTGCAGTATGACATCTTAATAGAGAGCACAAACAAAGCATGCAGAGGTAAAAGCAGGGTATGCTTATCTCGAGTCAGAGGATAAGTCAGAAATCTAAGTCTTCCCACACTCATTTCAAAGTTCACTTTATTCCATGTGAAATGATCAACCTGTTTAGGGTTCACTGGTTTGATTATTCATCTAGAGACTATAGAGAGAGATAATCTGGAATAGTTTATTTTGCAGCAAACTATGGTACGTGCAAATGGTAGAATCACAGAATCATTAAATCATTTAGGGTGGAAGAAACCCTTAAGAACATCAACTTCAAATGTTAACTTACCCCTGCCAAGTTATGCACTAAACCATGTCACACAGCACCACATCTACCTGTCTGTTGAATGTTGTCTGTGACTCCACCACTTCCCTGGGCAGCCTATTCCAACACTTGATAACAGATTTTCCTAATATCTATTCTAAACCTTCTCTGGTGCAACATGCGGCCAATTCCTCTTTTGCTGGTACCTGTTCCTTGGAAGAAGAGACAGACCCCCACCTCCCTACACCCTTCTCTCAGGCAATTATAGAGCAATAAGGTCTCCCCTCAGCTTCCTTTCCTCCAAGCTGAACACCCACAGTTCACTCAGCTACTCCTCATAAGGCTTGTTCTCCAGGCAACCTTTATTGCCCTTCTCTGGACCCACTACAGCAACTCAATGTCCTACTTGTATCTTGGAGCCCAAAACTGGACACAAAATTCAAGGTGTGGAATCACCAGTGCCAAATAGAGAGGCACAATCACTTCATGCAGTGCTGATGATGTGATTGGTTTTCCCTTCCCCAACCAATCTTAATAATTGCTCTTCTGAGGAAGTGTGGCCTGTGTGTATTTCATGTTACTCATTTTGAGAGACTGATGACTATTTAGGAGCATAAAATTATTTCCTGGAGTTCTTTAGATTGTTAAATATGTATGACCCCAAATCATTGTCTTGCATTTACAAAATGCACATAAAGATAAACCAGCTTGATCTGAGGTGTCAAGTGGTAGAGAAAACTCCCAGTTTGACACAACCAGCTATTTAGGATGCTCTATGGGCTGGGGAGGTCAGTTGCAGGTATTGGTGAGGAAACATTTTGGAAACCACTTTCAAAAGAGCTGATGCAAACATACATATTGCTGGTCCAAAATAGCTTGCTTTTTTTTCTGTTGATATTTGTAATTATCCTCTTGGTAGGCAAGAGAAAATTTCAAGAATAAAAAGTACCAGTGCTGCAATATATGGTCTCTGAGGAAGCTTCCTCAATTGCATTGAAGAATAAATATACATCCCCAAATATTGCTCTTTATGTTTGGGTATCATTCACAGACACCGAATTTTATACATTTTCTCATTGGTTAACACTAGGATGTGATCTCCCTTTGCCAGTCTGTTTCAGAAATTGTCCTTGAATATGCAGAGCTCATTAACTGTTAATTCTCAATATGCAGTCAGCCATGAGAGCCATGTGATGGTGCAGATAATGTTTATCCTCCTTTATTGGAGCCCTAAGATTTTGCCAAGCCATGGTAGAGACATTCAAAGACATTTCAGGAAGACAGATAAAAAACCATTAAATTTATTCTTTTTGGTTTTCTCAATAGCAGATTTTCTCAGTTTTCTCAAAAGGCAGAAGGTTAAAGAACAGAAACAAATCAGGTTAAAAGTCCTTATTCAATTCCCTGCAAATAGACTTGGGTATATTTTCCTATCTCTGTTGTACCTGTTTTTCCTTTATTATTCTGTAAAAAGACATACTGAGTCCTAACAAATTTGTATAAACTTGTTTTTCCTCCATATGTATGAAAAAATTGAATATAGACTTATTTTTAATTAATTTTAAAATACCCAAAATACAAAACACGTTACCAGCTTCAGAAGAATTGTAATTATTTTAGCTGCTAAAAGTGCAAATTCAGTCCAAGCACTTTCTGCTTTACCCATCTCTGTAAAGGTTATTCTTACTGTGTGTTGAAATAAAGCCCACAAATTGTTAGGAGGTTAAAGCTGTGGTGGGCAGAGGGCCCTGGACACTTCAGACTCATGATTTTACTCCTGTTGCCTTTAAAAGACCAAGCTTTCATTTGGGACTGGTTATACCAGCCATGGTACAATTACTTACTATGTGCAAAAATAAATATGCTCTTGTAGGAATGGGACCTAAACAAACAATGTAAGTTTAGGATCAAATTATAAGAATGTTGGCCCAGGTTTTTAAAATCCTGTTTAACGTCACATAAATCAGGTCTAACTCCCTGAAGTATGACTTGCATTTAAATCAAACTTAATTTTGTGTTTCATTATCAAACAAAGGTATCTATTTGTGATTTGGCCATAATAATTTCTTTCTAAATGCAATTTATTTTTAAAGAATAGCAATGAACTCAAAAATGATTGAAGAAGGCTTGGGTAGAGACAAATTGTTTTATCCTAAAATATCTTTGAGGGTGTTTAGCTTTTCTTGGTGAAAACACATCGTATTAAAAGATAAGGATTTGCCATTGAACAAATAGATAATGCATTTTCGATACAATTCTGGATTCAGCTGTTTATTTAGCCTGTGGAATTACAAAAACATAAAGAACTTGGTGAGAGCTAGAAAGAGGAGTTTGTGTCTGTCTGTGTGTGCATAAAGGAGAAAAAACAAGAAAGGGGGAGAGTGAGCCCAAGCAGGAATAAAAAACCTGATTAATCTAATTTAATTTTTTGTTGTGTTTTTGTATTGAAGCTCATTTACAAGTGCTGCCACTTTGCTGTGAAAAGCCATGAATGTGGAATCTGCCACAAATTAGAATATTTTTAACTAACTTTAGCTGTTGGATTATCATCTCAAACAAACAATAGTTTACTGCATTCCACTTGAATACAAAGATATTACTGCACTCAGCTAAAAATCAAATAATCTCTTAGTTTCTATTCTCTCCAAAGTAAGCTAAACAGTGGTGTCATAAAATGACAAATTACAGGATGAACATAAGAGCAGTGCCTTCAAAAATACAACAGTAATACAAGCCATCTACTGTTAATGAAGAATATAATGCAATTTGTCTGTCTGCAATACAATTATGCAAATCAAAGATGGAACTATCCTGAAATCTCTCTACATTCCAAATGATTAAAATGAGATAATTTATCAAAAAGAATATTACTGATCATGTTTATGTGTTGCACATTAATCCTATTACAATAATGTATCTTTCTACTAATGTAATGGATTTGTGCAATCTAACAGAAAATGACTTTTATACTACCCACAGTTATAAAAATATTCAAAGCATATCCATCCCTGCATATGCCCAAGACTGTACAATAAACCTATTAAAACAAACAAAGCTTATGAATGTAACCTTCATTCCAATGAAGACAATACTAAATTCAATTTTATTGCCCTAATTATTTCAACAACTTCATATATAATGAACATAGTGAGCAAATTACTTTAACCTTCTTTATAAATAAAGCAAATCTCACTGAAAAGTGTGATATAAAATTGGTTAAATTGATGCCAGATATGTAGAATATGTGATGAACTCTTCTAAACCAATGCATATGTGGAAATCTATGTATGCACTTTCACCCAAAAAATCTCTCAAATTCTTGAGAGTCTGTCAGACATAATTTTAGTACATGACAAGTCAATCATTAAAGCAACAGCATCTTCTGGAAGCATTTCTATTACATGCAGTGAGGTAATAGGAAGTGTCATGAGGTCCATCTGGACATTCTTCCATGAGCATGGAAATGTATCAATAAGCTTAAAACTTCCCAGACACAGCTACATTCAGAAAAGTCACAATTCTGCCTTCAAAAATTAAAAGATGCAAAGGAAGAAGCAGCATTTTCTACTCCACAACTAACATTGCATGTGAATATTATAATATAGCCAGTGGGTGAATGTTCATATGTTCAAGAAACATTGCCATATTTTTGCACCAAAAATCTATATGTATTATCATATACTTATTCTTATTCTTGCACATTTACATTCATTTAATTTCTAGCCCATTTTTATTGACCCAGGCTTGCTATGAACCTTTTTCATCTGTAAAACATTCCATTTGCTTCCTCACAACACAGCTTCAATGTACTGTACCTTTTTCCCTCTGGCACCTAGTCTTTTCTTAGATGCTGTTTAGAGACTAAATTAGTTGGCTGCCTAACTGATGTAGATGCATAAATCACCTCCTGCTAATGTTCTTTTTGAGCCTCCCCAACATGTAAATTCACAACCAGTTATGCCTTTTTGTTTGAAAGAATTCTTCTCCAACTTCTTAAGCCATAGAATGTGCTGAGTTGGAAAGGAATTTGAAATGTCTTGAGCCAGCCTGCAGTGATCAGGGACATCAGGTTGCTCAGAATCTCATCAGTCCTGGCCTTGAACATCTGCAGGCATGGAGCCTTCACCATCAATCTGGGCAACATGTTGCAGTACCTTAGTGGAAAAAAACATTCTGCATATTAAAATAAAGGCAAAGAATGAAAAAAGCAAAAAAAGTTATGCTCATGTGCAATCAGACTGGTATTTAGTGGTGTTAGTCCACTCCTGCCTCAAATTTTACTGCTACAACTTCTGATGACTTTCCAGAGGTGCTAAGTGGTTTCTTTAATCAATACCAATCTCAAAGAACAGCACATTGTACTGGACTCTCATTTATACAGAGTCTGTGATTTTTTTGGTTTTTGTTCTCTGTTGCTCCTGCTTCCCTTCAGTCTTGGAGGAGAAAGGTTTGCAGTCTGGAAGCAGCCAGCCTCAACTCAGTCATTGTCAGGAGCCTCTTTTAGTGTCAAGTGATTCTCACTGTGACAGCTAAACTGGATTTTATGCTTCATTTTACTAACTATGATAAAAGCAGACTGCTCTATCATGGAGAACCTGACCTAATGTAGAAGACATAATGCTTTGGTAAATACAAAAGCATATTTACCACTCTACAAATCTCTAAATCTGTACCTTCTGTTGCAGCTACAGTATCATGTTCAAAGGGATTTGAATTCCCAGAGTTTCCTTCTGTTCTGTGCTGTGAATGGGATAACATGATCTCATGGGTAGAAATTCTCCTTTTGAGTCTTGCTGGCACAGGTGTCTGCTTTCAGCCCCTGAGAACTCTCATCTTTTAAAGGCATTTTTTAATATACATGTTTCTTTATCATGTGTCTTGGAAGCTTAAAGTATTTTTGTACAACCGTTTGTCAAAGCTGTCTAATACAAACTTAACAAACCTCCTGAGCTTTGCAGAACAGGAATACAGAAAGGAGAGGCCAGCATTTAGCTACAGCTTGGCAGGGACAGAACCTTCCCTGTCACACAATTTAATATTTCCACACGTAGACGTACTTGAAACCAAACTGATTCAGCATTGTAGCTTTCTTGGATCCATCTTTATCTCTCTTCAAAACACTCATATACTCTGAAAGCAGCTGATGGATAACGAACACAGAAGCTTCTGCTTCTGGTACAAGTAAAAGCACTGTTGACCTTGATCAGATGAGAACTGATTCAGATATAAAGATATTTGGTACTTAGTAACATAATGTTTTTATGTGTTCTGATGAAGTATTATTTCAACAAGCCCTGCATGAGACATAAAGATATAAATTTCAAGTACCATTAAATAAACAGTCCAAAGCAACCTCATCAGCCTCAGAGACTTCTTATCTCCACAAAGTCTGTGTAAGGTGGGGTGGCAGCTGGCCCCAAGGACCACACATGCAGCAGTACCAGTGTTCATCATGACAACACCAGGCTATTTGGACTCCTTCATGGCAAAGGCTTTCCACACATTTCTCCTTTCTTTTTAAAGAACGTAAAGCTTGCCAAGGTTTTGGACTGATGTTTGTCAAACTGAAGACTGCATGAGCTTCAGCCTTGCAAGTCTCTGTGGATATCCATCTTTCCTTGCTGAGCTAGGCACAGCACTTCTGCTCAGCCTCACAAATTGTTACACAACATGGTGAATGAGGAGCTTCATTTGGCATAAAGGCTAATACTGCTTGCTAATATCACTGAAGAACTGATTGAGAAAATATTTAAATGGCAAAAAGACATAAAGCAGGTGTCCCCCCAGAGATTTATATTGCAGCCTGAGCAGGTCAGTTGAAAAAAGGAACAAAGGAGGCACAGTAACTTACACATATTAGTAAGTCCTCTGAATTTTTTAGTCGTCTTGACTATCTTTAAACTTGCCCCTATTTCCTTGTGTTTTTCCCAGAAAAAGAAGGCTGATGCTGCTTTACTTCTCAGATGTGTTGTGATGGTAATCATGTGTTAGAGAGATGCTCAGAACATCACAGCAATGGAAGATATCTGGGTACCTAATTTTGGCATATAGTCTAATTTCCCTGAAATAACTTAGCTAACCTACTAACTAGAGACCAGTAGTACAGCTGGTTGTTACAATCACACAGCTATTGTACTCTTTGTTTGCTGCACACTTCACTGTCCATGGACCTTGCTAGTGTGCAAACACACATTCTGGAGAAAAGCAGCACCAATTTTCCATACCATCTAAGGAACTCAATTGGCAGAACTGTGTGACAAATCAGGGCAGATTAAAGTCAAGCTGGTCAAGTTCTGCCATACCCAAAATAAAACAAAACAAAAACCCACAGTGGCATTGCTTGGTCCAAAAAATTTGGATCACAGTCACAACACTCAGATGCAAGAAGGAAGAACTTCCCAGTGTTAAAGAAAGGGAAGATTCATTTTTGAGGTGAATGAGGCTGACTGGCTGCTGGGGCCTTTCTGCTCTGTTGAGGTTGTAATTACAGCCTCTCAAAGCTTGCGTGACATTGCTAATTCCAGACAAAAATGGGACACTGATATCTGTAAGAACACTCAGGGCTGGGATTTTGATTATAGACTCAATGTATCAACAAACTAAACCTGTGAATATTGAAGTAATTCAGTACCTTTGAGTAAATAATTATAGAAATCATTCAATAACAAAGAGCAGGAAGACATAAATGTCAGTTAAGGCAAATTTAAAGATGTTAGTAAAATTTTAAGATGGCGGAAAGCCAAGTCTACCATCAAACTGTGGCGTGAAATTATGAAATTCAAATTATTTAGCACTTTACAAAGCACAACACTACTTTGTTAAATATCCCCTACCTAAAGAGGAACCATAGTTAAACGATGACCTCTGCTTAAAATACAGATTCTGTGATTCAATACATCCTATTTTATTTCATATAGCTTTGTTTCATGCAAAGACCCCACTCTTTTTCTTACTGGTTTGGTCAGTGGGTGATTCCTCTGACTTTTGGGAAGCTATGTGTGTGATGTATATTGGCATAAAGGAGAGGCAAACATGCCATGAATGTACATTGCAAATAGTTGTGATTAGTGTCAGCTTGAGTGGAAAATATCTTCTTTCTTGGTACAAAATGATTTGCCAGGCATACAATGACCCTACATACACCAACTTGTAGTACTTATAGTACATCAACATGCATTTCAACTTGTAGTACCAGTTACAGTTCCCAGGGACCTCAGAGATGCCACCTGTGAAAGCTGTAGGAAAATCAACAGATACATCCTGTCTGAATCTCTCCATCACACTTGGTTGGTTTTTTGAGGGTCTTGTTTCTGTGGGCTATGTGAGTTTATTCAGTGGATTTAGTCCTGCTGGCTGTTGAGCATCTTCTGTAAAGTGCCCTTTAATGCCAGAACTTCTGGATGCTACTTCCACTAAGTTAGCTAATGTTCCATGTGCCAAATATTCTTACAGGAACAGAAAACACTTGCCTTATCCTTTAGTTATGTACTTCCTCCCTCCCAGGAGATTAATACCAGCTTTTTCTCAGCATCAGTAGGAGATAAGGGTACTTTGCACAACAGATCTTAAGACTGAAGTGCTGAACTTTAAAGAAACTAGCATAAGTTTCTTTGCCCTTGCATGTGATAATGCTCCATTATTATGGAACAGCCACAGGAGAAAGTATTTTTAAGTGTTATGAAAGGGTCTAGTATTTGGGGTGGGATTCTGAAATTGTCTCCTGTGAATAAGCACTCCCTTGATGAGATGCTAGCATCCTTTGACATCATCTGTATGCTGTGTCTGTGGGTAGCAATGAAGATGTTGGTGCTTATCTACCTGTATCTTATTTACAGAAATCTTGTTGTCAAAGAAATGGTGTTGCAGGATTTGGTGTCCAAGTGGGGGTGGAGACAAGGGGAGAAACCAGGAGAATTTAGAAAGATTTTACCTGATACAAATCAAACAGATCTGCTTTATTTATTGCCATTTGAGACTCTTCACAGCAAAGTGTAAGCATTAAATATACAGGAGATAGAAAGCAGAGGGAAAAATGTAAGAGAGTTAAATGATAGCAGGGATCAGTAATTTAGTGTATTCCTTCTACAATCTAATAGATACAAATAGAAAAAGCCAGGTACAACATAAATATTTCCTATTATGGATAAACTAAAGTCACAATGGAATCTGTCATGCTTGTGATATGAGAGACGGACAATGTTCCTGAGCTGTTGCCAAGCTGGCACTTGAAAGCAGTTTGTATTTTGTTTATGGAGCCGAATCAGAAACCCCTCTCCCCCCACCTTCTCCCTCTCTTTTTTTTTTTTTTTTGGCCCAGCATGTGTAATTCTTCTTCATGGAAGCTCGAAATGGCTGTGGAGCAGCTCAATATTCCATTTATTTTATTTATAAAAGAAATTCAAAGCCTGAAAAGATGAAGTAATTGACTTACTGGGATGACAGTTAAACCCACTAAATTTAATCTTATCCTCTCAAGTACAACATATCGCGCTTACAAATTATCACCCTGCACCAGACAGGCCAGCTCTCTTCACCTAATCCAAATGGAAATGAAGGCCTCTGTTATTGTATTATCTGACTTCACTATCAGCATTAATCCGGCTTAACTCACTTAATGATGCCACTTGTGGCACTATGAAGGCAGCAAAGAAGTCTATAAACTACTTCCATTAAAATGCAAATCTGGCCCACAGAGAAAATAAGTGACACAAAAGTAGGAGAATTCGGCCATACACTGTATTAGCCTCTTGCCGCACAGAACTGATACAAGTATAATAACTGATGCTGTGATTATTATTCTAGCTGTGGATTTCCAATGAAAGGAAGCCAGTCTACCACAGAACGTCACAAAAGTGCTTCAACAAGCCAGGGTATTTAATTTCTGAAGAGATTTATATTTTTTGTTGTCAGGAAATGAACAAATACTTATCAATGTAAAAACTGTTATCTTAAATCTTCCTGCCAGGTTTTTCATACTGATATTATTTGCACCCTATAACACAGGAAATGAAAATCTTCTGTGCCTTTCACATCTCCACTGTATCTTAAAATCCTTTAGCAACAGACTTGCTTCTTTTTTTAAACCCCCTTCTGTAACCATAAAGGAAAACTTTTATGGATTAAGTATAGGGAATTACTAATGCCAAAATCCCAACCCCAAATTCCTTCTACCAAACATTTCTGTTCACTGTTAATTTAATTATTTTTCTTTAAAGGGAAACATAACATCTGTTTCATGGAAAGGACTGATTCAATTGTAGTGTAAAGCTACTGACATTTACCTCACTCCCTCACCTCCCTTACACACACCCACACACTTGTGCCACCCCTTCGTGTGAAAAATCATTAATGCAAAAGCTTTCAATACTGTGAAAGAGACCCTACTGCTTAAATCAACATCGTCTTGTGGGCTTTGAGAGCAAAATATAAATGCAAGAGTTTGTTCCAGCATGTTTTATGTACAGAGTGACAGAACTATGATGCCACTTCACTTTTCCTTGGAAAGTTTATTACTGATGCTGTAAATTAGAGACGGGGCCAAGCTATACAATGGGGATTTGTGCTTCAGTCTCACACATGGGAATTTGATTTAGATGAGAGTTCTGAGAAGAGCAACAATGACATTCAGGTTTGCATCAAAGTTTGGATGGTGAATCACCTCTAAGGCTGAAGAATATTCTGAGGAAGAGCCCTGCCACAATCCCTGACAAAGACCTCTCTCATCCCCACTCACAAACTTACCCCAACCTGAGCATGACTTGTTATTGAGGTGGCTGTTGATGAGAGCACAATTTTGCTCTTATGTTCCATTGCTGAAATGCTGTTAAATTGGCTTTTCTCTCACCCGAGTCCCACATGAGTGTGATCTGACTGCAGCAGGTGCTGGATCCACTGTAGCATTTCCATCCAGGATACTCATTGCTGACCTTTGTGTCACCAATGCTGCAGCAGAGGCCTGTTAGATGCAAATAAAAACATCCTGTTTCATCCCAATGTCATTCTCTGTGAGCTCACAGAAAAGGGAACCTCCTCTTAGAAGAGGTCAACAGCTCTGCAGAATTCAGCAGTTTCTTCCTGTTCACAAATGCTGGGAATTTTTGTTCCTTACAGGGTGAAGTTAACCTCTTAACATGTCATAGAATCATAGAATCAGAGAATAGTTTGGGTTGGAAGGGACCTCAAAGATCATCGAGTTCCAACCCCCCTGCCATAGGCAGGGACACCTCCCACTAGACCAGGCTGCCCAGTGCCTTGGTCCAGCCTAGTCTTGCACCTCCAGAGAGGGGGCATCCACAACCTCCCTGGGCAACCTCTTCCAGTGTTTCACCACCCTAATGTAAAGAATTTCTTTCTTATGTCAAGTCTAGACCTACCCCCCTCCGATTTCCATCTGTTGTTTCTAGTCCTCCCACCCGACATAATAG
>VZTY01000398.1:76956-101017 GCA_013400935.1 Turnix velox | reverse complement strand
GAACCTCATTAGGTTCACCTGAGCCCAGCTTTCCAGTCTGTCGAGGTCCCTCTGAATGGCATCCCTTCCTTCCACCGTATCGACCACACCACTCAGCTTGGTGTCATCAGCAAACTTGCTGAGGGTGCACTCAATTCCCTCAATTCCCTTCTGATTTTATGTTTTATTACACTGCTTAATATAAAAATAAGTGTTTCTTAAATATTTGACTCCATGATCTCTCTAAGTTTTATTTCATAATGTTGGAGGTTTCTTCAAGAGGATGGAAACTCCTGTTATTTCCATTTCTGTTGCCCACAAAAATTACTGCAAGACCAGCAGAAGTCTGATTCAATGTGGAATCAATAGAATTTATCTCTACCCAGAACACAAGGGCTGAATGGTATTGGCCTCCTCAGATCTAACCAGCATAATTTAGAAGTGACATGGGAAAATTCTTTTTGTGCTCATAAAGAAATTCTAGCTCTACTGCTGTGTAGCTGTGCTGGGTTTTTCCCTTCTGTTACTATCTCCTTCAGACAGATAACTTTTAGGTAGACAAGTGTTCACTGTGTGAAAGTTGCTCGTTCATTTTTTTAGAGGCCACTAGACAAGAGTCAGCAGGTAACAACTCACTGACCTGCAGACCGACCCATGCTCAGATAAATGAGCTAGATATGAAAGGCTAAAAATCCCATTACCAGACCTTGAGCCATCCTATCCTTAAGCTATTTTGCAATATTTTTAGGGAAGAAATAAATAAAAGTTGTGGATTAAGGGACAAATCAGATCAACAACCAGTGAACCACTCTTCTGAAATAAAATTTTTCCTGTGTTTTTGCTTAGCTGCACTCCTAAGACTATAAGGCTATAAGGCCTTAAGAGAGTCATGGTCATTGTGTCCTAGAATGAAATGAAACCCTAGATTGTGGCCATAAACCTGGTTTTACTACCTTGGCAATGATATCTATCCTAAAGTGGTAAAATCCTTTTAAAATACTTCATACACTGGTTGACAGGAGATCTTTCTCAGTTGGCTTCAACTAAATTTCTTTGAGAGATGTTCCCACCTCAAGCAAGCCTGTGCTTTTCTCACCATGTCTAAAATTTGCAAAACTGTGCTTTCCAGATAGATCCAGGAGTTATCTGAGTAGTTGTAGCCTAATGTAACACTTACACCTTTGAGGGTTCAGAACTCTTGTCTATATGTCACTCTTAAGGAGACTTTTCTTCAAAATTTACCCAGAGCCCAACATTCAGGCTACCTGTGAACCACTTCTGAATGCACCATGAAATGAATAATCCTGTTGATTAGACTAAAATTTAATTAACTAAAATAAAAAAAAAATCACTCTTTTTAAACATTTAACTTAATCATTCTATGACTTTTTTTTTTTTAATACTATGTTTTTTTTCTAAAACCCTCTTTTCTGCATCTTTTGGAGCTAGGCTATTTAAGGTATTCAGTCCCCTAATTCAATCACACTGATTTCAATAGGATTTAAATCTCTAGGCACATCCACAAACCCCACCAGGCACTTCTACATCTTTAAGCACCTAACTACCTCTGAAAGTCTGGCCCTTGATAATTTTAGAAAATGGTCCTTTCTATCATGCAGAATTTTCTGCTAGCAAACTGGAAAAGTAATTAGCATATAGATGCATCCCTCAGATGGTAGACTGGGTTAAACTGGATTTTTCTACCTTTTAATAACCATTGGAAAACAACAAGGAATTAATTGGTTTGGAAATGTGAACTGATGGAAAAAGTCAAGCTACAGAAAAGTTATTAACTATGCAACACTGACAGTCCTTAAAACCATCAGTTAATGAAACAAAGAAAAGAATACATTGAGTGAGAATTGATTTAGAAGTGAAGACAACAGATGAAAAAGGAATTGCACTATAATATGATGAAGAAAATGTTTCTATCTTGGAGACTCCAGTATTCACAACTGTGGCTGCAACAGAGTGAGAACAGTGGTCCAGGGCGCATCTCTGAGATCAAAAGACCCCCTTTAGCATGGTGCTGTGATGCTCCAACATGTCCTCTGTTTGGGGCAGCTTCAGCAGGCATTAGCACAGCCCAGCCAAGGTGGTGCCATGTGTTCTGGCACGTGGTGGTGAAAAGTCTCTCCCAGCAAGAGATTATTATTACTGTTATTATTATTCTCATCATCATCCTCCTCAAGGGCAGAATTTGAAATAGCTGCTAGGAAGTGTTGCCTATTTTCAGTTCTTTAATCACATTCTAGACAGAGAAAAGACTGCAAGAGGCACTGCAAAACTTCTTTGCTTTCCCACTCAGCCTCAGTTGAAGAAGAGAGGAATCCACAGCCAAACTGATTCTGGGCTGGCTAGGATTGTCCTTACGCAGGTGGATATTTGTGAAAGATGCATTTCTAAAGCAAATATCCCTAGGTCAAATTTTTTGATTGGAATAGACCTCTGCTTTCAAGGTGCAAAGTAAATATTTTTATATGTTGCATGCAAAGGGGGAAAGAAAATCTTAGTTTTGGCTTAATTGTGAACATACTGTAATGATGCAATTGAAAAAAAGGCAGGAAAAATCTTTTGGTGAAAGAACATTATTTTAAGTGCTGGAGCTTTGCATTGAATTTCTGAGTAAATAGAAATTAAAATAATACTGAATAAAGCATAATACTTAGGTCATTGTGCTTTGTTCTTTCAGAATCAGGTTTGGGCTGGAAGGGACCTTAGAGATCATCTAATTCCAACCCGCCTGCCATGGGCAGGGACCCCTCCCACTACATCAGGTTGCTCAGTGCCTCATCCAGACTGGCCTTAGATTGAGGTGACATCCACAACCTCTCTGGGCAACCTGTTTCAGTGTCTCACCACCCTCACTGTAAAGAACTTCTTTCTTCTATCCAGCCTAAATCTCCCCTCCTCCAATTTCCATCCATTACTCCTGGTCCTACTATCCTGTACCTTATTAAAATGTCCTACTCCAGCCTTTCTGTAGCCCCCTTCAGGTATTGATAAGCTACTATGAGGTCCCCTCTGTGCCTTCTCTTCCCCAGGCTGAACAACCCCAACTCCTTCAGCCCTAGAGTATCTAAGATTCTTATGGAACCAAGGAGCCAAACTGAGGGTGCATCACTCTACAAAACACAGAGGTTACTTCTTATTGTATCCCTTTAAAAAGTTTCAGTACACCAAACAAATCCACAAAATGAAATTGAATTAATTTGAATAATATATAACCAAGAGTTTTCTTGGAAATCTATAGTGCAAGTGGCATTTATGTGCATGTAACATGGGGGAGGAAATAGGAGGAAGGAGAAAATTACAGAGCAAAGTAGGAGCATGTTGTGTCATGTCTGGGTGAGGAGAGGGACAGGCTTGTACAGTGCTGACTGCTCCCTTGATCTGTGAGTTGAAGTTATCTATTATGAAGCCAGAAATCACAAAGTCAAATGGATGTTCTATCACTGAATGTGTACCAGGATCATCTTTATAAACTTGATTCTAGTGCTGGAGCCTTCTGTACCACAAAGGCCAGAAAAATCCAACCCACAAGATCAAACTTGTATCCCGTGTGTGTGTGAAATATAGAATTCCTCTACTGTAAGGTGCGAGGGCTTGAATGAAGAGAACAGAATGACACTGTGTGCAAATGTTATTTCTTGTCTTAGACCTTCATGAAAGAAGGATAAAGCCATCTGATTTTTAACTTCTCCATCACTTACAGAGGTAAGAAAAGACCTCAACTAGAGTGACCCTCTTTGTGTTCTTAGCCCATCAGTGCCTGGAGGGCATGATCTGATCTCTGGAGCACTTCTTCCTTATCAGTTTTGTCTAAAAAGGAGCCCGCTTGTGCCTTCTGTGTTGTGAACCAAGGTGTGACCTGGTCTAGGTGTTTCTGCTCTGTCAGGGGGATGTGGCTGTCAGGGGGATCTCTTGAGGTCCCTTCCAGTCCCTGATACTCTGCGATTCTGTGGTCAATCAGTATGATTAGAAAACTTTCTGTTAACGTTGCTAATCCCAACTAAAACACTAATATAGACTCACCTGTGGCCTGTGGCAAGCAATGTAATAAATGTGAGCTCCTAGCCTTTTGGAAATGTGACTCCTTGTGTTGCCATGTGGTCCATGATATGTTCAGGCAAAGGAGCATGAACTCCACATATCCAGGGATTAACAGCCACGAGGTGAACCAAAATAAGTTGGATGGAAAGTATTTGCCAGGTAAGGTCAAAATTTAGTCCATACCCACCCTCCAAATGGGACAAAGATGCTTTTCTGAAATCCTTAATGAAACATGAGTGCTTACTTGTTTTTATCCTGTAGGAAGAACGAGCCAGAGGTAATATTTCAGTAAGACTGGAAAGCTTTGTTGTGCAAAATCTCACCTTGTGCCTACCTAGACTGAATACATTTTTTCAGTGTGAGCTGAATACCACTGACTTCCATTTACTTTACAGAGAAAGACATTTTGGCTTTTATTTCCAAAATAGTTTCTCCTGGCTTACATTTAGAAGCTTAGTGGTTAGTTTTCAGGATGTCAAAGCTCACATAATGTTGGTGCTTATGGTAGCTGGAAAATTAAACAGTATTGCTCATGGACTAAAACAAATACAGTTAGGGAGATAAACAGAGTTTATAGGTAGATCTATTGGGAGAGAAATGTAATTGGATTCCTGTGTATCTTAATGATTGTGCCACTTCCCTTTCTGCATCATGGCAAGGAGGCCCCAATCCAGTGGAAGCACTTTGAGCAGTGCCTCGGAGATCAATGGTGTTACTTATAGTGTGTAAAACTGGACACACATCTAATGCTTTATTGGGCTAGAGCCAAACTGAGTAGCACATACATTACATTATATTTCAGATTCACTATATTCATTTCTCAGATCTGTATTGATCTGAAATTTGAAGCTTTCACTGAAGTAACTTTTAAGTTTCTGTTTTATAAACCAAAATGAATTTGATATAGTTGCCCCTTTCACTCAGAGATTTGAAAATACGTTAAAAATATGAATGTATTGATCTTTCACTATGGGGAGAATAAGTAGTAGCAACCCATAAAACAGATGAGGAATCTGAAAGTAGAAGAGTGGAGGGAAAAAAATCCACAACTGAATGGAATTGGAAAACAAATTTGTCTTGATTGTATTCCCATCTGCTTTGGGTTCAGTTTCATTAGCTTCCTTGAAAGGGAGTTTCTGTCAGGAAAGTTTATGAAAGCACCAGTTTTTAGTAAACACTGAAGAATAGTTGCAGAAATTGTGTTTTGATTCTTTATCCTGACTTCTCATTCACAGACCTCTGCATGCCTCTTCTTTACATGCAATGAAAATATGCCGAGTTACCCATACTGCTAAATCAGATTAAAATCTTCTGAATAAAACACTGAGCATGCATTAGTCACTGACATCTTTCACAGAAACAACATGCAAATTCAAATAAATCATGATCTGTTCATCCCTAACACAGGAATATAGAGTGGCAAATTTCTGCAAGTATAAGATTGATTTTTTAATTTTTTTTTACAAACTTTATTACAGCTGAATCATAGACTCATAGAATGGTTTGAGTTGGGAGGGACCTTAAAGATCATCTATTTCCAACCTTGTCATGGGCAGGGACACCCCTCACTACACCAGGTTGCTAAGTGCCTCATCCAGCCTGGCCTTAAACACCTCCAGGGATTGAGGGGGCATCCACAACCTCTCTGGGCAGCCTCTTCCAGTGTCTCACCACCCTCACTGTAAAGAACTTCTTTCTTCTATCCAGCCTAAATCTCCCGTCTTCCAATTTCCATCCATTACTCCTAGTTCTGCCATCCTGGACCCTATTAAAAAGTCCTACCCCAGCCTTTCTGTAGCCCCTTTCAGGTGTTGATAAGGTAACGTGAGTTTCCCCTGAGCCTTCTCTTCCTCAGTCTGAACAACCTCAACTCCTTCAGCCTGTCCTCATAAGGGAGGTGCTCCAGCCCTCTCATCATCTTCATGTCCCTCCTCTGGACCCACTCCAACAGCTCAATGTCCTTCTTATGTTGTGGGCTCCAGAACTGGACACAGTAACTCCAGCTGCAGTCTCACCAGAGCTGAGTAGAGGGGCAAAATCATGTCCCTTGACCTGCTGGCCATACTTCTCTTGATGCAGCCCAGGATTCTGTTGGCTTCTGGGCTGCAAGCACACACAGCTCATCAGATGGAGTTTAAAGAGGAAAACACTCAAGGAGGCATAAGAAAAATCCTAGACAAGAATTAATGCAGGATAGATACTGGTTTTGGTCATGGATGGTAACAAAAAGTTATTTTTAAAATAAGGCAGAACATTTAAATGTTGTCTTTACATACATCAACTCATGGAACTCTTTCCCCATGGGTAACATTAGAATAAGATAATGAAGACTGAAACACTCACTTGTTATATGTGGAAGAATCAGACGCAGTCACTTCAAATAAGACAATAGTATATAGGAAGAGGAACAATAATGCTAACCACTGAGCAATGAGCTTAGGAAGAAGATTCTCTCATAAGCAAGTTATTGCATAATTCTCTGTTATGGGAGTTTCACACCTTCCTCTGAAATATCTGGTGCTAGGAATGCAATAAAACACTAAATGAATTTCTGACCTGATGTGGCATGACAATCAATAAAATTCTTTTATTAGCTAGCTCTGGTTTTAAGAACTTGTCATAGTAACAGCACGCGGCTTTGCAGAACGCTAACTTGTGATCAAACATTCAATTTGTTTTAAAAACTGAACCTTGCCTGCTTTATTGCACATTTCCTCAACTCTAAGGAGATTAGCCCAGCATGCTGCACCACTGGAGAAAACATGGGCTCTTTCAGTCAATAGTTTAATACCTGATGCATGCTGAAGCATCTGAGATGCAACCAAATTTGCCTTTAGAACAAGTAGCTCAGGTATAGGGTTTTCAGGCACACCTCTCTCCTTAAACAATGTTCCACTGCAGTGACTTCTCTGCCACTCTACAGCCTCACCTTCCCTTCTAGCATTAGATGTCAAAATGTAATAATTCTCTGCCTTATGATGGATATTCCAGTAAATCCAGTCTGGTAATACAGTGTGCACCAGGTCACAAAGTCCAAAGCTACTACACATCCATTGGACATTCATACAGAGTTTTTTAGGTGATGCCTCACTGTTGGCTTCAGGAAAAATTGCATAATGCATAAGCTTACAGAGCTGCAATGTGCTCCCTGGACTCTGCTGGTGTGGCCAGGTTCATGGGATGTTGATGCTACTGGAGAAAAGGCCAAGGCTTCCTGAAATAACCTTGTGGATCTCAGAGGCTGTTCAGGATGGGAATTCAGGGACTCTTTCATAAGCACTGTCTCACAGTGAGGTCCCATTGAAGTCGAGCACAAACTACCTGTTCGTTCCAGTGAGATTAAAATTATACCAATCCTGAGTGTTTGAAAAAACCTAACTGAAATGATGCCCCTGGTGAGAAACCCAGAGGAGTGCAGCACCGTAAACAATTCCCACACTCCTTCCAAATGGAGCCATGCTAGAAAGCAATGCATTTTGATAGCATGGCTTACACCTCTCAGAGCAGCCTGAATGATTTTTCCTAAAGGGTTCAGCAAAGTGTCAATATGACAGCTCTGTGGGTCTGAATTACAAACGTGTTTTAAGGTACATCAAGAGTATTGAACCTATATGACCAAAGGAAACATGCATATGCATCAGAAGGGGATTTTTTTTTTGTGCTGGGTAGCAAAAAAACCCTCAACGTGATTTCAATAGTCACATTTTCATGCAAATGGACTGTAGGAGTCTGAAGTTATTCCATGAATCCCAAACTTTATGTGCTGCCTCTTAAAGTCATCTTCATACAGAACACTATTTAATTTGTCCTTAATTAGTAAATTGCCATGTGAAAAGGCAGCAAACTCACATAGCTGAATTGGCCAGCACAAAGATTATTCTTCCGGAAATGAGATGAAATTCTTACTGCTGGGCAATTTCCATGAAAAAAGAACAGTCTTTTGTAGCTTTTATCTTAAAATAAGAGTAAAGTTATGCCAAAAACCAGAAATGGGGTAAAAAATCCCAGCAAAAAAAAAAATAGCCAAGAAAATCTCATCTATGTCTGTCCCAGCAAGCTACAACAATTTACTTCTTGCAAGGGACTACTTGAAATTATTTGTGACTGTTTAGAAGATACAACTATGTGTAAATCCCTTCTCATTGCATCTCCTGGAAGTCAGGGCAGATTTTGTTGTATGAAATCTTTTCCTCTTTGAAAGTCAATGACCAGGGAGGGGGGTAATGGGCAAGACTTGGCAAGCTGCCACTGTCTTCTTTCATTATTTCATGTTACACATACTACATAAATCTGCATTTGCTTGGTTTGCCACCCTGTCTGTCAATGAAGAAATTATTGTTATTTTATTGTTAGAAATAATAGATGTGCATTCAGAGAAATTTCAATATTTAGTGCTCTTGAACTCTCACTTTTGCACACTTTCTCCTCCCTGAACTCACCCCCTGCCTTCACATCCGCTACCAAGTCAAAATAAAAGTCTCTCCCATCTCTATCTCCCATTGTTTTTCCCATGGTCGACTCAATGGTGTGCTAGGTTCAGTGAACTTGGTCTTGGCTTGTGCTCCACCCAGAAACAACCTTCTCTTCTATAGGAATTATCATATGAAAGCTGCTAATGTCATTTTACTGCAGCTCTGCTTCATGTTTCAGAATTGTAAGTGGCATCGTGCAGTCCAGAGTTGTGCAGCTTCAGGAAATAACCCTTTCCCCTCTCTTCTCTTTTGCCCTACATTTCAGTGAAAAAGACTGTCTGCTTCCTTTTATTTGCTAGAACAGCACCTTTCCTTCCATAAATTCTTGCTACGTCAGATACATAAACAGCTTTTAGTGTGGGATTCTGGTGCTGTTAAAATTATTACTGGATCAAGTGGGGTTTAGCCTCTGAGGGTGAAATTGGTTACTGAAGGTTCATTTACAGAATTGAAGGTCTCTTGAAACTACAGAATGGTGAGAGTCTCTTCAGAGTTTCAAACAGAAAAATTAAATTTCAGGATAAAATCTAATTTTAAATGATGCTGATCAATGTCTCTAGCTAAGCGTCCACCCTCAACCCTGGCTGTGCATAAATGTAAAATATTTTTGCATATTGAATAGAAGCAGCAGCACACATAGAATCATAGAATAGTTTGGGTTGGAAGGGACCTTAAAGATCATCTACTTCCAACCCCCCTGCCATAGGCAGGGACTCATCAATATGTTGCTATGATTTTGAGACTCTAGGATCAACAAAAATGAATGTGTTCTTCACAACAGTGTTTGAGTGTTAAGAGAGATTCTTTTCATTCATTATCCTCATAGCACAGGTACAAAGACTCCCGCTGTGCCATTGCTAAATGTAATTTGCATGCTTATTAAAGAGTAAACCATTTTTCTGGTGTTGAAACAATAGCTTCACAGGAATAGGTACAATTTAAATTAGGAATAGTGGTTGCCCACACAGCTAGGTGTGAGAGATTTTTCTGGGATTTACTCAGAAGAGGCATTACATATCAAACTTTAAGGGTCGTTGTTTTTTAGCATGTGTATTCAAAACAATTCTTTACAAGAAACCAAGGATGTTGAGGGCTGGTATTGTTCAGCTCAACAGCAGGAAATGCAACATGACTGCTTTTACTGGGTGCGTGGGAGAGAGGACACTTCACTTCCTTAAAGAATTTTTTTTTCCCATTATTTTTATGCTTGTTGTTCCCACAAAAATGGACCCAAGTGTTTTGAAAGGATTATAAATATGGTTGCAATTTGGCACCATGAGCTGTTTGGAGCCACTGCGTGTGTGTGTCTCTGTGGTGGTGTGTGGAATTTGGCCAATTCAAACTCTGAGCTGGTCACAAGCAGCCAAATGGCTTTCAGTTTTGTTATAGCTGCATTGTCTACTGAGTAAAACTTTTCAGGTTCTACTTCAAGGTACAATGCACTCCTCCAAGAAGATAAATTATTAAAATGCAGTGTCTCCTTGTGAAAATTCCACTTTACATAGCTATGCTCTTTGGTCTCTGAGAAACAACAGTTCCATCCATCCAGGTCTCAGCTAAGACAAGACAAATGCTAATTTTCTTTTAACTTTGAAGTTGTGATGACATTGAGGAAATGTATGTGCAAGTGTAAAAATGGGATCTGCTGCACTGTGAAGGAGTCAAAGTTGGCAGGTGTGATTAATCTGGAAAGATGTTCTTCACTAGCATTTGGAGTGGAGTGATTAGGTGTGAGGGCTACAGTCTAGTATTTGGGTTTGTGCATCACCACAGCTTATTTTAAATATTTTGGGACAGCTGGACAGGCAAACTATCCATCACAGAGCTGCATCTTTTATTACCTGTGAATGTCTGAGATGTGACAGGCTCAGTCATGAGAGGGGTGTCTGTCTTCCACAGCAAACCCAGCACTGTCCACTCTTGCTGGTGTCAGGCAGAGTTGATGTCAAACAAAGGCAAACAGATTCCTAAGACAGCAAACAAAACTGACCAACTTTATTGAGATCCTGATGGAGTCTGAAGGCCAGAACAAACTGTATGTCTGTGTCTCCTATTTTCCAAATCTTTAATAGTGTGGGTGTTCATCTTTCTGTTATATTCTGGCTTGTTGCAGTTACCAAAGAACACATATATTATCACTTGGAATGAAATATATATGCATAAAAAGAATGAATATATGGAGTGAAGTATGTGCATGTGTGTGTACAGCACATTCTGAAACAAAGAAGCTGACAGCAATGTTGTGAGATATTTGACTGTTAATATTGATTGCTGAATAGATTAAGAGACAGCCACAAGGTTTTGTCAGGAGATCAAACTTTACCTGTGTGACAGTTTTAATAGCATGAAACATGAACATTTATCAGCAAAACAGTTTCAACTGCTTGGCAAAAAGCATTGCATCGCAGAAGTGTTTTGTCATACAGCTTCTTCCAACCTAACAAATCATAGTGTTATACACTTAAACTTGCTCATGGCAAGGAGAAGAATATTTCCAGCAGGAGGCTGTATCAGTAAAGTTCTCGATTAAAGAATTCTTCAAATCTATTTTTTATTTGCTGTACATAATTATCATATTATTGATAGAAAGCTGGCAACAAGAATGTTAGAAGCAGCTGCATTGTATCAGTGGTCCATCTGGCCCATCCTATCTCACTCAGTAAGTGACAGAAGCAGACTTTTCATTGGAATATGAAAACTCAGTGTAGAAGACTTCTTCTCATATATATTCTTCTAGCTCTGGCCCAGATCCAGATCTCCTTCCAAGTAGAAAGAGCATAAGGAACCTTCCCCTTACAGTTAGCTCTTGATACAAGGGTGAGAGTAAAACTATTGTTTACAGAGAGTCCTGTAAGCACAGCTTGAAAAGGAATCACATCTTAGCAAAGGCATAAAGTGAATATGGAAAAGGACTGAGAAAAATACAGAAATTTTGATAGATGGCTGGCTGATGGTCACCACTGAACTGCCACAGTGTCAGAGCTCTGCCATGAAAGTGATGTTTTCGCTGAAATACAGCTTGTAATTCTTATGTAGCCTTCAGCTCAAAACTTAACATCTGAAAGCCAGCCTGTGATGGACTTTGGCACTACTGATGTTACTGTGCTGGAGACCAGTTGCTCAGAACCCATTGTCTAGTATAGGGTCACATGTTTCAGATTCCTCTAGTCAGAGGAGGGGTAGCTTATTTTCACTTTGAGCACAGAAATATCTGAAACAACTCAGGGTTCCAAAGCTACAAAAGTGCATTGGATGTACCTTTTGAAATCACATGTAATATACATTCAGGATTTTTATGTGGCAAGGGTCTGTACTGAACATTAGAGCAAACAGTAAAAGAGCTGGCCTAATATTAGAGTAAATAACAAAAATGTGACACAGGATATAATTTATCTTGAAATATGTACTACTGTTTTATGATGGTGTTTTACTGATAAATTTCATAATTGAGGAGATTCTCAAAAATGGTGACAATTGGGAAGTATTATAGAAAGGTCTCCATTTCCCTGATTTTAACCCAAAAAGGAAAACCTGGAGAAACAGATGTGGCTTTTGGACTATCAAAACTGTAGGCATTTTCAAATACCATTCTGGTTCTGATAAAAAGCTCAGCATTTTCTTATTTGTTCTAACACTGTCAAAACTTTGGGTTTTTTTAAATAATATTTTGGCAAAATTCTCATACTTCTTCTTTCTGCCCAAAATCGGATTTCAAAAGATTTTGAAATTTATTTTTTTTTCCACCACAATGGAGATCTTGCTTTTGAGCAGTCCTGGGCTGTACATATTACTTTACAGTTTAAGTGATCTATGTCCTACAAAGGGCTCTTCACTGAAAATTAACGCCATGTCTGTTGGCTATATAATAAACACCAACAGCTGTCAAAAGCAGAATGAAGTAAAAGAGGGGGAAAAAAAGACAGTAACTGTCTTATAAGGCTGCCTCATGGTAATTCAAGAAACATTCTGCAAATTCCACCTCAGTGGGGTATGAAATAAAACCCCCATTATGATTGATTGGAAAAATCTGGGGTGGCCCAGAGCTACTTTCTCTTAGATGATTTCTTTATTTTTATTTTCTGATAGCTTCCCTAACTGTAACATGAGTAGAAAACAATCGGAGACAGATAAATGTATGACCATGGTAAAGAAAAGAAGAAGGAGAAAAAATATTTCACAATATCAGAAAAACCTGAAATACAATAATATATCTTGCAAACCTGTGAGATCTATAGCAGGCTTATAACTGATCAATTTTCCACCCAGGTTTATAAGAAAAATAAAGACCACTACAATTCATAAATCAACATCTCTTAAGGGCAGCAGCCACCATCTGCCCCCCCTGTGGGGGCCTGAGGGATGCTCCTGCTGATGTTACTACTCCAGGATGCCACTGGTGAGTTGCTTTGGCACATCCTAAGGGGACACGGTGGGAGGAGAAAGGTTGGGGGAGTCTGCTGCCCCACCTGGCTGGGTAGGCAGAGGGAGGGATGACTGGGAGGGCTGGTGGCCACCTCATTATTACCTAGGGGTGCTGGCTGAGCCTCTCTGTGTGCTGTGGGGGTGGTGACAGAGATTTTTTTTTGTTTTTTTTGTTTTGTTGTGGTTTTTTGGTTTTTTGTCAGTGTGTTTGACTGTTCTTGTTTTATAGAGATTGTAATGTACCCAGGCCTTAGAGAACAGGTTTGCTGTTTCATGTTGAACTGACTTTCATGGTGGGTTTTCTCTGGCTTTGTGTAGAAATCATAATGTTAGAGTGACATGGTTATCCATGAGTATTCCATAAGGAACAGTGGTGACTCTGCTGTTCAAGATACATGTATTTCTGACTGAGGTGAGGTGAATCACCAGACCAAGTCAATGGTTTGTTCTGTCCTTGGGAGTAATGAACACCTCAGGTCTCTAAAAGCATAACTAGATCTGTTCTCTGATCTTTTCTCTGTCTTTTTATTGAGGTTGCCAGGACAATTAGATGACCCCATGACTTTCCTGGGGCAACATGAAGTATAATTCTATAATTACTCTATCTGAATCTCCAGGTGCAGTGCTGTCCTAAGTGTATTCCTTTACAGTCTCAGCTTTCTGCAAGAAAGGAGGTATCTATCAGCTATGGCCTCTGAAGTTTAGAAGGGAATATACACCAGTTTGAGGCTAAAGGTGAGCCTGCAATGTCTGTCTGGTTATTGCCCAGTGCTCTTAGCTGAAGGTTGGTGCTAAAGTTCCCAGTTTGCAGTAGCTGCAGCAGTGTCTGTTTTCACACCAGGTCAGACTCTCCTGTCTGAGGTCCTCAGGCTCCCCACCCGACTTAGCTGGGTCCAAAGCTGCAGGAAGTTAGTTTGCCATTGTTTAGCTAGACAGGGTTGTGTGTAAAACCATATTTGTCAATCCCCAGTTCTTTTTCTAATCCACTTGTTTCTATTGCCTCATCCATTTGGCTTTGCATTTTTCTTCCTTTTATTTTGTAGAAGTGTTAACAGTTGTGGATACACCAGCCAGCCACAGGCCTCTGCATGACACAGCATAATGATTGGAAGAGATAGTAAAATGGACTCATAACGTCTGGCTCCATACTGTTGTGCGTAGATTTTTGGTTCCAGGCACGACAGTATCTGGCTCCTGAGTCTTGGGGTTTGTGTTTTCTGTGTCAATTTAGACACTCAGGTTACATCTGAGCAAGGTATCTTTTTTCCAGCACCAAAAAGCTGTGACCTCTCAGTATTGGCCACCTTCTACCTTATAAACCTATTTCCACTGTAAGCATACCTCTGATTTCCTAAACTCTTCTGTGTTCCCTGGTTCTGAGCTCCTAGCTCCATTATGCATCCTGAATTGAAAGACAAAATTACTCTTCAGTTTTGCTGTCAGTCTGTCATGAGCACTAGATGTGGTCTTTCCCTTCTGCACAAAGGGCCAGGTCACCCTGGCCCATTTTGTGATGGTCCAGATGTTCCATGCTGTCCCACCAGTGAGTGTGGGAAGCCACTGTGAGCTGCTAAATTTTTAGGAGGACAAATATCTGAATTTTGAGCATCTTGCTCTCTGTATTGCACCTGGAATTTGAAGAGAAAATCATGTTTTCACATGAGAAGAAAATGTACCTGACAGTTTTGAGTTCTGAAAGATAAGCTGCAGCTGAGCCATGAAAGTGAGGTAGGGTTGTAAACCTGTTTTGCAGTGTTGTCAGCCAGTCAGTCTAGTTGCCTAATCCAAATACTTGTACAGTTAGAATATGTTGCCAGAAAAAAGAAATCAGCTCTTGAGAAGCATTATCTCCTTTCAAGACTGTCCTGGGGGCACTTACTCATTATCCTGGAATAAAACAAATGAAAGATTTCTTTTTAAAAAAATATTGTTCAATCCGTTTAGAATCCCTGGAGCTGAGTATTTTACATTTTTGTGGCTTGATAACACAAAGCCAGCAATTAGTTTACATGTATTTATCGTTTACGGTTCTTTCCTTCTCTTTAGAGCTCATTTTGAATACTATAATCCTGACAGATTAACTTTCCTACTACAAAATTATTATTATTTCCTGGAACTATGAATGAAGTAGGAGTACATGTGTGCATTGTGACTGATGGAGAGGAATCTCATTCTGCTGGACAGCCTTTTAAAGCTAATTAAGATCCTTCACCAAAAAAGAAGGAAATAAAAGTGTAGACAAATACACAGCAGCAAACACACATGTGAATATGTATGCCATTCCTTCACCAATATGCTTTTGAATCTGGCATGTTTCAACTTAATCTGAGAGAGAATAAATGTTTTGTGAAGGTCGGTGAAAACACAAGGCATTGGGAGGGGGCGGGGAGGCAGAGAGGAAGGGAGGGAAAATAGCCTGTGCGGTTCCTGGTAGAACAGTTGCAGGGTGTCTTCGGTGTTTTCAGCACAACAGAGAAGAAATGAAGCAGACTTAAAACTCATCAAGGAAGAAGTGACATCAGACCTTGACACAAAGTAGGAGATAAAATCTGTCCCCCCTTGTCTTCTCCAAATCCAAGATTCTCCTTATTTTAGAGAATGTAAGACGTTTGGTTAGAAATCTGACTATACTAGATGATGATTTGCATTGTCTTCATACTTGAGAGTTTTCCTTACCTCTGATCCTGGACTACCAGATGATTGCTGGCACTGCTAGTGACCATCTGCATAGTCAGATATGACAGAATCGCTGAACAGCACAAAGAAGAATGAAAGGGTTTGTTTTGTCTCCCAGGAGGATGGCCAGTGCTACAAATTGGATCTAATTCAAGATGTCACAGGAAAATAGTATTTGAAATTTTACCTGGTGTTTTAAAATGACAGAAGTTTGTTTCAGCTCCTTGGCATTTCACTCCTCTTTGTATTTCTGACTTGTGTGAGGGAATGGTGCATTGTGAAGCCACTGTGGTACTGAAGTCTCTTGTCCAGTGGCAGGTTATCCAAGCTGGCTACTAAGCACAGGTTCTCCAGACTTATCTCTGGTGCGGACCAAAAGAATTGTACCTTAAGGTGAATCTGTAAGGTGGGCAGGCAGACTACTTCCCTCTTCAAACTGATTCCACTTCTCATGATGCAAGCTGTTTAAAGTAACAGCTGCTACAGATCATTATCTTTGGAAACTCAGGTATTTGACCCACTTTGGCTGCAATACTTACTATTCAGGGTTTGTTTCCTTCCACAGTGGTGACAATCTTCCCCTTAAATTCAGCAAAAAGTAACCTCATCTTGATGGAGGTTTTTAGTGTGAAGCAAACTAGTGGGGCTGCCCTCAGCTGAAGGGGAAGATGAGCTGCACTGGAAATGTGTTGTGTGATGTGGGAACCTGTGTATTTCAGAATAACAGAATATCAAGGTTTGGGAGGGACCTCAAGAGATCATCTAGACCAGTCCCCTGCTGGAGCAGGAACACCCAGATCAGGTCACACAGGAAGGCATCCAGGCAGGTTTTGAATGTCTCCAAAGGAGACGCCACATCCTCTCTGGGCAGCCTGTTCCAGTACATGCCATGTGGAGCAACAATTGAAGTCCTTCAGCTTCTCTCTCATGGTAAAACTGCAGCTGATGCAAAGCCAGGGTACAAACACTGCTTGAGCTGATAGTTCCAAGCCTTTCTGAATAGTAAAATTTCCATTTTGTAGAGAACTTTCCTGTTGAATATGCAGTTGCCATCCTTACAAATTTACTATTTGCCTTTCTGTCTGCACGAGCAAGTTTGACCATAAAACATTGAAAGCCTTTGTAGAGCTTGCTTTACAGAGGTTTATTTCAGGCCTAGATATAATATTCAGGATCTGCAGCAGGAGATAGGGCTTTCAAGAGACATCCCAACACTGACTTGGCGTTCGTGTCCCACCTGCTGAATGCCAGCGGGATCCTGTCCATTGCTTTCATAGGCTTTGGATCCCACCCAGAGCATTCTCAAAGATGGGTTGGTACTGGAAGCGTGGGCAGTTTTAGGAGGGGTTTTTTCATCAAAATTTTTATCAATGTTTTCTGAAAAGCTCAGACAACAACTGGCCTGGAAATTGGAGAGTTTGTATAATCCTGTGCAGTAAACTGTGCTACATTCCCAAGTTAAAATTTTATTCTGTAATGCAATCTATGTAATTTTAAACCTTCACCATGTGTTACATTAAATATCAGAAAAACAAAGAATTTTCCGTAAGAGTTTCTTCTGTATTACACTAATCTTCTCTAGGATACATCTTTGTAAGACCTTTACCATACTTTAGCATACTTCATATTACTTTGATGGCCCTGCCCTGTAGGTGTTTAAAGTCAGAATGGATGAGGCATTGAGCAACCTGGTCCAGTGGGAGGTGTCCCTGCCCATGGCAAGGGGGGGTTGGAAATAGATGATCTTTAAGGTCCCTTCCAACCAAACCATTCTATGATTCTATCTATTACTGTCTTATCCTTCTTGGACACTGGAGTTTTGCTGCAGTTTTGATTCTGCTTTAGGAGGAAAAACATTAAAACTTCAGTGTGCTGTCTGTCTCTCCTTTGCCCATGTTGCTCGAAACTGTAGCAAAACTGTTTCCTCCTCATGCAGCATATATGTTCAGGCTGCTACGGTTTAGGCCAAAAAATTACCAGTGGACTCAAACACAGGTATTTTTCTATTTTTTCCTACTTTGCACATTCATCTTGTTAAACTGCTGCTGCTTGTTTCTGTTGTCAGAGCAAAGGACTGAGCTAACAAAGCATATATTCATATGCATCCTACTTACTCGACCGATCACCTTGGGTGCTTACCAGCACTTGCTCCCGCTGTCATTTCCTCGCAGACATAACCAGGAAGAAACCCCTCTGCCAGCTCCCTCGTGGCTCCGTGCACAGCTCTGCAAGGTGCACTTCCTAAGCACCAGAAAGATTCAAATCAGCATCTGCTACTTAAAGCATCCAGTATTCCCGTTGCAGGTTTTATCTCGGTGAATGCTCCAAGGCAAACAATGCTGTGGTTGTGAATTGTTGTCTCGCTTGCAGCCTTATTCCTCATTCTTGGCATGGATCCTAGGAGGGGATCCAGAGCAGTTACTGACTACGGTGGAACAAAAAACACATCACAAAAGAAACAGTTGCACAATCCTGCTTGCAAGCACACTGCTCCTGTTGTCTGTTTCTGTTGAGCTGGCCCCCAAAATACAGGTAAACTAAATCTCCCCCCCTCAAGCATTAAAAGTACAAAAAAAACAAGCAAGTTGAACTCCTTCCAATCTTTTGCTTTTTGGTGAAAGAGGAAATAGAAAGGATAAATCTTTTAGGTAGACTCTTGAAGGGCTCTTGAGACTAAGAAACTGTGACTGAGAACCACTTAAAAATCCTCATAGCCCTTACTGTCTACTTAAACTGCAGTGCTAGTAAAACTGCCCAGCACGCATTGTACTTTCTCACTTCCTCTCAAGGGGCCGCCAGACTTTAGTGCCAAGGGATATTACTGTTTGCAAGTGTGGCAATCCTCTTCAAAATCTGTGCCTGAAATGACTTTGAACATTTGGTTTTAAACCCCATTTCTGGCATTCTTTACTAAACCTCAGTTACTACAGCAGTGAGACATAGGAGGTTTTCTTTTCAGAACTACTGATGGATGTCCTAAATTAGAAATCATGGACTAGACTTCCAAATAAAAGAAATCTGAGTTTCTTGGGGATCTGTATGGCTCCCCCATGGGAACACAAGTTTTATCAGTTCCCTACACAAGGGGCAGTGTTTACCCTTCTGTTTTCCCACTGCAGGGGGAAAATGAGAAAGATGAAGTACAGCCCCACAGAAGACAAATGTGTTTAGAAATTTATAAAAGTTCTTCAGGAGATGTCAAAGGGAAATAACAGTGTTAACTGTTTATCAACTGAAAATTGAAATAGTGAAGAAATTATTATCCTATTTTAACTAACTACAAAAACTGGCTAGAAAGGAGACTAAGAATGCAGCTGTACATTTTGGAGATAGTTGAAAGCTGTAGGAAATTGCATCTCAAGATGAAGGCATGCAGAGAGACAGGAGAGAAATTAGAGCAAAATTAAAAGATATGTTAAGAAAAACTGTTCTAAGGAAATTATTTTCTGAGTGGGGAAGAACAAGTGTCTCAGGTTTAGACACCTCTCACTTATCTCTCTGCTTAGGTAATGATCAAAGTGGGGCAGGCAGTGTTAAAAATAGGGTGGGTTTTTTTTGTATACTAAAATTTGGGAATGATGCTATTTTCACTGCCCAGCAGCGGATAATTTCTTATCTATCAGCTCTTGCCTTGTGACTGAGGGTTTGGTGGATGGCTGAAAACCCATTTTCTTGGTTTCTAGCTGTGCTTGGGGAGGGCACTTGCTCAAAACATTTGCTAGGAATCAGCAATGACTCCCCGTTTTCCTGCCAACTACCCCTGCAACCCCTTTTGCCTCTGGGCTCTGATCTGACTGGCAAATGTGTTAAAGCTCATCAAATGCAAGGCTAAGGGGGAGCCAAATGAATTCAGCCTCCCCTGGCCAAAACCTCTCTGCTGCCAGTGGCACTTGAAGGTGTTGAGGCAAGTGAAAAGGTAGTGGCAGAGCTTGGTTTTCAGCTATTGAAATGTCAGGGGTGAGGACTTGGGGCTAGAGGACCCCACTTGGCCATGCAGCTGCACAAACTGCTTTGCTGACCTTTACAACCTCCCTTGCTGTGCACTCGCCTTCCCCTGGCTCCGCATCCTCTCTGTTGTTCCAGCAACGCCTCTACTTAACGTTGATCCCAGCCCTTTGTTAAGGCTCTCTTTGGCACCAGAACCAGAGATACTTTGCTTCCCTCTTATCTGGCCTCCTTGTTTCACCTTTTCTCTATCGCCTGCAGATACTGCAGTTATTATACTGCAGATATATTACCTTGGGATCAAAACAGTCCCTCTCCACACATATGTAAATTCTAAATTACCTCATCGTTAATCTAGGAAACAGGCAGCTTTCCATATTAGCCAGCAATCTGTTCCTCCAAAGCATTGTGGTTGCAAGAGAAGCCCATCACCCACAGTCCCTCTCACCAGGGACCCCTGCTCTGTGCCAGATGCCCAGTGGCTATTCCAACCCTGGCATACCAGGGTGCTGATGCTCCCACACCTTCACAAGTCACCAGCACAGGGTACTGCCATTTAGAGAGGTGTAATGGGGGAACTTGGTAAAAATCCCTCCCCTCTGGGTATTGCTGAAGTTGTACCCAGTGACCCTGGTTATCTGCTTTCAGATTCCTTCTTGCCTTGGAAGTTCTAGTGCACCTAGGCTGTTTGCTCTGGTCATTATTTTCATCCTATTTCTGAAACCCTAATACAGCAGACTGCCAATTTAACTGATTGTTCACATTCATTTTCATGCTTAGATATTAGTATGTGCTCATTGACAAATTGAAATGCAAAGGAACAAATTAGCATATTTCTTAAAAAAAATAAAAATCCCTGGCTTTATTAACATGTGTTTTGTTCAAGACTGAATGGAGAAATTCAGGCATTCGTATAAAGTGTAAGCAATTGGATTATCTTTAATATTCCTTGATAGCAATTGAGGAACTGGTACTGTTTTCAATGTTTTTCACAAGTGGTTGCCTTGAAAAACTGCTTACTGGTATATATTGTTTACCATTAACTGAGAAAATTATCTGGTGCCTGTGTAGAGAATTATCGAAAGGGTGTTTATATTGTCTTTTTTCCTGTCTTCCCTATGATTTAAAAAGGCATGAAACAAACTGGCTGACTAATGGCCTGCTAAGGTGCTATTTTACTTTCCAGCCACTAGTGAGTGCTCTTGAATAGTTTTTCAAGATAGCCTTTGAATCTCTCCCACTCCCTCCCCCCCCACCTTGAGCTGTAAAGTCATAACCTCTGGTTTGAATTTGTTGGAAGGAGGAGAAAGAATGCGATTCATAAGCGGGGTGGAGGGGGGAAATGTGGTGCCACCTGAGTGGAGGTGACTTCCCCGAATGGGGCACAAAACACAGCCACAGCAGCAGATGGGCTGGCAGGGACATGGCTTTACTAGTGAGGGGGATTAAAAATAAACACAACAGTCTCTGCAGTTTGCAGCCACTTTTATTTCTGACCACCTGCAATCCTGCTTTCATATATCCCCAGCTTCTATTTCAGCTTCCTCATACCTCCTGTTACTTGCCTAGCCTTCTGTGTGTGCACTCTTGCTCACAGATTTATACACTTACAATGGGCTGAGAGAACAGCAAATACTGGGTTTTAGCCTGTCCTGAAGTCTGAGTTTTGCACAAACAAACACAGTTACAACTGGCTTCAAAAGATTTGTAGTTATTTAATTATCTGTTTAGCCCTGGAAGAAAAAAGTTATAAATTATGGACACATGCAACTTGAGATTTTAAAGCACAACTTCAAGTGAGTATTTGGATGGAGTGAGGCTTGTAACTGTCTTAATAACAAAATGAAGACTCTATTTATGTGCTTGAACAGAGGCTATGTTATCAATTAATTGAAGAGAGACAATGGAAACCTCGAGCAATATGTGATGTTTGTGCACCCAGCAGTGTCAGTTTAGAAGGTGAATGAAACATTGATGAGCAAGCTAAACTGTTTAGATTTTTTTTTCTTACACCATAAAAAATCTGTGAAACTGAGCTGCCCAGATATGCAAGTTACTTTAAAAATTCTACTTTAAGGAAACCAGCTCTTTTGCTTTTGATTATTAGTCATGACCAACTAACTCTAGCACTCATTTTCCCCTTCCCCCCCACCCTGCACAATTCATACTCATTGTAATTAATTTTATGGCCTTTTTAGCAAAGGGAGACCTCTACATTTTATGCTACATTGCACAAGCAATTGAAAGTTGCAGACGAAAAAAACCCAAGCACCAAATGTTTAGCAGGTTTTTATTCTATTTTAAATGAGCAACCTATTTAAATCAATTATCAGCTTAAAATGAGCAGCCTGATCTAATTAGTGTTAGCCCCTGGTGGGTTAATGAATGAAAAGGAGGTGCTGGGCAGATGTGCTTTCCCTCAGGATATTCTTCTACTGACCACATTGACACAGAATCCTTCCAGGTGGGAGAATTTTATCAAATAAAATTGCTGGAAATAAGAATTTAAAAAAGTAGAATTATTACTACTATTAGCAGAACAATGTGTTACAATGGCTTTGGGGTCTTTGCTTTAGCTGTGTGGGCTTTTTTTGCCAGACTCTTTAAGACAGGATTTGTTAGTGTGAGATAAGTCATTACAAATCCCAAATAAATTACTTTTAGAATTAGCATGTGAATTCCTTTCTGCAAGACACAAGAATTAAATGTGCTTATAGAAAATGCCAGCTAGTTGTTTTTTTTTTTTAAAACAACTTGGTCAATAAGCCCAGATCAGCTTATACTTATCCCTCCCTTTCCTCTTTCCTAATTCTCAGTTCCCCAGTTACTTAAACATAGTGTCCTTTGAGCTTTATTATGTAGCCAATTAGTAAGTTGAGTATAGTATATGCAAGCAGAAAATATGATAAGTATCCTTAAGTGCGGCAAACAGAGAAAATGATGCTGTTAATGAATGGTCTTATTTTCTTATCCCTTTTATGCATTTGCAGACTGCTCCACTGTGAAGGCACAGATGTTTGCATTTTTGGAAGATGACATTTCTGGAACCAAATGCTAAGTTGCTGGTAAATGTTACAGCTGGCTACTGTGCAGAGCATGTATGTTTCTTATTCTGGAGGTGACTTTTAAGTGGATCCCTTTGCTTTCCCATCTCAACTTGTGTTCTCTCCTAGTCTTTTTGCCTGCTCATGAGTGTCTGTGAAGATGAGCAGAGCAGGTGATGCCGTAAAGTCATCCCCAGGAACCCATATGCTCTGCTCCTCTCTGGGGGGCTCCATGAAAACTGACTTCCACTCTTACAGGTATAATACTGGTTTTACATGTTCCTATCAGTCTGGTCAGACATGAGAGATTACAGAAAATATGAATAGCAGCAAAAATATAGACATGTTGATGCTTGTGTGTTACCCATGAATCCTCAGTCTTGGACAGAGGGATAATCAAGTCTCCAAAAATTTCTCTCAATTGAACTGGTAAAATTTGACAGCAAAGAGTCTGCTTTAAATATAGAAAAATTTCCTTGTTTTGAAACACACCAAATGTTTTGAAATAGTCCACACAGTATATGAAGTCTAATGGTTATGGGACTCTGAGGCTTTGACAAAAATAATTGGTTTACTATAGAAGTTTTTTATTGCTTTGCTTGGTGGTATGCATAAGTCTGTCAGAAAAGGTCAAAAGCATTTTTAAAAGATGGGTGTAGAGATGTCCTTTTATAATCTCCAGGTAAGTGCACTAGCAGATATAAAAAAGCAGCTCCTCAGAAGAAGCTGCTGACCCACTTGTTCTTCCCAGGTTTCCTGTTTCTCTTTTCTGAATTTTCAAATCCTTTGCCTTTGTAATTACTAAGTGAGTGTTTTCATTAGTACAGAATGGCTTGTAAATAGTCCAAATGCATATAATTACACCATATTTGTCTAGATATTTCCATGTAGAAGGTTTCAAACATTTGCTAAGTGACACTGATGTGCTTTGAAGAAGCTAAGTAAAGTGTCATTTGAAGGGTACACAAAAAGTATGGTTTGGGTTAGCTTGAAGATTTTTGAGAATATCTTCTGCCTTTCTGGGGAGAGAAACCAAGAAAAACAACTTTTGTGGGTTTTTTCCTTCTTTAGAACCTGATAGATAATCATAGTTTCACCATGAGTTATTACAATGATTTATTCAATTAACCTCATGAATATAAGCCCTGTCATTAAATAAGCTAAATTTGAGTGCAACAATTACAACTTTTGCTAACTGGAAGCAGTGTAAGTATTAAGTGCTTAAATATACTAATATTGGAGCATGATAATTTTTTAATGTAATTACCTCTTTTATTATATTTTGATTAGATTGAAATTAATGCATTATTAAGCCATGATATGTTCTACCATCTAGACTTCTGAATAGGCAATGATAGGAGTTCCCCACACACACCCCCTTTTCTCAGGTCTAAATTAATTAAATCCACTTTAATTATAATTTACTAAAAAGCTTCACTTTTACCACTATTGTGTCTTCTGAACTTTGAA